>OX438766.1:2180271-2780271 GCA_949316455.1 Acleris holmiana
GTTGTGGTATAGAGGTGTATTCACATTGACGTTTGTACACGCTAAAATAACTGGTGTATGGTAGTCGCGTGCGCAAAAACTTTCAGGGATTTACGCGAATCCTTATAGTTATTTATATATTGCCTTTGCATTTTTTCGATATACTGCCTGTTTTTTTGTTCTTAGTTCTTAATTCCACATTTTTTCATTGGACTTCGAGATGATTTTTCATGTGAGATATGACAAAAAAATGGCAATTTTTGGAAAAGAAACATTTGATCAAAAGTATTTCGCCGACTCGGCAGGCTCCCATAAACATTGACTTACCTAAGTCAATCAACAACAAGTTTCAATCAACAAACAATTCACTTGAACCAGATCCCGCGTCAACGGTTCCGTCAACCGATTATTTTTAGTAAAAGTGGTATCCGACTTCAAATAGTCCATCCTGCATCGGTCATCGGGAGCGCTTTTTTCATTCGTATTATCGTTGCTGTCGTCAGTCTTGCATGGATATTAGGAAGTATTATTTTAGGCTTGGCATATATATAATAAAATACCAAAATACTAATTTGACGAATTATGGCATTCGGACGAGGAGTTACTAACTGTAAATTTGAATTTCCCTTTTCGTCACGAGATTCGTAGACCTCATTCATTGTGAACCTATCATACCTTATGTATCTAGAGTGTTTTGTTTGTTTGCAATAATAATTGTAATTTTTGTCCTTGTTATTTTGCTCGGTAGTGGAATATTTGTGACACACCACACCCTTACATTCTGTGGTTATATTCTCGTTGCTTGTCTTTAGACATACCTTCTAATCTGTGGTTGCTTGTCGGCTTGTCAGTTTATCTTTGTTATTGATGGAATCGTTCAAACTTTATAAACAACAGTTATGTCTTATTTCGATTTCTTTTGCAATAATATAAGTAATGAGAAGCCAAAAGATGTTGAGGCCATACATGGCACGTGCCCCTCAATGTGTCCTGAAGAGGAAGTTGTTACGTATGTTTCTTTATTAACTTTGTGGTCATTTGGTAATACCTTTATTTACCTACATTGATAAATTACAGACGAGAAAAGGCTAGAATGGTTCACATATTAGAGGTTAGTAGAGGCGGAGAGAAGCAACTTGTCAAGTGCTACAGTAGATCCGCGGCGGACTCTGTGGTAGCCGTGCCGCGCTTGCTGCGACCACGGGATGTCCTTCAGAGCACTGTGGAGCACTTGCTACTTGTGTATGTTTGATTTCCAACTCCAATCATTTAAATAGTCTTTGCGGATCATTATTTGGAACGCAGATGCAATCACGACTAACTACTATCCTTTACTAGACTGCCTAAGAGTCCTGTCCATATAATAGGAAAGATGCATTGTTATGATCAACACAAATTTTGCAAGAATACCTTTTTTTTTATTCTAACTTGAAACATTATAACATAAAGTAGTTATTGGTGGTGCTGCACTATGACACCAATTATGCTGTTGCTAATAAATAGTACTGCCATAATACAGAAGAAAGCTGCTATGTAACAGCTGAAGTTCTATACTCTATTGGCTACCACATTAGGTTTAAAATGCTTATATCATTACTATGCAGTTAGCTGCCTTTTTTGGTATAACGGCAGAAAATTGCTGCTAAATATCAGTTTCATCAAGTAACGGTGTACTGGACTGAAAAATTACTTCCTAAAATAGTTTTTAAACTTACAGTGTAACAAAAAGAACTGATGTTAAGGTGCCAGTGATATACGACTTTGTAAATGACCGCCTTCGAGCTGTGCGCCAAGATATCACCATTCAAAGGCTCTCAGCCCAAGATACTGCGGCCTTGCTCGAGCCTATGATCAGGTTTCACGTTTATTATGGATATTTGTAAGTTATATTTACTTATTTTCAAAGTTATGTTATTTACTATGTATGGTTTTAAACAGTAACAATGTCTGCAAAGAGAGTCATAGTCCATCTAGTACAGTAGTACCTTGTCACTTTAATTGCTGTGACAATTTCATATGGCAGTTGAAACATGACGTTAAATAGACAAGGTACTAAAGTGTATTTGTAACCTTGTGTATGTGTGTATATTTATAACCTTGACTGTACCTCATTTAGAAGGATATAATTGCTGTCTTCTTTATCTCGGTCTCATGTATTTTTGTTTCTTACATTTCAGTTCCTTAGTTACCTAACATATTCATGTTTGAAAATATTGAACATTAAAAATATGTGTGCGTGTGTTTTTTCTATTGTATGTTTGAAATGGATAAACTGTTGAGACATATTTTTTGTTCACATTTGTATGTACACAGTTATCATATATTTTTTTTTTTAGTTTAATGTTACATTTGTAATGATTTTATTTGCTCTAGTTTTAATAATTATTATTTATTACTTTATTAAGTACTTGTAATGAAACTTACTTTTAGGTTTTATTGTAATTTATGATTGAAAAAAATACCTTCTGTTGGAGTTTCTTGTGGTGTGTCTTTCTCGCAATGATGGTCTTGTCCGAAGCGCTAGTAGATTCACTTTACATTACTGACATGTAAAAGAGCCCTATTGTGGCCAATTTACTTAATAAACATTTAGAATTTTTGAATATGATAAAGAATATTTTAATTTCTAATCAGAATTCATATTATTATACTAATATGATGGGTTTTTTGCCAAAACTTGTTCCTTCCACACATATGAAGAGTGTTGTTTTTGGCTAAGTACCTAATTGCTTACCTTATTAGTGCATCATGGGCATGCTGACTAGCTTCTGTGTCAATTATCTTATAATTTTTCTTTATTTAAACATCTAGACTCTGCAAACATCCAGTAAAAGTATATGACCCAGTGTTGAACAAAAAATATCTATTGGAATGCCTCAAGTGGTTCCTAGCATGCTATGCATCTGTGGACCAAGCGAACAGACCTGACCGGGAGAACACAATGATGCATCTTGAATATTTTAATTCTTTACATATAGAAGACTCCCCACACGAGCGCAAGCCATTCTTGAAGTGTGACCGAGAACTGATGGAGAGTTTGTATATTTTATGCAATTTGGGTGATGACCACCCAATATCTAGGTATTGGACTTTGCCAAAAAAGTTGAAAAGGTAAATTAGTAATTATATAATATAAATAAAAAATCTTTTGCTCATCACTCCATCCCCTAGAAGTTGATTGCATTTATAAAATTAGTAATATAAGATAGCCCTTAAATTAAAAAAGTCACGATTTCAAACCCTATTTGATTTAGAAGCAGCATAAAAAAAATATCAATAAAAAAAAACAAAATGCGAACATAATGGTATGTGCACCGTGGTGTACAGGGCCAAATTAAGGGTAGTAAGATTAGTAAGAAGTTAAGATGTGTTCAGTTATTAAATCAACAGGACAAAGTGTAACATACCTATGCAATTTTGTTTTCCAGTAATGCCTCTATTAAACTAGCTTACAAAATAGCAGTAGCTAATTTGAGGGGCAATTTCGTACAAGTCGGTCGACAGCTGGACAATCTGTGCCCACTGACATACTGTGCCTTATGTCTGCATTTGCCGGAGTTGCAAAGGTAAACTTTGGCTTTTTTATTTCATACTCGTCAATAATTGACATGTTGGCCTAGTTGGGAGTGAACCTGCCTCTGAAGCCAGCGGTCCTGGGTTCAAATCCCGATAAGGGCAGAGATTTGTGTGATGAGCATGAGTATTTTTTCCTGAGTCTTGGATGTTTTCTATGTATTTAAGTACCTACTAGCGACCCGCTAGCGGCTTCGCCCGCTGCAATTTTTTTTTCGTGACAATTTTTTTTTCAATAATCCTATGTTACTTCTAGTACCTCCCAGAATATGACAAAGTAATAACACAAAAAAAAAAAATAATAATAATAAAGTAATATGACAAAGTTTCACGATGATTCGTCAAGTAGTTTTTGCGTGAAAGCGTACTTTCACATTTATAATATTAGTAAGGATATATTTCTCAATACAAGTAAGTTTATCGTTGTCTAGTACCCATAGTACAAGCCTACAGCTTAGTTTCAGACTAGGTCAATTTGTGTGAGATTGTCCTCTGATATTTATTTATTTATTTATAGTTGTTTCCCGCGGCTCCGTCAGCGTAAAATGACCTACGACAATGTTTAGAACTGCCAAATTTTCCGGTATAAAAAGTATCCCTCGAGTCAAGCTTTTTCTATACCTAATTTCACTAAAATCCGCTAAGGTGTGAAGCACAACAATGAAATGAACAGTTACTATGGCATTTAAAGTAGGACGGATACGTTTATTTTCAGAAGAGCGCTGTTGGTGTTGAGTTCAGCGTACAGCAGCAAGCAGCTGTCGGTGCCGCTGGGCGCGGTGGGCGGCTGGCTGCGCGTGCGCGGCGCCGGCGAGGCGGCGCGGCTGCTGCGCCACTACGGGCTGCGCGCCGGCGCCGGCGCCGCGAGCCTCGTGCGGACGGACTTCCGCGCCGGTGCGCCATTGGTAAATAAATATAGTGTGTGACATCCATACGAACATTATATTTTGACAACAGTTAATATGCATTCTAATAAACATAAAAACATGTGTATTGTTAACATAATGTAAACTTTTTTTTGCATACTAATTAATTCGCAACGCAATGTATCGGAAACAAAGCTAACAACTGACACTAACATTTCATTGCTTGAACCTAACTCGTTTGCCTCTTTGCATTACATTGCTGCTTGAGAAAAATTCAAAATTTAACAACTCCATTAGGAAAGGTAATTGTTATATTTTTTCGTTAAAACCGTTCACAGCATCTAAAGCTATCGTTACAATTTATGCTCTTATGGATGTCGCACACTGTATACTTTTTTTTTCCTACTCCTGGGGGTTATTATGTTATGACATAACAAGTGCATCACTGCCAACTTAAGAAAAAGCTTTTTGAAATACATTATCCTGGCAAGTGCGCGTCAATTTATAAACAAAGTTAACCATAGACACATATTTTATCATTTTCATGTTTCCCGCTCATTTGTTATGTCTGTGCTTCGACACCTACCTATTTATTATCGAGTAAATATCGCGTATTTTGTTGTATTAAAAAGCTATAAAATGGATAAAGACGAAAACATGATTCTACCCCAGAAGATTTATAATATATCACATCCTAAGCAGTGACCGATGTTGCCTACCAAATCTCGGCGTCAATTTCGGAGAATTAATTTATTTTGCATTTTATTTGAAACCTCTTTGTAAAAAAAGCTATTGCATGCAACGGTGTATAACTAGGTCAAAAAACGAGTCGTTGCATAAACCATTACCACAAGCCAAGAGGGGGCTAATGATTTAACCACTGGCAAATTTATCTATCTATAGAGGTTTATTTATTGAGTAGTTATAGACCTAGTCTGAACGTAGCGGGTGGACGGATGGGCCGATTTCGACATTCGTGGTTTCGTTATACTCGTCTTGGTAAATTGACAGTTGCGTGTATGAAAAATTAAAGATCAAAAACACGTCACGTTTTTAACGCATAACGTCCATACTGGTGCTCAAAATAAGCTAACGCACCGTAAACGCAGTGATGCGATTTACTGGGTGCACGGTACGTGAAGTATAAAGTCGCAAATGCACTAAAAGCGTAGGCGGCGTGGTTCGGCGTGTTGCCATACTAAGGAGTTTTCCACAAAAAGTACTTATAGTTAAGGACAAAAATTAACAACGGTAATTATTCCATTACGTCACGAAAATGAACTATTACTGCTTTAAGAGAAAAAGGCTTACTTCCTCGTGGTCCTACTAATTTGTCCCACTAGTCATGTACATAGTAATGTCAAAAGTCATACTAAAATAGTTTTTTAAGTCATTACGTTTGCTTAAGTAATTACTTTTCGTGTCTATAAATACGGGTGTAAAAGGCGTTCCCAAAGAGTAGCGGAGGTGTTCTCAATATGGGAACGTACAGCACCGCGCCGCCTCCGATCTCAGCTTTAGTGACGTCACTGCGTTTAAGGGTGCGTAAGCGTATTTTAAGCACCGGTGTGGTCGATCCTTTTAATTATGTGGCGGGAAGTTGTAGATTTACTTTTTTTACATTTGTTTCAGCATGAACCAATTACACCATACCTAGAAAAAGAGATGGATCTATCAATCGATAATATATTTACTTATATAACAAAAAAATAGTATATAGTCTGAATATTTAATTACAAATTATGTTAATAAATCTCGCAGATTTTATATTTTGTTATGAATAAAACAATAGTCTATATAAAGGAATCCTTTATTATTTACATAAGAAAATTCACCTAATCATGATGACTAATTACAATGGACAACAAAATCTACATAATATCAAACGGTTGCGCGGCTCCCACGTGTCCCGCGGGCCGGGCCTGCACCGGGCCGGCCCGAGGGGATGAGCGAAAATAAATAACCTTCAATTACAGTGCGACCTAACTGCGACCTGCATGCGTTTCATTACGTAAATGCTAAAATTTAAGAAGGAACGCATAGTCACGAAGTCCCGCATTAGACAAGCTAAAGGTGCAACAGCGAGATAAAATCATCATTGTTTAAAAATCTGTTGAATGATATCAAATTAAACAGATCTGAATAAAATCTTTGACAAAAGGGGCACCAAAACTTGATTTAATATGCCATATAAAGATGTATCACAGGGAATCAATACTTTTGTAGGTCGGCGAACGCACAGCCCCTATCGTACCCAGATCCTACAAAACGTTTCGCTCGGTAACTATATAACTCGGGTGTTCATTAATCTCTCGCAACAATTACGAATCAGTAATTCATGCAGGGCCTCTATTCAACTGCGTTATAACGATATCGTGTTTGACGTGTTTTAGAATCGTTTATGTCAGTCGCCATTATTATAAATGACATAAGAGTTATGAAAACGTCGACAATACGGAAACACGTCAAATACGATATCGTTATTACCGTGTAGAATCCCAGCCCAGGTTACATAACGTAGGAAACATTAAAGCGATTGTTATACACTAATAAATACGTAACATACTTTAGACAAATAACACAACATACTTCATAGGTTGTCCTCTCTTAGAATTTCCTAAAATTACAATAACAATTTATTCACTGGAACTCTAATACAATGGTTCAAGACATCAACGTTGATGATTTCATTAGAGTATGTACAAAGTTCCGGCAGCTCCGCGCGGAGAAGGTAAACCTTAAGAATCAACTAAAACCAAACGAACCATACAAACCTAAAATAAATTCAATCAAGCAAGTAAAATGTCATACATTTAATAGTTTTTTATCTACCCTTCGCGAGGTTTGACTGCTACATAATAAGTTAATAAATAACTTTTAAAACAACAACAAAGTTAATGTACAAAAGAGGTATATAAGTCACTATACAGTCGCTAGACAACATAAACGTTTACCTTCCACGGGACCGGTCCGCAGTAACAGTCACTTTACATTTATAACTATACATATCGAGTACACTAAGACAATGTGCCAATTAAAATAAAATATTCACAAAAGTGCTATCACGAGCGCAGCGCGTCTCCTCCTGTCACCGCGACTCCGACGTATTTTGAGTAGCTTCCATCTCTCGCACTGTCGCCCTACCTACCCTAGCTCAATGGACTAAATTATTTCTAGATGTGACACTTTCGTTTGATACATGAGGCTGCTGAATAAGCTGCTATTCGTTTTTGCCAATTACCAGAGAATAATGAAATGGTTAAAATTTCATTGGTCAATTCATTAGATGTAAGTCACTTCCAGGATATAATAAAAACCTATTAACCCTTTGAACGCCATGAACGCCAAGAACACCTAAAGGTGTCGTGTACTGTCGTGTCTACCACGCCAT
This sequence comes from Acleris holmiana, assembly GCA_949316455.1. NCBI lineage: Eukaryota > Metazoa > Arthropoda > Insecta > Lepidoptera > Tortricidae > Acleris > Acleris holmiana. The sequence continues at coordinate 2,188,081 of OX438766.1, forward strand.
CGACGCTTATAGTTGTCACATATACAGTGACAAATAGACCTGAGTTTTGTGACGTAAGGTTGAAGTTCTTCTTCTTCTTTTTTAATTAATGGCGGTCCACACAGTGATTTCGCCAATGTCAAGTGAATAGAGTAAATCAGTAAACAGAATAAATCAAAAGTAAATGCCGGGTTTTTTTCAATCGGCCATCTTCCGTCCCCAAAGGTTACCGGAATCTCAAAGTTGAAGTTAGCTGTGGTTTGCAGCTGTCATTGGCGAGTGAGGACGACTTTTGTGTCAAGTCGATGGCGGCGAAAAGGTTAAGGTAGCGACGAAACAAATTATACACTGTAAACAGCAAATACAAGCGTCAATTTGATGCTGGCCTAGAGTGGTCGGATCAATTACTTCGGAGTACTGGGCGGCTCCTCGAACTTGCCGACAACCGCTTACAGACTCGCGTGAACGCGAGCGCGTCATTATTTCAACTAAAACGCTAACCTCGCGCGTCCGTACACTGAGATGCTAACAGTATGTTTAAAACTAAATAAAAATCGTTATCCTGACAAATGAAGCCAGTGATGTAGTCTCAGCCATATGTATAGGACGCCGTTGGGTTTGTGGCAGCACGGCGCCGAGCGCGGCGTCGCTAGCGTCGGCGAGGTGTTGGCGGGCAAAGACACGCACCTAGCGCGCGTCGCGGCGTCTCCAGCTAGTTGGGCGCGAGGAAGGCCTCGTCGAAGAGCTCCAGCTCGTGGCCGAGATAGTTCGCCTTGTTGCGGAGCTTCTTGGCGGACGACGACGCGTCGTCGAGCATCTTGGTGGTGCCGCGCACGTCGCCCAGCTCCGAGTCCATCTCCGTCGTCGCCTCGTCGATGAGCCGGCACAGCCTCGCGAACATCGTCGACAGCTCTCTGGGGATGGGAAACATGATTGCAGTCTATGTATTTTCTTGCGTTGGGTCAAAACAATTAATTTAAAAAAAACACAGTAACCACATAATGGCTTCAGAAGGTTAGAGGTCATTGGCGAGCTGCAGTAGAACGCTAAGACCAGATAGGGCTGTCTAATAAGGACAGTCTGCAGTAAAAAGTATAAACCTACAAACTACTTAAATATCCAAGAATCAAGCTGATCCAATTAGGCCGGCGCAGGACGAGTGTGAGTTAATTTGGCCGAGGCTTGTATAGTGCCTCAATTTATATTTAAACGTTGAAGTTAATTTGGCAATTCATTTCGTTTATGAACACAATATATGTAAATGAAAAGTAGTACAATTTGTGACACTTTAAAATACACTGTAAACGCCGTTCGTGAAGGTTAACCTTTTTAGTATATGACATTTTAAAAACTGAAATAAACATGGAAGAAACTTGAGTGTAAGGGGGTTTGACCGTTTGGAGAAAGTTATCGTGACCAGGGCTCGGAACCGGTTTATTTCGGTTTTGCTCCGAACTTTTCCAGGGAACGCGAACGTTTTGAGAACATTATTTTAACGTTAATTAACCGGTTTAAACCACGAGTGGCGAGTCGAGACACCAAAAGTTTTGCACTGAATAAAAACACTAAGCGGCGCTTGTTTATGGTGCGTGACGAACGACGGTTTTACAAGGGTAAACCCGGTTTTTTTAGCTCTTTACCGGTTAATTCGAACTTATTTAAACCGGTTTATGCGAACGGAACCGAAATGAAAAGGTTTTGCGGCAAGTAAATAATAAGACTGTTTTGAACTCCAACAAAACAGTTATTATGTGTGTGAAAAAACACACAGCATTTATTGAAGAAGCGTCTATAATTTTACCATCAAGCCATGCTAAAATACAGTTAGAAGTCTTTACCTTTATCTGATGTTACCTGTTTTCAACTCATCATACTTGCACGCAGCAGAGTGCGCCGAAAAATGCTCCAAGAATAGGCGCGCACCTGTCATCTGTCACTCATAGTCTTCAGGAATCACCAGCAAGCACCTTGCTGCAATGCTGTGTGTTTTTTCACACACATAATAACTGTTTTGTTGGAGTTCAAAACAGTCTTATTATATGTGTTTCCAAAACACACAGCATTTATTGAAGACATGTTTGATATCTGCTGGTGAAAGAGTATTACGCTATGTGAAATATGAACAAATTATATAAACTTTATTTAAGAGTTTAATCATTTATAAAACCACATGATCAACAAAATGTGTGATAACTTTTACCACATTATAACTGTTTATCATAAAGAAAACAACAAAAAATATTAAAATTATGAAGGCCCTTGCCTTTAAACACAATTAACAACAAAATACTTATTAATTAGAGTATTAGAAACCCTTCTAATGAGATCAACTATCTTGGTTAATGTCAATTTTAACTATAATGAAAGTAAATTTTCCATTTGTAACAATGTTACTATATACCCGAAAAACTATCTCTTAATGGGTCCTTGCTCCGACTATTCTTATTATTTCTTTCTATTGAACGACAATAGTGATTACTAAAGGTCTGAGCACTCTTCCAATTTGCTCGCTTTAAAATATCCTCTAATGGTCTATTTTCTATAAAGCTTCTAGATGCTACAGCGGAACGTACACTTCCTGGAGGTGCATCTATTCCAATTTCCTTAAATATCGTCTTTATCCATCCTCCTATTATAGTTCGGGTAGCAGGTTTAACCTCACCTGTGATGGATATAAATAGATTGGTTAAATCTTTACTCTCCAAACGTCTTTGTTTGGTGTTCAATATTAATGCATTTACATGGCGAACTGGGCAGAATCGTTCATCGGGGTGCTTCTTTAGTAACCATCCGGATTGTCTGTTTTTTCCATCATCTGTTTTTGAACCAAATCTCGGCCATAGCTCTAGCTCATTGTCATTTCTTCTGATAAGTCCATTCTCTGTAAGATCTAAAAGCGTTAGATCATGGACTCTTCTACCGGAGGCTAACAATAGGATTACTGCAGTTCTCCTTGACAGATCAAATAGACCCTCAGAAATTGGTGTATTTTTTAACCAATCAAAGATTAACTTTGTATCCCAAATCTTATTTCTTTTTTCTTGAGGCTTTGCTACAGAGATAGCTTTGATGATTTGCTGCACAAAAAAGTTCTTACTTATTTCTTCTGGACCTGTGGCAGAATAAGTAGCTACTGCAGATTTGTGTACCAGTATTGTACGGTATGAGAGTTTCCTCTCAAGATATAAATTAGCAAGATACCTTGCAACATCATTTCCTTGTGGGTTTCTAGGGTCAATGCCACTTACCTCGCACCATGAGACCCAGCGTCTAATAGGAACCTTATAAGTTGATAATGTGGAATCTCTCCAGCTTTTCTTAAGTAGGTCCTTTTCTCCGAGAGACCAGTGAGCTATCTGATTCGCCCACCCCCAACTTTCCACGCCTGAAGCGTTATCTTCTCTACTTGGGAAGGGGCCCTGCCCGTTGTCAGATCTATCAGATTGTAATGCAGATTGTGTATTGGGTATGGTTCTGCTAGAGCCCTTGCACGCAGGTCCGTCAGCCAAAAGCACTGCGTCCACTGTGGTGCTATTACTATGAACGTTCCCACAGCCATATTGAGGTGCCGGAGTACCCGTGGGATCAGGTTGGGTGGGGGAAAAACCCAGGCCAAATCGAAGTTCCATGGCCGACTGAATGCGTCGCAAAACATTGCCGACCCATCTTTGGAGTCCCATGTTACATAACGGTCTACGACCGCGGACTCTCTGGATGCGAACAAGTCGACTTCGGGAACGCCCCAAATTCTGAACACGGCCTCCGAGGCCGGGGGCAACAAGTGCCATTCCGGCACTGGTCGATTTCTTGACAGGCGGTCGGCTATGCCGTTGTACCTCCCCGGGAGGTACGCCGCCGAAAGCGTGACGTTCAATTGTGACGTGAGCTCCAGAAGCTTCGTCGTCAGCTCGAGTAAGGCTAGGGAACGTGTGCCTCCCTCGTTTCGAATGTAAGCTATGAGGGTCCTGTTGTCTGACTGAACTAAAATGTGCGCGTGTCGTAATCCCTGTTGGTATCGCCTTATTGCCCCGTAGACAGCGAATAACTCCTTGAGATTGGAGTGCCACGCCCTCTGATTTCTTGTCCATTTCCCTGTTAGGTACCTCTCGTTTAGGTGAGCACCCCAACCTGTATCTGCAGCATCCGTTGTTAAAAAATGTGTCACCTGTGTCTGGTGCATTGCTACTGAGCTCTTGTCTATGGCTTTTTGCCACCAGCCTAACTCCACTTGAACACTGCATGGAAGGGGCTTCCTCTCTCTCAGTCTGCATAGTGCTAATTTTCTTAAAAATCTTTGGGTCTGGCGGCAGTGCAGACGCCCTTTTGGTGTTGTTAAGTTTGCAAAGTTCAACAGACCTAGAATGCTTTGTGTCTCCTTGAGGGAAGATCGTTTTCTTAGTAATATCCTGTTTATGGCTTCTTTTACCTTTTGTACCTTTGATGTGGGCAAGGCTCTGGTTACTCGCTGTGTGTCCCACATCAGGCCCAAATATTCTAGATTTTGTGTGGGTGTTAACACTGACTTTTGATAGTTGACTTTCCAGCCTAAGCTTTCTAGGGTCTTCAGGGTTTCCAAGACTTGGTCTGATAACCTGTTCTTGTCCTGATTCACAAGGATATAGTCGTCTAGGTATACTAGAAGTCTTATACCCTTTCCTCGTAGGAGCTCTGCAATCCAATTTGATACTGCTGCAAAAGTCCGGGGGGCTGAAGAGAGGCCAAATGGTAGTGCTGTCAGTTGAAGTACCTCTTGATTGTAATAGACCCTCAAGAAACGACGGTGAGATCTGGCAATTGGTAAATGAAAATAAGCCTGCTGTAGATCTATCTTTACCATCCAGTCGTTCTTCTGTAAAAAATCTGCTACATCCATCTGGGAAATTAGCTGGAAATGCTTGGTAGCTACATACTGGTTCAGGCCCCTTAGATCGAAAATGGGCCGCATGCTTCCATCGGATTTCTTTATCAAAAACATCTTTGACAGGAAGCTGGAGTTTAAATCTTGTGGCACCTCCAACACTGCCTTTTGTTTCAAGTCCTTGATCACTGCAGACATCTCTGGGGTGGTAGGTGTTGTAAATCTTTTTAGTACATTTTGACTCAAGTGTTGGAGGGGTGGCCTTTTCTTGAAGGGTATGCGACCTCTTGTGACAATCCTTAAAATAAATTGATTTGCCCCCAGATCCTTCCATGCTTGTGCACTTTGCTCTAAACAACCTCCCCGGAAAGTCTGTTTTTCTACATAGTCATTTTTGTTTATTATCTTGGTTGGTAAAGTTCTTCTTGCCGGTAAAGTTACCTCTGTTGTTACGAAAATTAGTCCGTTGTCTTCCTCTATTGTCCTGTCCAGGATTTCTATTCTCTTGTCCGTGATTTCTATTTTCTTGTCCCTGACTTCTATTTTTAAATGACTGCCTTTTGTCATGTCTGAAATTTGATGGGCGATCTCGACCTGGTCCTTTTTCTTTTAAATAGGAAGGCTTGTTAAGCCAGATCTGAGGGCCTCCAAGAGACATAATAAGAGGCTGTAATGCATCCCTGTTAAATAAATACTCTACGCTTGGAGGAATTTCTCTTAATGAAGTTTTAAGGTTGATATTATTAATCTCCTTTAAAATTCTCTCTCTTCTTATTTCGATACATTCTCCTCGTCTGCCACATATTATCTTCATCTTCTTCTCCGAGCACTTGTGGATAGGGGAGCCCGGGCCTAGGAGAGATAACGCTTTATCAAATAGAGAGGTTGGGTTTAATTCAGTAGGGCTCCTTGATGCCCAATTGATGAGCTCCTGAAGGCCTTCTCTCAACAGTTCCTGATGATCCATCTCAGCCTTTGTCAACCCGGCTAACATGTTTTCAGCTGAAGCTAAATAATCCTTGACGTTTTTTAAATGTGTAAACTCGTCATTAACCTTCAGAGCTACAAATCCAGGAGAAGCTGAAAAGCCCTGTAAAATAGCTTTGTATTTTAAGCCCTTCCAGGTTTGTGAGTTAAAGTGCTGGAGCCTTATAACCTCCTCGAGGTGCTCCTTCTTAGCAGGTTGAATCACTCTCTTATCATCACAGTCCGTCTGTAACTCGCCTAATTCAAAAATATTTGCACCTGCGCTGCAGGGGTTAACTAGGTATTGACTATCCGCCGATGTACTGGGCATGTCTCCTCTAGAGTTAGAGTCGGGCAATTTGCACTGGTTGCTTTGAGAAAAAGCCGTTAAATATTGAGGTAACTGTGTTAAATACCCTGATATAAAATTAACCTGATGGACCAAAGTGTCGACACGCGGGTCCGTAGGTATAAAGTTTCTATCGCATCTACGGCGCTTATTTGGGGGAAGCGATGAGGAGCCTTCGTCATCTTCCGAAGATGACGACTCACTCTGACGATTAGAACTTCTCAATCGTCGTCGTGGTTGGCATTCTTCGACCGAAGCAATGCCAACCTCCGACCGGTCACTAATAACAGTAATAATACTATTACCTTCGTCATCCTCGTCCCGCGTGCTCATCCTCCTGATAAATATTCACTCACTTATCAAGACACAGCACTTTAGTAACTAGATAACACTTTAAAACCACTAAAAACACCTTGTTTCTAATTATTACCGCGGATTAAAAATAATTTTGCACATGGCCGGTGCTAAAATTATTACGCTATGAGTGACAGATGACAGGTGCGCGCCTATTCTTGGAGCATTTTTCGGCGCACTCTGCTGCGTGCAAGTATGATGAGTTGAAAACAGGTAACATCAGATAAAGGTAAAGACTTCTAACTGTATTTTAGCATGGCTTGATGGTAAAATTATAGACGCTTCTTCAATAAATGCTGTGTGTTTTGGAAACACATATAATAACGGTTTGAAAATTTAACCGGTATCCGAGCCCTGGTTGTAACCAAACATGGTTTTAGAGAGCGACCACACCGGAGTTTAAAGGTGCGTATATTACGGTCTGTCAAAACTGACGCCATGTAATTAGAATGACCCATTCTTTTGTTTACGCAGCGACACAGTTTTTTACGCGTTGGTGTGGTCGCTTCTTTATAAAGTAAAAAACGTAATGATTTTTTTCACGGTCGCTGGCATTGGTAATTTTTTTATTTAATTCTTGTCCTGTCCTTTGCGGGCTGTTTTTGCAAAGAAGGTTAACATTTTCGAGCATACCAGACATTTTTTTAACGTAATCTCTAGAGTAACGAATCTACCCGTACATATTATCTCAAGTTGAAACTGCAAAGATCCATTATTCTAGAGGCCGGAAAGTACTTTAAAAGCCGTTTTCTAATTCTGGAGATCCCCCAATATACAAACACAAATCCTATTAAGATTACAAACGCGAAAGTTTGTAAGTATGGATGGATGTTTGTTACTCTTTCACGCAAAAACTACTGGACGGATTAAGGTGTAAATTGGAATGAAAACAGCTTAAACCTTGAATTAACACATAGCGTCGATGAAACTGCAATACCGCGTAACCAATAATTGCTAATGCCGCATAACTGACTTGTAGCAGAGCATTAAAATTTAATATCTTTGTGTTTATTGAAGTCGGACTTACCCAAACTTAAATTTGGCACATTTGTTAGTTACGAGGTAATAGCCATTGTTGCGGTATTGCAGTTTCATCGACGATAGGCTTCCTTTCATATCGCTATTCCCTCGGCAATTGATTTATACGCGTACGAAGTCGCGGGCGGAAGCTAGTTTACAATACAAGTATAGAGTAGGTGTATGTTGTTGAGTGGAGCACTTACTGCTGCACCTGGTGGCTGCAGTTGGCGGAGGTGAGGTCGACGATGAGCCGCAGCTTGTTGCTGGCGTGCTGCACGTACTGGCGCTTGAACACGCGCTCCTGCGCGCGCGCCGTCCACGTGAGCCGCTCGTACGCGTACAGCGCGCCGTACACCGCGCCCGTCACCGCCACCACGCGCCAGCCCACCGTCTTCAGCAGCTGGGGGGGGGGGGGGGGATCATCTGTTGTACCATACTATACCAGCAGCCTTGCCCAAACTCATACAAATTGGGATTGTTCATTTTTTTTCTTAAGAGCTATTTCGAAAACCATTGCGAAATAGGATTACGGATTTCAAAGTAGAGTCGCGTAATTTTTTTTTTAAGCTATTGCATAGCTTCTATCGCGGGCCTTGAGCGCGGGGACCGAATCCAGAAATTCCGTAACGAAAAAACCTCACGCTCCCCACTCCGACGGGCAAGGAGGTGTGGCTTGAAGGCCGTGCATCGTCTAACGTCGTTTCAGTTCGCCAGTCTTCGACACGGCGTTGTGTGCGATTAGACGTATTGTACGACTCTACGAAACTCGCACGAATCGAGACGAGCTGCTCCGAAATCGGACGAATACATAAGCAGCTGTTTATGAGAAAGTAATAATAAAAATATTTTAAACAATATTACCTTTTTTTATTTATTTAATAATAGAAAAAATTGTTTTCTTATAGGTCACCACGCTCAAAAAGTGTAACTTGAATTAATATCAAAGAAAAAGAAATACTGCATGAATAAAATAAATAAATAAAATTATAATTGCATAAGTTGATACAAAATGCTATGCAATAGCTTTACCGCGGCAGTCCCCGAGTGCCACACGTCTTTTTTTTACATTGTGAATTTTAACGCTCCGTACAAAAGACGTTCAACGTTAAACAAGGTGAATACGTCCCTATTTGCAGGGTCCAACTCGCGTGCGTGTCAAAGTGGGTTGATTGACGTCATCTAGAATTAAAAAAATACAAAACGGGGTAATAATGGATTTTCATACGAAATTACTGCCCTGCGATAACAGGGCAGTTATGAAATTCCATTCAATATTACTACCCTGATTTTTGAGGTTTAACCCTTAATAGGGCAGTGGCCATATATTAACCACATTACAATAGGCTGAAATTAAACTTTACTACCTTACTACGTTTTATGATGCAATTTCAATTGTATTTTACTCAAATATCACATCATCTATTATTACTCTTTAGAGACTTGCGATTCCATCACTGTATTTAATGTTGGTCTAGATTTTTTACTTCTACGGGGCCCTATTAAGGTTTAATGAACGGCTTTCTCGCCTAATATTAGGGTAGTAATTATGCAGTCACTAACAAAGTGTAGTATAAATAAATAAATGGTCACCAGTCCAGAGAGCAGCAGGCCGCCCATGGTGCCCTGCGAGGTGAGCGCGCCGAGCGCGAACTTGGAGACCATCGACCACTCCTCGGCGCTGAACGAGCCCACCACGCCCGCCGCGCCCGCCGGCCGCGCCAGCTCTGTCGGCGCCGGCGCCGGCGTGATGCTCGGCGGGATCTGGACACAATCACAACCAAATCACCCAGTGAAAAAGGCACCGCTGAGGAACCTACGATTGCACAGTTTTTAAACTCAAGTAATTCTGTTAGCTATGGCCACCAAAAAAAAAATTATTTACTGTGAATCCACGATGCGATCCATGGTTACATTTTTATCGTATATACAAGGAAAAACATCAAAAGAAAACCTGAGCATTGGAACAGCTAAGTTGGTAAAAGGGGTTAGTTGCACGAAAAATTCTAACAGGATCCAAGTGTCCAAAAGAGTCAATGAAAACAAATATATCACCATCACTAGTTTAGAAAGCAGTAAGCACGCTGTTAGAGGTCGTTGTTGATTTACCAAAAATCGGTCCTTTGAACCGGATTTGCAAAAATTGGTCCTTTGAACCGAATACGTTAAGTCCACAAACCTGTGTAAAGTTGGAGGCGTTTTTGAGCGTCTTGTGGTGGTGCCCCTTGGAGTGGAAGCGCTGGATGATGGCGGTGAGTCCGTAGGAGAAGCGGAAGGCCAGGTCCTCAGTGAAGTCGGCGCACAGGTTGTCGCAGTTGAGCCGGTAGAGCACCTCGAACGGCTGCTGGTGCGGCGCCATCACCGCCGACGCCGCCGAGCGCTTGTGGATTGGTAGGATGTTGTACATGCGCTCTGGGGGGGATGATAACAACTTATTAACTTATAGATATAATGAAAAGTGCCATACCTAAAATGTGTTTATCTGCCTGTTTAGGCTGAAGACATATTTAGAAAGGGTCAATTACTGACAAATTCGAGACAAGTAAGTACTAACCCGATACTGACTTAGTGTAAATTTGAGTTTAAATTCATCTGGCATAACTTTTTATGGGTTCTCTGCCTTTTCGCCGACAAATCTTAGACAAATGCATCGTTTCGCAACCTATTCTTTTGCCAACCGGCTTTTTTTTCTGTAACTACAAATATTTCAGGATTTTTATCAAACTAACCTAACCTAACCTTTAGGGTTCTACACGATGGTCCTGAAATAAATCCAGAATTATTTACAGTATCGGAAAAAAAACGCAGGTTGTCAAATGATATGTTTGTGAAATAAATCATTTGTGAAAAGTTAGTTATGAAATGATAGGATCCCCTTAAAATGCATCCTTATTATTTGTTCATACATACATACATAGCATCACGCTTTTATTCCCAGAGTGGGGTAGGCAGAGCTACCAGAAATACCAACAACTCTAAAAAGATTTTTTGGTAATTCTGTAACCACATTTTGCACAATCAGGCCAAGTTGTTTACTAGTGTATTAGTGACAGGTTGCAAGCCCATCGCCTAACAGTAGTACTACAAGCCTTTATTCCCTTAGTCACGTCTTACGACATCTACGGAAATTTATTATTACCCAGCAACCACACGGGGTAATTTATTATTTGTATCGACCTAAAATTGTGGGGTGTGGTGGTGTAATATCAAGGCTCGTCAGTGCCCACCCAGCATTTTGTGACAAAACTTGCTAGTGCTACAACGACGGTATTGTTGATATTTAATACAACTTCAGAAATTATCGGTAATACGATTAATAGAAGCTTCAATATTTTAACCTTGACCTTGTAAAACATTTCGGTTGCCATTGGCAAATTAAATTCAAAATATTTATTAGGTAAATTGGCCAAATTAGTGCTTTTTTACACGTCGGTATATGTAGTGATTCTACTAGATTCATAAGTTATACTGGCAATACTGCAACGTTTCATTTTGCATTGGTGCAGGGTTCCATCTTAGATCGTAATGTCCATACCAACTGACTTGTCTTAATTAGTATACACTTTTATAACCTGAAAATGCATCGTTTTTGGCTTAAACTACCGTTTTCTGGTGAATTTTGCACACTATTTACCCGATTTTACATCAAGGATGGTTTTTTTATGACAAAATTGTAATTTTAGGCCAGAAGGGAGCATTTTGAGGTTATAACAGCAGTTTATGCAACTGATGCATAATGAGAGGCCTTAACGAGTGTGGTTTTGTGAAACGAGCGGGAACGTTTTTCATAATAGGATTACAAGAGTGTTTTAAGGCCTAGTTATGTATAGTTGCATACTTATTTATCTACACACATAATACAGAGCAAAAAATCGACTTTACACAATGCTACTTTCGTGACAGCAAAAATCGCGGCAATTCGACCCTCCGTCATGATGAATGTTTTTATAAATTATAGACAAACGAATGAAGTCCCTATTCCCATGTAACTCGAGATTTAAAATGTCGTGCGGTTTACATTAAAAAACATATTGAATTGACGTTTCGTATCGATAACTGTTTTACTATATTGAGTAATATCTATGGATACTAGAATACCCTTTTGACAGTTTTGACAACGGTTCTAAATTTAAACTCATAACCTTACAAAATTCGTTACTTTAATTACATTACAGTACAGATTTTACAGAAAGTTCTCATAGTAAAATTGGTTGTAATAATGCTGGTAATTTCCTACGGTTTCTGAACGCATTTTAGAGTATTGATGATACGTGCGTATATAAAAGTGTTAACTAATTAAGAGGAGTTATTCCCACCTGTTACTATCAATTTGTTACCACTGGTAACAGCGGGGATTTTTTTTCCCACCTGTTACCACTAAAGTACTTAATGATAACTACTTTTTTCACTTTACTGCCCTGCTAATACAAAAAGCAGTATCTCAGACAAAATTCCTGTAGCAAATGCAACCTTATTACCAACAGAATAGGATTGAATCTGCTTTGACTATAGAATTTGAGATACTGCCTTTACTGTTAGTAGGGCAGTTTAGTGGTAGCAGCTGGGAATTTTTATTCCCGGTATTTACCAGTGGTAACAGGTGGGAAAAAAAATCCCAGTTACCAGTGGTAATAAAATGGTGGTAACAGGTGGGAATATCCCAATAGGCTAAGTAAAGTTTTTGGAAGAGATGTAAATTTTTTTTTTTTCGATAGTCGTCATCCTAAAGATCAAGGAACTGCGGCTCTTTTATTTTTATTTCCTCTAATATTTTAGAAATATTTTTTTAGTTATGGAGTTTCTAAAATATTTCTAAAATATTAGAGGAAATAAAAATAAAAGAGCCGCAGTTCCTCGATCTTTAGGATGAAAACTATCGAAAAATTTTTTTTATTAATTCTCTTCCAAAAACTTTACTTAGCCAATTAAGGGAAGTGAGACGGCATGGAGATGTGGTATGCGGTATAGGTAGCGGGGTAGGTCACCGGCCATCTCCCGCTGCGCCGTGTCCATCTCGTGGCCGATGTCGGTGGAGAGGCGCTTCTTGAGCCGCGAGCCGAGCCCGGCCTCCACGTGCCGGTGCAGCGCGCGCTTGTACTGCTCCAGCGCGGCGCGCTCGGCGCGGAACGGCGCCTCGTACTCGTCCACCAGCGCCGACAGCCGCCGGATCTCCTGGCTCAGCGTCAGCGACACCTGCACGCGCCAACCACGCCCAACACATTATACCACCACTTTACTTGCTGACACTAATGAAACGGACGAACGCCACTTGTGATTTTGTCAAACTACATTTTTTCTTACAGTATTACTTATTTAAATATGCCTTTTATTTACCAAAATATGTATGCATCCAACTTGTGTGAACGACTTACGAGGCCGTATACGTTATACTGGTATTGCTTCTTTTCGTGATTTTACAGTTAAAATACTGCTTTTCTATGAGTTTTAATGCACTTCATGAAATACCTTTTCAATTATGATCAAATATAAAATAAATAATAAACATACCTTTTTATTTTTGTCGAGTATTATAATGCAAGAAGCTTTTTTTTCAAGGTAATGTATTGATTTTGAACTGCGGTTTATTATTGTTGTTTTAATTTTATGAACAAAAGTTTTAAATAGCCGAAATTAAAAACAATTATGAGCCCATTTTGTATAAAATTTTACGAAGTTAATTAATATTTTACACAAAAAATATATAAAGGTGGTAAAAAGTTATTCATACATTTTTTAGACGACTTTTACAGGAATAAATTGTAATTTTTTCATACCTTTTAGACGTCAAAACGATGCGTGAATATGCGATATTCTTAACATCTTACAGCAAAATTAAAAAAACAGTCACCGGTTTCAGGTCGATTAATCAAAACAAAATAATAAAAACAACAAAGTAGCTCACACATTCGTTGAAAATCGAAATTATCTTTTGGTTTGCACATTGAAATTTGTAGAAGTATTTCAACTGTAAAATCACATAAATCAGCGAAATTGGGCAAAATTTCGTGTACGGCCCCTTAATCGTCATTAACTGACTGAGTGCGGTCGTTTGTCTTATAAAAACGAAGAGCGGTATTAAATAACTAAAATGTTGAGCGAGATGCCCGTATCGAGGCGGATCAGAAATGATAGTTTTCTATGACGACATTTACTTTGAGACTTAGGGCATTTCACTAAGGCCCATTTACATTATACAACTTTCTTGCACATTCCATACAATAAAATTTAGGAAATCATAAAATTGCTCAGTCTAAACCATAGTGTTGGCAGGCATCGGCAATCGGCAATAATTGCATACAATTATTGCCGATTCTTGTACAAGAAAGTTGTATAATGTAAATGGGCCTCTACTTTGAAGATTGAAGACCTCCACGTAGCATCTATATGGCCCGACCTTTAAAATAGAAATACAGGGTGTTCCTATAGAGATGGCAGGTCGACAGAACCTTAGAGATCCTCATAAACTCATAAGATTTTGATATAACTGTTACGATAAAAAATCAACCACGTTAGTTAATAAATTATTAACATAAAATATTATTAAGTTCAATATGAAAGCACCCCTTCAGCTCACACAGTACCTTATGATAGTCAGTATATTAAACAGGTACAGTTTCTTCGACTAACTGTATAAATTCTCCTATGTAGTCGTTGGATCAGGTCTGCGCACTGGTCTCGATAAAGTTGAGGCTATTTTAAATGACTACGTCACGGTCGTCAGCTGTTTCCCGAGGCTCGTCAGCTGCTCGTGCAGGATCCGCTGTTTCTCCATTTTTGGCGCCTTCTGTGGGCTGTTGTAATCTAACACGTTGCGCCGTGTGTACCTTGTGCTCGACGCTCTCGACCATGCGGTTGATCTTGTCCTTCATCTGGCGCGTCACGGTCGTCAGCTGCTCCTCGATGCTCGTCAGCTGCTCGTGCAGGATCCGCTGCTTCTCCACCTTCGCCGCCTTCTGCTCCATAGCGCTGTTGTAAACCTTGCAAATTGGGATGAAAAATGAAAAACAATTTATAAATTAGGATGAAAATTTAATTACAAACTGTAGTGGTCACACAAATATCAAGTATTATGTTAATGCAGCGGACTATTACTATCCTACTCGGTTCGCCGCTGTTAAGCGGGAGGTTAAGGTTCGCCCTTGTCTAAGTGAATACGCCGAAGCTGTGTAAATAAAACTGCGTCAAAATGTAATTACATGACGGATTCAGATTCTTTTGGACCCGACCGCACCGGACCGCGTAAACGACGCGTTAAAGACGTGACACAGTAGACGCTTGACTACACAAACTGTTTATAAACCAATCGCGTCACTGGTATTACGACTTCGTATTACGTGATCTACCAGTGACGCGATTGGTTAAAAACCAAACTAATAGAAACGCTAGTTAGCGAACGCATCTCTGCTATAGGCTCAGATCGCCTAGCCTTGGCGTCGCGTTGCACTTTATTAGATGATATCCCTACGATTTGAGTAGGAATAAACATACAGGGTGTCCGGTAAATAGTGGCCAATCTTACAGGGCTGGATAACTCAGCTCAGGAGTGTCCACAATATTATAAATCATGTTCAGTAAAAGTCGCAGCGAAAACGAGATATCTCAACTTTGCAAAATTTTGGAAATGCGGTACCCTGGTTAATTATTTTCGATGCTATGATCACAGTTATTAGAATTATTAAGTTTTGTTTGCTGTCAAAGAAGAATAAAATTTTCTTTAAGACTCTTAACATTAGTAAAAAATAATTAGCAGGTTATTTTTATTTTTTCAAGTCAAATTTAAAGTTTAGGAATCCGAGTTTTTCTTCCGGCAAGTTTGGCATCGCTTTCTCAAAAATACGTGTGTTTAATAATAGAGATTCTAAAATAATATAAAAATTGAGCTTATTGATTGTAACAGCGAAGTTATTATTAAGTTTGTCCAACAAAGACTGAATCCTATGAAAAATAGCGAATTAAAAAAAATACTTTAAAATATTTTCAATCGAAACATATTCGCTAACGACTGTCGAATGCAAGTTGGGGCAGCCAGAGCCCCTAGCCAAGATGCATTCGCTAACTAGCGATTCGATTCGTTTGGTTTTAAACCAATCGCATCACTGGTAGATTAGATCACGTGACTTTTCGAATGACGTGATCTACCAGTGACGCGATTGGTTTAAAAACAAAACGAATCGAATCGCTAGTTAGCGAATGCATCTTGGCTAGGGGCTCAGGGCGGGTGGTGTACCTGGTCGAGCTTGGCGGCGACGTCGGCGGCGATGTTCTTGCCGCGGCGCGAGTGTTGCGCGAACTTGGTGCGCACGGCGGACTGGCTGATGCACTCCTCGAAGCGCCGCTCGAAGTCCACGAACTCCAGGTAGCGCAGGTGGTGCCCCTCCACCAGCGTCGGCGCTGGGGGGGACATACTCGTTCTCAACTAACTGTCTTTCTCTCTAAACCAGCTCTACTGGAACATATTTATTCTGGTACCAATTCGCGGGCGTCTTCTAGTAAAAGGCGCATCCAGGTGGCAATATTAGAATTGAAGATATTTTTTGTTGCTATTTCGTAAACCTAAAACGTACGTAACATTTGCTTACCTAATTTTACCCGACTAACCCAGAAAAAAGGTAATGTTATTCGCGCGTATGTAAGTATATCCGTTCCATTTTGACCTTTTTTAGCCTAAGCGGGTTGACTAAATTTAGAACAGTTAGGTGTCGTTAGATTCACCTCGATTGTGAGAGAGACATAGGCTATAATATTTTAATTAAAGTAATGCGAATAAGAAGAATTAGTAATTGAAAAAGTTATTGTTTATTAATGTAAATTATAAGCCCGTTAATATTGGTTCAAAATAATACTTACAAGCATGTCATGATATGGTCCACTTTCGTCATTCATACTACCCAAACTATACTTACTTAGTTCTAAACCCATCTGAGAGAGTATCTCGAGATCGTTCGGCATATAAGTAACTCACACGAGACGGGTTTCTCGCGGTCGCGCATGCGCGTGAGCAGCGCCTCCTTGGCGGAGACGAAGAAGATGCGCTCCTCGGCCTCCTTGGGCGAGCACACGCGCAGCTCGCGCGACAGGAAGTCCACGCAGCGCTCCGCGTGCTGGGTGCGCACCTGCCCCCCCCCCCGGGACACACCAGTCAATACTCGCAGTCACCATCAAATATACACGCAGGGGCAAACTTAGAGGAACACACGGCGTTTTTCATACACACGAGATTATTTTGAAGCCTTGGTTTCAGGGCTCGGAACCAGTTTAAAAATACCGGCTAATACCGGTTTATTTCGGTTTTTTTTTCCAGGGAACGCGAACGTTTTGAGAACTTTATTTTAACCATAATAACCAATTTAATCAACAAGCGGCGAGTCGACGAAACCAAAAATTATGCACTGAATAAAAACACTAAGTGGCGCTTGTTTATGGTGCGTGACGTGTGTTTTGGTTCAAGGGTCATTATACTTTTTAGCGCATAATTATCATTGGTGAAATTAAAGGCATTTTTAGACATTTTTTTCACGTAAATTTGACTTATATTGAAACTGGAACAACTAAATTTAATCGTTCAAAACAAAACACTTTAAATTTATTGATATTTTATCAGGAAACATTGGTAACACAGCGGTAAATACACTTTTTCCATACAAATGGCGGGGACATGCGTGACCACTATGTTACCTACTTTAAAGTTATTATAGTGACTTTTTAAATGTAGTGATAATTTTAAATGTAAGCCAAGTTGTGTAACTATTTCAATATTAAATTACAAAACCGAGCACTTTAACGTTTTTATAAAAATATTATTTGAAGAACACTTGTCAAAAAATCGACCTGCGCTTAAAAGTAGAATGACCCTCAACCGGTTTTTTTAGTTCGTTACTAGTTAACTCGTAAAAAACTTTATAAAAAAAATTCTCCAAAAACCGGTTATTTAAACCGGTTTATGCGAACAAAACCGAAATGAAAAGGTTTTGCGGCAAGTACATGATTAACATGATTGATGGTATGCGGTTTGAAAATTTAACCGGTATCCAAGCCCTGCCTGGTTCTATGCCTGGGAATGGTTTTTAGTGAAATCTAATAATGGATACTCCGAGCGTCGATACGGGACGTCCAGAGTGCCTAAGATACACAACTGATTGAATCTGCGGCTAACCCGGAATCGTACGTGTTCAGAAAAACATCTTAAGTGGCAATAAAATATAAGGAAATCCAAACACTGACACACTCTCGCTGTGGGGTTAAACTGCCTGTTCGATCAATTAGGTATTTGCGGAAGTTTTGACCTCCTCTATTGAACCTTGGTTTTCCACTATTAAACCTCACTCAGAGCAACCCCTGGTATGGAACCAAGGCTTAAAAAACACCTCGTTTGTATAAAAACGCACTCTGTTCCGCTAATTTTGCCCCTATGTGTATCTGTACTCGTCAGGGTGTTCAAAAGTATCCGAACATGAACTCTAACACTTTGACAATAGAGTCGTGTTGAGATATTTGTGAGCACCTTGTCGCTCTGATTTATCCGATGGCGGCTGTACCGCCGCACATTTTAGAGACAATCTCGTTCCTTTTTTGGGGTTATGAAGTCAAACTAGGAACCCTCTTTCGCCATGTCCATCTGTCCGTGGTTTAACACAGAGGCTTCTGTTACAGTCGATTGTGCACCTTATAACATTGAAATAAAGTGCAAAAGTGTATAAATTTTGGCCAAAGTCATACTATGAAATTAAGTTAGAGGTATCATTGGATAGCTCTTAAAAATAATTATACATTTTTAGATTTGGGGACCTTTTATGAAATATTGAACTCGAAAAGTGTTATTTCCTCCAGAGTTGCGCGACTTTATGTATTAATGTGTGACTTTGTGTGTTAATGTAGGATATGAACTATTTGACTCTATGCGTGATTGACAGACAACCCCACTTCCCAAAATAACCTCGTGCTCATCTCACAAAGTTCACCATTAGCGAACCAGCGGCGATTAATTCTATGAAGTTATCAGAGAGTAAAGACGTACATATAAAGTAAATATTGTTAAAAGCATAATAACTATCTAAAATAAGTAAATACCTGGTCCAAGTATTCAGGTTCGGAGGCGGACGCGTCCCACCGGTTGTTCAGTATGAATATGTTCGGTTGCGATATCTTTGTCGATACTTTGTGGAAAAAGTTTTTTTCCTGAAACAATAAAGCCAAATGAATAATACGATTTTCAATAGGTAAGGTAGTCGTCCAGGTGCTCGACATGTCAAGAAGAAATATTTATTTGCGTCGCGATATTAAGTTCATTTATACATCTACCCAAAACATTTTCATGTGTTTTGGGAGATGTGCCCTTTACTTTTGTTAAATGAAATTTGTTTTTTATAGTTACCATATCGAAATTGTTCAAAATGAAAAAAAAGAAGCCAAATCGGATTATATGAGTAAATGTCATTTGCTTTAAATTGAAAATAAGTTATATATTTTAAAATTGGCGTGTCAAATATGAAAAGTCAACACATTTCTTATCGCTAAAATGAGGTGGTGATAGAAGTAATGTTGATCTTATTTTATTTGTCGCAATTCAAAGTATGGTGACAAGTACTAGTACAGCGACGAGCACTCGGACGTCTACCTTATACAATAAACCGCATTTGTACAACAATTTTCATGAGAAAAAAATAGGTAATATAATCTGGGAGCCTTTCGTTTCGTCAAAAAGATTTTACTGAACTGATTCATTTTTGAAACATATCATTTGACCAAACTGTTTTTTTTGTCGAAACTGTAATTATTTCAGGATCATCGTTTAGAACCCATCGTTTAACTCTGAAAACATAAGGGTTAAAATTATAAAAATTATTATTAGGTCTTGAAATTAATTCGTTAATTCATTTTGTTTATGAACGCAATATTAATTTAAAAAAAACTATATACTTAATACGTCAAAGGTTACCTTTTTAGTTAATTACATTTTTAGTAGTTTATGCAACTGGTGCATAATGAGAGGCCTTAGAGCACGAGTGTAATTTTATGAAACGAAGTGACAGCGAGTCCGAAAATACTTCGGATTTTTAAGGTTTTTCCCATTTCACCATATAATCATTGAATTGGTGAAACCAGACGAGCGTAATTTTTCGAGTTGTGAGTCGCGTAATTTCTGCTACATTTGGAGCAAAATTACCGTTTTGTTCACACGGCGACGCAAAATGAGTAGGACTTTTGAATGAGGCAGACTCACAACTGAAAAAACTACGCTGGTCTGTCTTCGACCTTATGGTGGCGCCGCGGCAGAGCAGCACACGAGAAGTGTATAGTGTATAGTGTATGGTGTGCAGCACCCACCGTGACCATGAGCGTGGACTCGGCGTTGGCGACGAGCACGAAGACGTCGGCGTCGAGGCAGTACTGGTCGATCCACTCGTCCAGGTTGGGCGTCACGTCCACGCCGGGGCTGTCCACCAGCACCACGTCGTCGCGCAGCAGCGCGCACAGCTCGCGCGGCCAGTACACGTGCACCAGCGAGCGCTCCTGCAGCCGCGACGCGCACAGCGCGTGCCCCAGCTGGCTCACCGACTGCGGACCCGACAAACCACACGTCATCCTCCTTCTTACCAGCTGACCCGACAGACGTCCTGTCTTAACTATCAATATTCAATTCTCATTGGTATATTTAATACAAAAATATTCCTCAAATATAACTGTTGGTCGCTTGACAGGTTGGCGTTAGTGACAGAATGCGCGCTGCAAATATCGTTAGCAGATGCATTTTATTTTTATTATTTATGTTATGGAAAAGGTACACGAGCACTCAGGCCACCTGCAGGTAAGTGGAAGCTGAGACCCATAGACATTTGAATTCTCAAGACTATAATCCTAAGACCTCAAATGCGTTACCATTATTTATTAAATACTTCCTAATTTAATAGTGCCACTCCATGTCTTCCCGTAGATTTCGTAAGAAGCGACTAAGGGAGTAAAGACTTGTAGTACTGTTAGGCGATGGGCTTGCAACCTGTCACTAATTCATTGTCACTAACATCTTAGCCTGATTGTGCAAAATATGCTTAAGAATTATGAACAAGTTTAAAGTTATTGGTATTTCGTAACTTTGCCTACCCCACCCTGGGAATGAGGGCGTGACATTATGTATATATGTACTTCCTAATTTTTCGCGCAACGTCTTTCATAAAAACCTTTTCCTGGCAATGATATGTATTGCGTTACATGCAGTGAAAGAGACGCCGCGTTAACATTTTGTTGGTGACCAAAGTTGATTGGTACAAAACGCCTATATATGCCGCTGAGAATAAGATCTAAATCCATATATTAAACTCGAACATTTTGAATTGCTGGCTAATATTTCTCGCCTCTGCCACGCTACTGCTCTGTCACTGTGTTGGCATCTTGTTAATTGTGTCGTACCTGCACGTTCTGCTTCTCGTCGGAGCCGTCAGTGCGCAGGAAGGCCTCGTCGGTGTCGGAGCCCTCCACCTGCAGGAAGCAGTTGGTGGTGTGCCCGATGCCGCTCGGCAGGATCTTGTCGTGCAGCATCGCGTTTATCACCGTGCTCTTGCCATTGCTCGTTCTGACAACAAAACATTTCCACATTGTCCATAAGTTACCGACTTAACTCCGCACAAAAACCTAAATAAATAAGTAATAAATATGAGGAGACATTGTCAAATTGACCTAGTCCCAAACTAAGCTCTAGGCTTCTACTATGGGTACTAGACAACGGTAAACTTACTTATATAGAGAAGTATATACTTAAAAAACAACCAAGACCTCAGGAACAAATACACGCGCTCGTCACACAAATCTCCCCTACCGAGATTTGAACCCGGGATCGCTAGCTTCGTAGGCAGGGTCACTACCAATCACGCTAACGTGTAACCTCTGAATCATCATCAAAAAGCCGTTTAGTATTTTACCTAATGATATATCAACGACATAAAGCCTTTGTCTATAAAATTAGGATTAAGGTTTATTGATTTCAAACTTAATTTCTGATTTATTTTTTGTTCACTTCAAAACTACCTGGTTGAGGCTCGCTACCGCTAAAAGCTACACCGCTTTTGAGTATTGTTAATTTAAGGAGTATCGTAATTGAGAATTTCAGACACATTCAAAGAAAGGAATCATCGAGCTACGGCTCCACATCGGCGTAATGTGGAAATCTAGCACAATCCTAGATGATTAATATTTGTATAATTTATAATATATTTATGACTAAATGCGGACGATGGATACAATATGGTGACGAAAGCATAAGGTGGATAAGAGTTTTATTAAATTTCGAGTAATATTTATGTAGAAAAATATAATGCAACTTTTATTATACATATATAAGGAAGTGCATACTATCCAATACCTATATCCTCCATAGTAAATAATTAGTATATTAAGAAAGTACTGGCCACTTGTAAATATTCACCTCTTAAGAGTCTATTAGGGTGAATTGCAAATATATTGTACATAGTTAAGGCCTCCCCCTCATAGCAGAGAGGAATTTTTTTAGGCTGAAGACATGCTTAGACGGGGTCAATTACTTACTCCAAATTTGAGGCAAGTCAGTACTAACCCGATACTGACATAGTGTAAGTTGATTTGGAGTCTGTGTTGTAATTACTGACTTCAAATCAATTTACACTATTCAGTATTGGGACAGCACTAACTTCTCGAATTTGGAGTCAGTAATTGACCGTCTAAGGCACAAGTCCGAGCAAGGGAGAGGAAGCGATTCGCTATCGACTATTTTCTCGCTCAAGAAACGAACAAAAGATATAGATCCCGTGTCGGTAAAAGATACACATATATTAATAGTTGATCGCTCAATGTTCACACTGCCGGTGAGAACTCTCTCTCGAACAAAAGATAATAGATCCCGTGTAAATAAAAGAGACACATATAAATAGTTGATCGCTGGGTCTACTCGCTTCTCGCTCATCGGCGGCGGTGGGACCAGTCTAAGCCCCCTTTGATCAATTATGCAAGTAGCTCAAGACAGATTTTTTTTACTTTTACACTCTACCCTACCAGCTCGCCTGTACCCGAATGCCTTTAAAAAAAATGTGGCTAAAACGGAACCTTACTGTATTTTAAAAAAAACGGGGAGCAAAAATAGATGCATTAGTGACCATAAAAGGAGGTGAATAAGTAATCACATTCACATGATAACTTGACGAGGGTTATTGAAGCGTGAAACTACGCGATAACCCACCGTTATAATTTCCGTTCTGAGAACTCGCCGCGACTCGACAGTAATCGCCGCGTTTTTGCAGGAATAATTAAAACATTGTCAATATCATAATTATCATAGTTATTAGACCGTGTAAGTTCGACAGACGGACGTAATATCTCGGTGTAGCTCAGAAGCGTCTATCCCGTATGATACAAAAAGAACGAAGTAAAGAATGATGTTATATTACCCCTACACATTATCCTTAACTCTGTACGCTTATCGCAATTCCCTCGGAAAGTGTAAAGCTGGGTACGAATTTGAGCGGCTCAGCCTGAGGCACGCTCCCTCCGCGCGGCGAGCTGCTCGCGAGTCAAATTGTTGCACATAAGCATGCGCGGATGAGGCAGACATTTCAAAATGGCGTCAGACGCCGCGGCTGCGTTTGTCATAATTCACCGAATTATTAACAAAAAGGAGAAGAAATCGCCACAGACAAGTTAGAACTTGTCGTTCTGCCCGCAGCACGCTCACATACACGTCCTAATTATGCGAGGCACGCACACCGAGGCGCCTTTGAGCACGGTCAAAAGACCGACTCTCGACTCGACGGCTCGCCGCGCGCCGCTCGCACTCTGCTCGCGCACAACGAATGAGCGCGTACGAAATTGATCAAGATAGGTGAGCCGTGCGTGCCTCAACTCGAGGCTGCTCTAATTCGTACCCACCTTGAAATTTTCCAGAATAAAAAGTAGCCTATGTGCTATTCTAGTATCTCTACACCAAATTTCACCCAGATCCATTTCTCATTACACATAAGACGGTACAATCGTGATCCTTACCCGACCGAGGCTAGCAATGACTTGTTTTTTTTTTCGGATTTAGATATTCCAATTTGCAATAAAAGTGCTGTTTGTAAGTACAAAATTATTGTTTGTGATCCTTGCACTTGTTTTACTTTTCTCTCTAGTTGCAAGTTATTAATTAGGAATTCAAGCACAGTTTTGTGAATGTATGTAATTGTATTTTTTGTTACCACATGTATGAGAATTAAGGTAGGTATTGTATTATAAAAAATAGTAGTACCTAAAGTTGTAAGACGTTAAAAAATTACAAATCAATTGAATTAATCAAAGGTACGTTTTGTTAAAGATAACTTATGTTGGACGTTACGCGTTTGATACTTTGCAACAGTGTTAACAGCGTCATGTAACTAGACCCGAGTATATTTTGATTGTGAGCCCAATTCTTATGAATAAACATAGTAGAGTAACCTGGACCATTAAATAATTCTTTGTTAATAGTTCTTGTTAATAACAACAGATCTTGTACATACGCACGCGCATAACTACTCATTGTGTCATGAACTTATGAAAGTAACAAAGAAGGCGAGTTCAGCCTTAAGGTTTTACACTTTGAGAAAAAAGTACTATAAAAAAAACCTAGTTTATGCGAGTTTTCTGCAACTCCCGTACATAAACTAAATTTTACACACACACACATAACATCATGCCTTCAGTCCCAGAGTGGGGTAGGCAGAGCTACAGAAATACATATTTTTTTTTACAATTATAAACAGAGGGCGGAATTTCTCATGGCAAAAATTGATATGTCATAGGGATAGAACGAAGTATTTTATCGACTATCGACAAGTAGTTCTGATTCACGTAGCACAAGATCTTTTACCAAATAGAATTATACCTCCTATCGATACATTACACTTAGCAAAATAATTTTCCAATATTAACAATGCCCTCTAGTAGCGGTCTTTTAGATTAATATAGTTTTTGGTAAATGTAGGTGTAGTTTTCATAATTATTGTATAGTTCTATGTCTTAAATTTAGCTTTATTTTCATTTGTTATTTACCGTTAATAAAGACATGTGTTTTAGACAAAAATAACATAAAATTTACAAATTAAATCCTAAAACTTCACATATTGTTGAAAACAATATCTAAATGCGAATCAATAATGACATTTACATTTTAATATAAAAGCAAAACTAAAATAACAAAGAGATTAGTGATTACACAATATTGATAACTGGAAAAGTCGATAAAGCAAAATGTTCAATCCCTATGACATTTCAATTTTTGCCATGAGAAATTCCGCCCTCTGATTATAAATATAATCCCTATAATTATAATATAAAAACCTTCCAAAAATAATGATGAAATCCGCACCAAAATTCGTTACGCGTTTTAGGAGTTAGCAGATACACAGACACACAGACGCGAACAACGACGTTGTTTTATATTATTTAAAGAAGATACCAAGAGTATCCTGGTATAAAATAGTGGAATAGAAGAACAAACTTTTTACTTTAGGTTGTTTGTCCCTCTACCTCCTAGTAACCAAAGTCTAGATTTTCTATCTTTAGCTTGCGACCCAGTGTTCTTCAACAGGAGCAAAAATGAACAAGTACTAAATGCCCAAGGGA
Source organism: Acleris holmiana (assembly GCA_949316455.1). Taxonomy (NCBI): domain Eukaryota; kingdom Metazoa; phylum Arthropoda; class Insecta; order Lepidoptera; family Tortricidae; genus Acleris; species Acleris holmiana. The sequence goes on from OX438766.1 coordinate 2,213,205, forward strand.
ACTCTTGCATGATTCAAGGCCTCAAAAAAAAACACTATTTTGTAATAACTGACAGTTCATACCAATATGATAAAACCAGGGATTGTAAAACCGGTTTTATTCATTACCTGTATTTAAAATGACAAATTGTTACCGCTAAAAAAGTAATACCTATATTCGAATTAGAGGTATTATTGTCATTCCGCTTTTGTTTTTATCGCTATGTATACACTATTTACAGTATTAAATACCTGTATTCAATACCGCTATTCATTGCACCTGATAAGTACGATGTCAATCGGACTGTAATTAATTGTAATTTCAAACTTGTCTAAGGCGTGTCTGAGGTTTTGTAATAACACCAAAAACATTTACAGAAACAAATAAACGAGTATATTGACACTGACAGGTTTACTGGTTATGGTTTTTAGGGGTAGTATCAAAAAGAGGTATTGTTCTCAATTGGCTAAATCGATAATATACTTGAATACCGGTATTCATTATACCGCTAATCAGAGCTTTAGCGATATAAATAGCGAAATAAAATTATAACCGGTTATACCTCATTTAAAACCGGTAGTCAGAATACCGGTAACGATCCCTAGATAAAACAATGTTCAGTTTTAGAATTGAAAAGTATGCATAGGAATTTACTTTGTTCCTATACAGGAAGATTAGGCCGTAAGTACATCTAATTATAGAAAAATTATGTCTGGGTGGTGCACTGTAATATTATTGCTCCGTGAGAAGAACAAAAAGCACTAGGAGGATAAAAGCTAGGTCTATTAAAAAAATTGTGATGGACACACCTGCCAAAGAAAGCTACTTTCATGTGATCCCGCTTGAGCACTTCCCGAATCGCCTGCACCTTGTTGACATAGGCCTCCACATTTGTGACATCCTGAGGGGTGGCAATGCTGTTGTCGCTGGATACGGCTGTGGAGTCAAGTTATGGAAATAAAAGTTTTACACAATATAGACTATTATTTAACAGTAAATATGTAAATCTAAATTCTGAAGCCCGAGTCAAGTTGGACCAGAAAAACACAGCTTTGCTTTTTTAGATGAGATTGGATTGAGAAGCGAAAATTGAATAAAAGACTTTGTTCTAATAATAATCATTGACAAATTGTATAATATTACATACAAGTTACAGTAACTTACAGAAAAGGACTGTTGCAAAGTAGACATTTTTGTGTAGGTTTTATTAAAATTTACTATCTTAGATAAGGGTTTAAGTTTCACTAACTATCACTCTGGCTACCAATTACTTATAAATTCTATTTATTCGTAATCTTAAACTCCTAATAAATTTGATTTTCTCATAATCTTACACTACTAAATAAATGTCATTTTTTATTCATAATCTTTCACCACTGAACAAAATTCATTTATTCATAATCTTACACTATTGAATAAACATTATTTATTGTAATCTTACAGTACTAAATAAATTTCATTAATTTGTTATCTTACACTACTGAATAAATCTCATTTATTAGTAATTTTACACTACTGAATAAGTTTAATTTATTTGTAATCTTACACTACTGGATATATTTCACTTATTTGTAATTTTTCACTACTGAATAATTTGTTATGTTACACTACTGAATAAGTCTCATTTATTAGCAATTTTACACTACTGAATAATTTGTTATCTTACACTACTGAATAAATCTCATTTATTAGTAATTTTACACTACTGAATAATTTGTTATCTTACACTACTGAATAAATCTCATTTATTAGTAATTTTACACTACTGAATAATTTTTTATCTTACACTACTGAATAAATACTACTGGATATATTTCACTTATTAGTAATTTTACACTACTGAATAAGAGTTTAGTGTTTACTTAGTTTAACAGGTTAAATAAGTATTTCATAAATGTTCCATTTGTAATATTCTATGAATGGAACTAAGACAATTAAAGAATGCTACATTTAACTAACAACACACATTCAACTGTAATTGAAATGAAGGCCACATATGAATCAGGGCATTAGATACTGTGTTCATTGACATGACTTACAAGCTGAATGGCACTCTGTCAGTTGATGGTGTTATCATGTCAATCACGCTGATAAGAACTTGTTAACTTTTTACATACATACATACATAACATCACGCTTTCATTTCCAGTGTGGGGTAGGCAGAGCTAGAGAAATATCAATCACTCTAAAATAACTTGTTGATAATGTTAACTTTTTACAAGTACTAATACAACAATATTGATGTTAGTTACATTAGATTTTTATATTTGTTGCCTTTCAGTATTATTGAACTTATTTACTTAGTAAACTTATAAAAATAAAAAACAAAAAACTCACCATGCATAAATGTGACAGCATCTTTGACATAATCATCTATCTCAACAAATATGTCATTGATCTTCTTCTTGGCCCTCACAAATATCTGCAGCGGAGAGTCCACATTTGACATGTTGACGCGCACATTGCCATTGTTGAGTCCAACATTGTGCGGGCCGTCACCAGCCATCATGGAAATTGTGCGATTAACATACGCAGCCATACGGAAAGGGAAGATGTACGGTTCTCGTTAGCTGCACCTTACGGTGGACAACGTAACAATAAGTTACTGTATCACTTCTACAGCTCAAACACAACATGCAGGTTACTGCAACAAAAAATAACAGGCATAAAGATCGCAACAGAACAAAAAAAAAGTGCTTCAACATATCTTGTATAAGAAAGCCTGAAGAATAATAACAACATCTTAGCTAATTATTATTATTTATAAAACATGGGAAGTGTATTTCTTAGGTGCAGGTGCAATGGTCAGTCAGCTTCTGCTGCTGACATCAGAAACGATTATTTGAGGTTAGGTCTCAGGTTCGTTTGGTGGGTCAACGCAGCACAAGCATAACATTGGGGCAAAGTAGAAAGAATGTGTAACAACCAACGCAAAATACATAGAACGGAAGCGTTAATAAGTAAAAAAGAACTGCACCTTATCATCTCGTTGCATCATCGCAATCAATGCGCATCGCTGCAGTCCAAGCGGCGTGAATAATTGTATACAATCTCGATGATATTTTTAGATATATTATATCTTAATTTGGAAAATACACAAGACGTAAAACAACTGACAGCCGCTAAATATAAGTCAAAATTGACTACAAAATTCGTCAACTTATCATCCTTCCCATTGGAGTGTGCGAAGTATTTAGCCAAAGCAAACGAAACTAAGCTTACCTGTGCTTTAGAGCAACATTTTTAAACGTAATTAGTCGGAAACTACAACTCTTTTTCGGCAAAGATTACCTAGAAAATTTTCATTTGATTTTTCCCTATTTTTAATTTTTACTCGTTCTAAAAATGGTATGTTTTCATTTTCTGATATGCATCACAGATCATAGTATTCTCAGTTGATTGGTCTGTGAGAAAATGGTGTGATCGCGACCAATCATCGTTATAGTCAGATTCGTTTAGTTACCACTTGTTTCTTTTTGAATTATTGTTATTGATACTATTATGTAGAATCATGTGCCACACTTTATTACAAATACTTTTTATAGTAGTACTTTCAAATGTTTACCCTCATTTTTTCCTATAAATTACTTTAATTATGGCAAATTTACGATTGTTTATCTAGAAGCCAGAAAAACAAGAGCGGTCACGTTGCTTCTCTTTAAGTACATTGAGCCGTATCTAAACGCCAAATGTCAATGCGATAACCATAGACGAATCACAGACAATGTAAATTTCCATAGTATCGCACACGAATTTACACCGTAGTACTCTAATATAAGCTTTAATTTTAAATTCCAAAATACCGATACAATCCATCTTCTCTCGTGAACAATATCCCTCTCTCACCTCTTCTCAGCTCAGTTTAGCTTAGCTCCTCCCTGTACCTCACCCCCTCAATAATGGCGAAACTGGAAAAGTGAAGCCGACTGCGAATGGTTTTAAAATAGCTTGATTTAACTTACTAGATATTATTTTAATTTATTACGACTTCAATTAAAGTTTATATTAATATTACTTTCTTAATTTATTACAATGTCTCGCTCCGTACGTGCAGAAACAAGAAACCGCGTTAAAGATGACATCAAAAGAGTCATGCAAGCTGTTGAAAAAGTTCGCCATTGGTACGTTTTGGCACAATTTTTTTATAATAATTTATTTGCCGTATTGATGTATTATTGTTCTATTGATAAACCTTTCTCAGGGAAAAGAAATGGGTAACGATCGGAGAAACAACTATGAAAATATATAAATGGGTGCCGATATCAACAAACGAGCAGAAGAAGAAGCACGCGGCCAAACGCGATAATAAGGAGAACACGTTAACCCCCAAGAAGATGCACGACTCTTCCAACTCGAACTTCGGGATGGCCGAAGATTCTAATACATGTAGGTTTATTATTCTTCAATTTCTTATATAAAAACTTTATTCTAAGTTATGATGGTCAATGAAGATATTCGATGCCTAAAGAAATAAATATAGTACATACCAAATAGATAAGCGTTAATAAGTTTATTTTTTGCTTCTAGGTTTCTCAACAGTGAGTGATTCTCAAGGACCCACTGAGTTTACATCCACTCACATGAACTTCTCAGAGGATTCAAACTCCCAAAGCAGTGGTACCACGACGCCTGCGAAACGGTTAAAGTCTGACTGAAGCAGTCTCGAGGAATAAGGCTGCTGGTAGCGGCCGGTGGACTTAAGCAAGTGGCCAGTGCTGGACTACAGTGTTACTTGATACAATGGATAACTTGATTGTTTTTGTCTGTGCTGTGAATACTATTTTTAAATGCTGCCATAGGTATTGTGCGAAGCCAGCTTGCCTATGCAATTATGTGTATAAATAAAACAGATTTTTCTTAAGGATTTACTACAGTTTTATGCTAATTACGTCTTGTGTGATGACAAGCAATTTATTATGATATTGTATTAACTATTTTATAAACGGCTCTAATCAGATTTTGTATGAAGTAAGGTGCATTCAAATGGGCAACTTACAGCCAGCCACCATGGGTGTCAATGTGTCGTGCTCAAGCATAGGAAGATAGAATAGGACAGTTATAGTTGGTGGCTACATATTGCTGAGATAATTCGCATAAATAGAGACTTAAAACAATTTTACCAGATCTGAAATAGATTGTCAGCCAACATCATTTCTAAACATGTTTGAGTTGTTGCAGTTATCCATATTTTTACCAACCAGTGGCTATAAAAGAATTTATTTGTAAATATAAACCTAAATTATTGAGTAAATGTTAAATTAGTGTGTTTATGGCAATGTGTAGGTTAAATAAATGAGAATGTGACTTATTTGTATTCCTGTAAGAAGTGTCAAAATGCACTCGTATATTTTGACGCTAGGTTTGTAATTATGCTATTAAAATGCTTAAATACCTTTTTCTTATTTCATAAGCGCAAGTACAAAATAGCAATAACTCTTAATTTTATTAGTTAGCAACATCTACTTATTGCAGCATGAAATAGATCTAATCAAGTAAGGTGTGACACAAGTTGAGGTGATTTGATTAGTTTGATTACTACATTTTAAACAAAAGTTAATTCAAAGGGCAGATCTTAGTCTTTTAACCATAACATTATTATCAGACAAAACTTCTGTAAACTAACCTGCCCTTGTTTGTAAATTGCATTTGATTGTACATAAAACAATTTTTTATAGTTTGAAATTTTATTTGTAATAAGACTACCAATAACTAACAATGGTTTATTTTACTTTTCTTCGGAGCCCACAGAGGAGGGGATGGAGGAGCCCTGAGAGCCCACAGTGGAGTACTGGTCTGCCTGCAAGTCCAACCCTGTGATGCCCATTATGTTGGTGATCAGCTCATTCAATGTGATGGTCTGAGGACAAGTTGTTCTTTAGGCTGGCAATACAAATATTTTGCTTTAATGTATTGTAGAATGTTTCATTTGAAAGCTCTCCTGGGCCGTTTTATAAAGCTACAAATTACAAGCCGAAGTCTCTTTCTAACCCCTTTTACTAGAAAGAGAATTTCGCTTGTAATTTGTTATTTGTAGCTTTATAAGTTTTGTAGGACAACCATACATGATATTCTGCTCCTCAAATTTTATTCCCTACTGTTTCATTTGTCTGAATTTTCATGAGTTAGAAAGGATTGTTATAAAATTAACTTCACCATACCTGTTTCTAATATCTCTGACATTTTGGAAAAGTTAATAGATTCAGAAAAAATACATTTATAACTTTCGGACAGATGGAACAAACATTTGGACTTGTGATAGGTTACTTGGACCCAGATCCATTTGGTATGACGGCTTATTATAGTACCTTTTAGTATGAAAACAGTAATATTTCCTTTTAAAAGGTACACAATTACACATACACATACATAATATCACGCCTTCATTCCCAGAGCGGGGAAGGCAGAGCTACAGCAATACCAACAACTCTAAAAAAGCTTTTTGATAGTTCTGTAACCACATTTTGCACAATCAGGCTAAGATGTTTACCAGTGCATTAGTGACGGGTTGCAAGACCATCGCCTAACAGTACTACAAGCCCTAATTTCCTTAGTCGCCTCTTACGACATCCACGGGAAGACATGGAGTGGCACTATTCTAACCCCGCAACCACACGGAGCCAAAAAAAAAAAGTAAGTACTGTAATAAAAAAATACAAATTATAAATGACTGATCTACCTTTGTAAATATTTACTACCACTATAGTACCCCAAAATATATATATTCAACTTTTTTTTAGCGTCAAAAAAAAAAATGTCACGCATAATATATATATTTTATTTATATTGGACATTTAATTTTCCTATAGCATATATTTTAGGGTATATATTTGCATTGTGGGTTAAAAAACATACACTCTAATATAAGTAGAAAATCATTTTAAGGTAGTGTAAGTAAATATTCACAAAGATATAAAGTAGTTTTGTTGTCTCTATGTAAAAAAAACCGGGCAAGAGCATATCGGACCATGCTCGGTGTAGGATATGTGATGAATGTAATGTGGACCATGAAATTATTGCTTACCTCTGGCAAGAAGGAGAAGTCGCCGGGCCTCATGTTCGCTCGGTCTTCGAAGCTAAACCCGCAGAGGATCGTCAGCAGGTACCAGGACAGGTCTCGGGAGAAGCATTCGCCTTAAATGATATATCACGTCAGCCTAAAGAATCTCTCAGCATGACAGCTTCAAAAACGAATTCTAGGCAAAGGAGACTTATGGTTTTAAAAACAATAAATGCTGCATTGATGGATTTTTAAAATTTAGTCTGCTTTAACCGGGTATCAAACTAGTCAAATATCACAAAACAAAGTAGGTATTTTTTTTCGGTCTTTATTTAGGTAGTTTAAAGGCGTATGTGTTGTAGATATAAATGATCACTATCAATGACCCTTTCGATCTGTATCATAAAACACTACTATTGTTCCTGGTTAAAGAACATGATTTTGTGAAAAATCCACAAATGCAGTATTTATTATTTTCATAAATAAAAGTAAGTCTCCATTGCGTAGTTATTTCCTAATTCCAATATTTAAGGTAAGTTGTGTTTCATGTGGTGTTCATTTTCTCCACCCTGTAGGTATAGCCAGACTGATACGACGAAATTATAAGCTTCTATCTTCAAGGCTACAAGCATCAAGATTCTCACGGACCCGTCAAAAAACGGCCCTGCGTTAAATCTACAAGTATCATCATTAAAAAGAATCCGTCAATCAAACTCGCGCACTGAGGGTTCCGTTTTTACGAAATAGCAGTGTACGCGAGAACTCTTACTGATATTTCTACGACTAGAAGTAGGTTCGAGAAAATATTTATTTTGTGATGAACTATATTTTGACTAGCCTAAATTTAATACGGATTTATAAAGTTCATTTTATTTTACGCTCAAACTATGATTAAAACTTCGAAGATTAGGGGGCCCCCTATTATCTCCGAAGTTTATGGACCAATAGACTGATGAGAACGGTCATTTAATGTGGCTATGAATCAAACAGAACATCACGAAAATCGAAAAAAATATTGTTTTGTAATGTGTTGTTTGAGCCCTTTTTATGACACCCCGTTTTCTATAATCAAATAAATTTCATTCTTCAACCCCCCCATTCCAGACCCTTTTTCAAATATGTAGAAATGTATATTTAACATATTTATATACCTAATACTAGCGACCGGCCAGCGGCTTCGCCCGCTGCATTTTTTTTCTTTCACGTCACTTAGGGGTAGTATGAAAAATAGATGTTGGCCGATTCTCAGACCTACCCGACATGCACACAAAATTTCATAAGAATCGGTCGAGCCGTTTCGGAGGAGTATGGTAACTAACACTGTGACACGATTAGAGAAGGCACACGAGCTCTCAGGCCACCTGATGGTAAGTGGAATCTGAGACCCATAGACATTTGAATTCTCAAGACTATAATCCCAAGACCTCAAATGCGTTGCCAACCCTGAGGACTAAGATGGAAAGCCTCTATGCTTGTTGTTGTTTTATATATTACATAGATTTACCCTTGCTTTAGGTAATCGTACGAGGTATTTTTTTTTACTTATGCAAACATAATTAAATTAAAGCTCGCAAACTTCGATCAACAATTGTTGATCGAAGCTCGCAAAACAAGTTACAGTCTTCCTCGTAAGGCCCGTTATGCATTAGAATATACAAATTCAAGGCAATTTAATTTAAACAACATCATAATGGGAATAAAGTCCATTTTTCTTCGTTTATAAATTGTAATTTGCCATTATAGAGCAAACGTATTTGAACTTTATTGAGACAGACCATAAAGCAATTTTCTGCGTTGACTAAACGATTTAAGGCTATCCCATCTCGATTCTTACCCAAAAACAACCGGATCGTGCTTCGGTCGCTTCAGCCACCGGGCCCGTTATTTTTTGCCACAACGCCAATGCTAGCGCCGATCTGACTTAGAACATGTCAATCCAATTGTAACGGATTGCGTGTAAGTAGCAGGGCTCGGATACCGGTTCAATTTTCAAACCGTTATTAAGTACTTGACGCAAAACCTTTTCAATTCGGTTCCGTTGGAATAAACCGGTTTTTGATGGAACCATTATATAAAGTTCTTCCCAAATTAACCGGTTTTGAACTAAAAACCGGTTAATCCAGACGCACGTCACGCACGATAAACAAGCGCCGCTTAGTGTTTCAGAACAACACTTTTGGTTTCTCGACTCACCTCTCGTGGATTAAACCGGTTAATCAAGGTCAACATTAAGTTTCTTAAAACGTTCGTGTTCCCTAGAAAAGTTCGGAGCAAAACGGAAATAAACCAGTATTTTTTAAAGCGGTTCCGAGCCCTGGTAAGTTGTCGAATATCTAGCAAAACTTGATTTCTACTCGTACTCTGACTGGAAAGATTCCGGATGCTTGGCGTCCGTGCCCTAATTTTCCCTTAATCCTGACCAGGGGGCAATTTTTGAAGCTCACCGACGAATAATTACTAACTTTAAAATCAAATTTGTGCAGCGATTATATCTACGAACGGGTCCTGCTTTTGGATTTGCTATGTTAAAGGCGTTATGACACAAAATCCAAAAGGAGGGCCGTAGATAAAATCACTGTACAAATTGATTTTGAAGTTGGTCACCTTTAGTCGGTGAGATTAAAAAATCGCACCCTGAGCCCCTATTCTACTGGGGTAAAGCCATTGCCTTTGACGTGTTTCCGAATGGTCAATGTTTTGAACTTTTGATGATCTTATTTACTTGAGAGTAATGGCGTCCGTGTTAAAAATTATACGATAACACGTCAAAGACTATGGTTTTTTACTATGTAGAATCTCGTTCTAACTACGGACCCCAATGGCAGCCTTACCATAGCTCTCCAGCATCTCAACGAATTCGTCCCGGTGCATGGTGTAGGTCTCGTTTTCCGCGGCGGCAAACGTCCGGAACGCGTTACGGATGTGCGAAAAATTGTCCGAAAACGCCGGCCGGTGGTTCAGGTAAAGTCGCACGAACTCCTCGAAGTCGATCTCGGCGGACGGCTCGAACTGGTACACTTTGTACTTCGCTTCTGTTAGCAGATTCTCTACCTGAAATGCGGGGTTAGTTAGAAATTCTGACCTTTCTTTACTTACCCCTTTGATATTCAGATTTAGCGCCCATGGTTAGCTATCGAAAACTATTTGGAATGAGATAATAAAACAAACACTTTGGATTATTTTGCCCAGTATGACGACAAAAACTGCTTTTTTCAGAGCATTTTCGACGTCTTGTTTAACCCTTAATAGGGCCCCGTAGAAGTAAAAAATCTAGTCCAAAATTAAATACAGTGATGAAATCGCAAGTCTCTAAAGAGTAATAATAGATGATGTTATATTTGAGTAAAATACAATTGAAATTGCATCATAAAACGTAGGTAGTAAAGTTTAATTTCAGCTTATTGTAATGTGGTAAATATATGGCCTCTGCCCTATTAAGGGATAATCATGTTCCCGTATAAACAGATGTCAATACAATCAATCTTCTTGCTCTTACAGATTCTTCCCGTCTAGAAAAGAGTCAAAATGGCTGATTTGTGACCAATCGTTTTTTAAAATCGCTTTCCACCGGGATGGAAATGGCATTTTCAGCCCGTTAATGATAGATATGGAAATAAAAATACATCACATTACATACATTGGTACATTGTTTAGGTAGAAAGTATTTACTCAATTTATGGACGAGTCCATAAATTTCATTTTCTGGCGAGGCAAACATACAGGGCAATTTTTTAATAGGTGCACAAATTGTAATATTTGCTCAAAAAGACATGTTGTGTTATTTTTACTCAAGCTTAAAAAAATATTAGACACATAATATTGCCGATTCAATGATTCCACTAACTTATCGATGTTCATGGACCCTCTAATGCGGGGTGCGAGGAGAGGGGAGTGTTGTTAAGTAAGTTAATAAATGAAATTTCAAATTTAGAATATCTGTAGGAGAGGGACTTGTTGTCTGGTAAGCTGTACATGAAATGAAATTTCGAATATCAATACAGTGTATCGCATACCTACAGCTTGACAACCCATGTCATCATTTCTAGTGTGACTTTGTGTCCACACGAGAAGGTAAAAGAAAGATAATTTGCAACAAAAAAAATAATTATTTAACTCGTTTTGTTGTCGTTATATATTATATTAACGATACAAAATCATATGTTAAAAGGAGACCATTCATTTTGCGCCCAAAATTAAAAGTGCCGGCCAACGAATAAAAATATTTTACACCTGATCGGAACATTGCTCTGAGCGTTTCATTATATGACATGTAAACTCTAGAACCATCATTTGTTGCTGTTACAGAAGTTCTAAAATCCTGACTATTCATACAAAATCAAAAGTGTCAACTAACAAACATGATTATTTTTTCTTCACTGTGAGCATAGAAAACACCTTGACCTGATCAGTCAAAAGACATCAACTTTTGATACTGTAAAATACATCGCCAAATAAAGGGTTAATGATCACACTTTTTTTTTAAATGAAAATTTATGATCTTCTATAACACTGCAACAAATGATGGTTCTAGAGTTTGATGTTATTTAATGAAATGCTCAGAGCGATGTTCTGATCAGATTATAACACTTTTATTCGTAAATCGGCACTTTTTATTTTGGATGAAAAGTCAGGATTTTCGTACTTCTATAACACCAAAAAATGATGGTCCTAGAGTTTTGATGTCATATAATAAAATGCTCAGAGCAATGTTAAGATCAAATTAAAAATATCCGTTGGCCGGCGCTTTTGATCTTGGGCCCAAACTTGTATGAAACGTGAATGGTCTCCTTTGTGCACTGATAAAAAAATTACCCTGTACATAGGTATATAGTGCTTTTCTCAACTACTGGGAGGAAAAAAAATATTTTTTTTTTATTTATTTACGTGTTTAGTATGACAGCCCGCTGTCATAAAAGTGTTGTTTTCTGCCCCAAACCAGACAAATAATGTTCATATTTCCATGCAGTGTTGAGAAAATCAAATTGATAACCATGTCTACGTACAAAAAAAAGCAAGGGAATAAATTATACGTTACCTACCTCATAAGTCGAAGGGAAGAACCCCAAAGCTCTCATTAGATCCGGCAAGGAGTCGATCGGGATGAAGTCCTTGACCCTTCTCATGGCCGGGGAAAAGGTGCCCTGGCACAGGATCTGGATGTAGTAAAACAGGTCCCGGATCTCCTGGAATAGCCAGCCGGGGCGTCCGTCCTCGATCAGACAGTAGTAGGGATCCAGGTCGCCGCTGCCTTTCTTAGCTGTAGTGTCCACTGATCTAAAGTACATGACTTATATACGGTAACTCATCATCAGCATCATTTTATCGGATTTCACTGCAACGAATGTATCATTTCATCAAATTTCATTTCATCGAACGCTATTTTCTGCTGAAACCATAATGTTTACAGGGTATCTTAAACATGTAACAAACCAAACCTACAACGTTGTTTACCAGCGACATCTGCCGATCGGTAGCGGGACCAACTAACAACGCACGGCTGCCACCTTACTAGATGGCGTTGGGATCGAGTTAGCTCGCACAATCGTTTGTTTCCCCGGGATACAATTATTATTGTATTGTCTCAAGTATTTTGTTTTCAATCATCCCATTAGGAGTCCGCCCTCTCTCCGGTGAAGTAGTCAAAGCCATCAGAGGCTAACTACGTAGCCACGTAGGTCGTAGGTCACTCAAAAAAAAAAAAAAAAAAGTTTTGAAACGACCAATTCGATTAAATTTCCCTCCTAACGTCCTAAGTCCGCGAGGTCGGCGCAAAAGGGGCGCCCTTAGGCATGCTAGTGTAAAAAACCCTTTTACAGCGTGGACTCCCATCAGGAGAACGCCCTCTCTCCGGCGAAGTAGTCAAAGCCATCAGATCAGAAGCTAACTACAAAGTTCCCTCAAAAAAAAAAACAGTTATGTATCGAACCTCTAACACTCCGCTAGTGTATACTTACAACCTAATTCAGCTGTGTTAATTAATTACATAGGTATAAGGTTAGGTCAGATGTTGAATAGCGTTCGATGAAAGGAAATTCGATGAAATGATACATTTGATGAAAGGTGTTTCCATGAAATGATAGAAACCCCTTTTATACACTCAACTGAATTTATTTATATGGCGTAGAGAGAAGGCAACACGCATCTCAAGACTTCGCGACAACAGTGACGTGATCCAGGGGAAGGCTAAGGGTCTCAAGACCCCTTAAAAACAAAAAAAAATTGACGATGTGACAGGTCCAGGTTATGACGAGGTTTACTCCAGCAGCTCCAACCGCTTCAATTTGGTAAACCTTGATAAAACCTACTCCAAGCGGGGTCAAGCCACTCCTAAACCAAAATCCTGAATCTGCCTCTGCAACGGAACACAAGAATGCAAATACTTCTGAACAGCAGCAGGTTAAGGTAGGATGATAGTAGCGATCCGAACGGACTCTGCATACGGTGCTACCGGCTACCACTAAGCAGACTTTTCCTTATACATTAGAGCGGTTCATCAGCTTTCGTATGCTAATAAACTAAATAAGTAAGTAAAGGCTCCAACACACCAACAGTCGGACTGGTAAGCTGAGAACGACGCAACTAGGTATTTATTAGAATGAGAAAGTTATTACACCACTCGTTCCAACGGATAGTTGCGGTCCCTCTTGGTCTGTTAGTCAGGGAGCCTTTACTTGCAACATTCTGTAAGAAGCGGCCAACTTACCAGTTCGCATACGATAGATGTGTTGATTACCTGAAATTAGCAGCCCATTGACAGATGCACGAGTCTTTAGCGCCAATCGTAAAGAGAACACCCAAATCCTCGCGGTAGGCCATTTGGGTGATCTGAAAAAGAGCGCAGTCTCTCACCAGATAGACTAGGGCGTCACATAAATCTCTTTTTCCTAACGATAAGTATCACTGCTAAAACTACGCGAGACGATCACGGACGAACTTTTTGAATATAAAATCACACTGCATCACTGCATTTGTAACCTCATTAGGATGAGCGAGCAACCCGACGTGCTTCCACGGGTTCCCATCGAGAGGCATCTTCTGCAAGCCGATGGTGTTGTTGGTGGCGAACAGCAGGTACTGGAGCTGCTCCTCATCTTCCGTGCGGGAGACCAGCTGCAGCTTGCTGACGGGGCTCTCGTAGCGCGGGCCCAGCACCGTAGACAGCGTCATCGTCGTCGCGTAGTTTATTATCTTGTACTTGTTCTGTTGATTTAAGTATTTTTTTAAATGCAGCGAAGAAAACTCTGTAAATCTGCGTAAGTACATTTAACCTTTTCAACGCCTAACGTCAAATATAAAAGCGAGCACTCACACCGCATACATGTATCAAAAGTGATACAAAATAACGTCTCCTTTAAACTGTAGGTACCTGTGACAACTACAATGGTCGGTGGCGTTGTGGGCACGACAGCTCATGACTACTTTAAATGTCGTTGGCGTTTAAAGGGTTAAGCAAACACCAGCCCTATTTCATAATCTTGACTGATAGGTGACAGGTGACAATTTGGTATGTAAATTGCGATTCAATGCTGCTATGCTATTAAACAAAATAAGTATTTTCGGGTATTGTTAGGCGATGGGCTTGCAACCTGTCACTAATACACTAGTAAACATCTGCCCACTTGTGCAAAATGTTGTTACAGAATTACTAACATGTCTTTTTGTAGTTGTTGGTATTTCTGTAGCTCTGCCTACCCCACTCCGGAAATGAAGGCGTGATGTAAAGCATGTATCTATGCAAGTATTTTCAAAATCTATCATCAATCGATGGAGTAATAGCGTCACCTACAAAAAAAACAACAACATACAGTCGAATTGAGAAGCTCCTCCTTTTTTGAAGTCTGTTAATAATGATGATACTCGTATTTGATGTCATCTCCTTAGCTAAGCCAGTAGGAGCTACCTCGTCATTAGCCATGAGGATCATGGGCAGGTTGCCGCGGAACTCCTGGGGGTTGATCTCCTTGGGGGTGGGCCACACGATCGCGCCGAGCGGCACCGCCGTCTGCTCTACGCGGTCCAAGCTGAAGATCTCCAGCTGCTCGTTTGCACTGGCTCCTGCATATTTAGACTAGGTTTGACAACAACTTGGCTTAGATGGTAGTGACCCTGCTTTCGACGCTAGCGGTCCCAGGTTTACATCGCGATAAGGGCAGATATTTGTGTTGAGCACGATGTTCCAGTCTTGGATGTTTTCTATGTATTTAAGTATACATTTATCTATATGAGTATAAGTAAGTCAACAGCAAAGTACTAAAATGATACTGCGACAATTAAGATCCGGCAAAGTAGTGAAAGTGACAAGGTACTAAAATGAACAAACTTTTGCTGTTAACTATACAAGCCTACTCAGAGCTTAGTTTGGGTAAGGTCAATTTGTGTGGTCTCTATAACTTTAAATAAATAAATATCAGGGGCACAATTCAACACAAACTCAACTCTAGGCTTGTACTACTCGTATGGTCACTAGACAACGATAATCATACTTATATTTATTTATTAAAGGTTCGCCAACACATACAGCATACTAATACACATAATCGGACAATAATCAATAAATAAATAAATCACAGGACAATGTCACACAAATTAACCTCGTCCCAAACTAAGCTCTAGGCTTGTACTATGAGTACTAGACAACGATACACTTACTTATATAGAGAAAAATACTCGTATACTTAAATACATAGAAAACATCCAAGACTCAGGAAACAAATACTCGTAATACTCGTGCTCATCACACAAATATCAGCCCTAATCGTACAGTTATTATTAAAAAATTGAGTCCAATTAGCATTTATATTTGTTGGTAGGATTAAAACAAGCGCCATAATCTCTAGCCTATACGCCTGTGGGTACAAACAGCCACACAATTAACTGCCCATTAAAGACGGAAGTGAGAAAATGTAGAAAGAGATGAATATAGATTTTACATAAGAATCTCATGTGCACGACCAAGACAGTTTCTCTCTGTTTATCTTCATCGGTCACTTAGCTGTGTGGGCGATTGTATGAGTATCATCATACAATCTTGAAACGAATCGCACAAAGCCTACCAATGTCATACTCCGCCATGACGCGGTCGGCGCCCAGCGACAACAGCTTGTACTCCCCGTCCTCGTTCTTCTGCGGCGTGAAGAACACGGCGACCACGTCCTTGTAGTGCGCCCGGTGCTTGGCGACGAAGTGCCACTCCAAGTCCTGGCAGCTGTACTTGTACACTAACACGGTTTTACCGGCATCCTGCAAAAGAAAGGCCACTCCATAGACACAGATGCACACGTTTAACTTATCCCCTCTCCCCCACATTTTGTGTGCGTGTGGACGGATTTGGAATGAAGAGGAGACCGGGGTTGGAAGTCACATTTTTTTTCTTTTGCATTTTTAGTACTATTGTTCTAAGATAAGAATGGCAAATGATATATAGATGGATAGGGTATTTATTCTAGTTTATATATAAATACGTTTTTTGTCGCTAACGCTACGTGCGGAGGAAATATTAGTTTTTTTATCAAAAAAGAGAAGTGTGACATTTAACCCCGTGTCAGGGATGGTTGTCACAGGTGTTGGGGTAGGTAGTCACATAGTAAAAATAAGGGAGAAAAATAATAAATAAAACCTATTTATATCAAATCAGTTTTTATTGAAGATATAAATGTTGTACGTAACTAATTGTACCCAGGAAAATCACAAAGGTCTTATTTTTATTAAAATAAGTAAACAAAAACATAATTCGCTTTTAGCGATAAATGAGCTCAAAATTCTGGTAACAAAAATATAATCTAAATTAGTAACTAATCCTTATGGACGTCATATTTTGTAATTAAAATTACCTAACGAAATGAATTTAGTCAGTCTAAATATGAACAGTCTTACTCGTAATTAAATATAGAGAAAACAAAAACAAAATTCGCTTTCAGCGATTAACTTCTATAAACTTCTATAAAAGATCTATTTTCGTAGTAGGTGTTGATACGACTGCGTTGTTTATCTCTTCAGTAGTAATTTTTTTACAATACCTATTTAAGGTGCGATAATTGATTCCATAATCCTTTGCTACAGATCTTATTGATTTACCATACATTCTCACTTCTCTTGCAGCACGCAGCATTACTGCTGGTAAAACAAGTCCACGAGTCGACTTTCTTTTGTGTTGCCTTGGCATTGTACTAGCTCTGAAAAAAAATAATGCATTTATATAACAAAACCCCAAGCAGCGGAAAAAATAAAGGCAGCAGACATGCATGGGGTTGGCTGTCACATGTGACTACCAGCCCCCGTCGACCTGTGACAACCTGCCCCAAAATCACGTTTACGGAAATAACCTTCAAAAATAAATTCAAATCAATGTTTGCCCCAAAAACGTAATAATATAAATATGAAACACATATTTAACATTAACAATACACTAACAATCATATTAATATACAAATTTTGAGTATACTTACGAGATTTGTCACAGATGCACCAAAAAATACTTTAACTGGCGGGAAAAAATAAGTGCACGTGGCTCCGTCACGGCATTCTGGAGCGGACTGAGGTGAAGTGGGGAGGGAGATATAGCGCTTGCGGTCTTTCGACACCGGTCAATGAATTCATTCGTTCGTTCAGTTTTCTGTTATGGCTGCTGTGACAACCAACCCGTGTGACAACCATACCCGGTCTCCCCTACTTATACCCTCGATGAAAATTTAAAATATAAAAAACAGGAACACAAGTGTAGCTAACCTAAAAAAAACCGAGAGGCAAGGCAATCAACTCAACGACCATACGAGGTTTTGAAGTTTAACCTATCGGCGATTATAGCTTACGTGTGATCAAGTTTATCCAGCTACCTAGGCACTCACTGATAACGCCAGCGTCAAGGAATCGCAGCTGTAGTTGATCTCCTGCACTGCATGGTCGGTGTCCTTGAAGGGCGGGTTCGAGAGGATCTGGATGGTGACCGGGTCCAGGAACACCAGCTGCCCCGTGTTCAACCCGCACGCCAGGTGCAAACCTGGAGACAACACGCAAGTTAACCTCTAACATTCTTTCGTCAATGGATAGAGTTAAACTCAAGAAAATTCTAAAAACTATGAGTTGAAAGACGTCCAATGTAATAAGTCCAAATTGAGTATAGGTATGTGCAATGCGTGTTTGTTTCCCAAAAATAACAAATTAACAATATATTAGGCCTCCTCTTGTATTCACCTTGTGTATTGTGACAAATGTTTTTATCTATCTATATGAACGGTTTCATACCGCCCGCTTTCAGTGGATTCCTGCCACCTTTTACAAGATGGTCAGTCCATCTGCAGCGGTCCTATCCACGTTCCGTGCTGCGAATTCCGGGACGCAGTCGCCATTCGAAAACTCCTTTGGCCTATTGGCAGTTCAGTATACTCTTTCTTCCTTATTTAATAGACATATCTATCTAGGTATCTGTACCTATAGCCGCAGTAGCTGATTCTTGATAATGAGGTTGTGTTTACGTTAGGTGAGTGCTCTATGAATTATGTTGGCCAGTCAAGTCTCCTGGGACCCATGAAATGTGGTTGGTTGGCAATATTTTAAGTGAGAAATATAGATTTATATAACTCGTATCTAGATTCTGTTATTAGATTAGATATAGATTGCCATCTAGATTCTGTTATAGATTGCCAGGGAAACGAACATGGCGAAATAATAAATGTTCTGTTTATGCCATCTGTTTAAGCCTTTTGTTTTGTTTTCAGATTTTTATCAGAAAACGGATTATTTGACGATGACCTTCAGATTGCCACCAAGACCTATTCGAAGTGGATGGATTCGTCCTTGGGCGGACCACGAATTTATAGATGGTCCGCAAGTCCTTCTTGGAGAAGATCTTGCGCTGGAGGAAGATACCAGGTCGATTATTCGAAATTAAAAACCTGAGGGTGAATACTTCAGACAAGACACCATCAGCGTCGGCACGGTAACCTCGTAGTCGCAGTGGATGGAGTCGTCTTTGGGCTCAATCACGACCTTGTAGTGGTCCCGCAGGTCCAGCTTGGAGAAAACTTTGTGCTGGAGAAAGTTCATCTGTTCGATCAAGCCGTCCGCAAACCCCACGCACAACAGAGGCCTGGAAAATTAAACTGCATAGAGTAGAATCTCTAATCCACAAGGGGACATGTCTCGCGACACGTGTCGGCAGTACCGTCTGACGAAGCAAGACTACTCGACTAGTCAGGTGACGTCGTCTCGTGCGAATACAGAATAGGGGCTGACCCCACACTAGCGTCTTTTGAGCGTCTCGACGTCTTCCAGCCAGCCCCCGCGTAATGCAACGTCGACGCAACGTCAGTGGCGTCTTTCGAGCGTCAGCGTCTCACCAGCACCTAAGTAGCGCAGACAATAATGTTTTTCGAATGTAAGCGTCTTAGCCCCCGCGCAGCGTAGATAGTGCCCACCACAGACGCTTACAAGACGCGGACGTTATTAACGTTGCGTCAACGCTGCATAGGCGCTCGCGTGACACTGTTGAAACGTTGACTCTCGACAAAACGCTGCTGGCGTCGCGTCAGTGCTGCGCCGACGGTGCGTCGACGTTGCGCTGCGTGGGCGTTGGCAGGACGCCGACGCTCAAAAGACGCTAGTGTGGGTTCAGACTATGTCAGCGATTCTTTACTAGACGTCGCAGAGACGGTTGCGTCACTTAGGCCTGTATGTATTAACAAACTGATCTCGGTTTAAATGCCCGTCTCAAGATAGGTCAAAAGTGACAGTATTCTATGGTTTGAAGTTTATTTTGACGTATCTTCAGGTAGGCATTTAAACCGAGACGAGTGTATTAATACGGCCATTAGTCTGACATGATTCGAGTGTTGGGAAATTTGTCCCCTAGTGAATACGAGGCTTAACCATCGAAATTAATGCAACAATAAAGGACACTTAATTTTTAATTACAAGAACATAATTATACAGTCATAAATTTATTGTTACAAAGTCTCCATCACAGGTCTCTGTCCATTACTGGTTCCACCACTCTAGTACCAGATGCCTACCTACACTAGCAATTTTACACGGTTACTGCAACTGCATCTGTAGAAATACATTTATCTTCAATTTTAGAATAATAGAATTGCAAGAAATTTAAAATAAATGGATATGAAGCTAGGTACATATATACAACC
Organism: Acleris holmiana; assembly: GCA_949316455.1. Classification (NCBI taxonomy): domain Eukaryota; kingdom Metazoa; phylum Arthropoda; class Insecta; order Lepidoptera; family Tortricidae; genus Acleris; species Acleris holmiana. The sequence continues at coordinate 2,233,317 of OX438766.1, forward strand.
AACCAAGTATTTATTATCGCATAGAGTTCCAATACAAGAATAATTTATACTATTAACTTTCACTGTAAAACGATGTGTGCTTTTTGCAAGTCAAATTAGTCGTTTCCTTCGTTCCTATACGTATACGTTAACGTACGCACCATTAGGAGAGCTGCGGTGAGAGAGGCGGGAATTCTATTGGTGGTTTTTTCCTCGCACACCGCTCCACTACCTCGCACAGCTCTAGTGGAAACTCAGCCTAATAGTGTTTATTAATTTAGATAAAACATCTGACCAGTGGGTTAGTGCGAACGGATGGATGCTTTATCCACCGCGATAAAGGTGACCATGATACTGTGGTACGAATGACCTTAGTTGAAATTAGTTAAATGTAGTTTTCGCAGAACTACCTACTAACTTTTCGGGATGTACCGTGATCGCCGTAGCCACTGCCGTTTTGTAATCCATTACGGTGGCAAGCTTTTCCATTATAAACTCCACGAAACCTACGCCCTGGTTGCGGGTGCCTGCGAAAATAATCAGCACGGGTTAATTTTACAATCGCCAGTTAGGGTAGACTTCCGTGGGTTGTGGCAGATGTGATTGACGCGTGAGGTGAGACTATCGCCCTACGGCCAATGCGATAGTGATTGGGTCATACACACTCTTAGTAACAAAAGTTGTACTCCCTGCATATGGACAATAGTTAAAAGCTTGTGTGCATTTAAGTTATGGGTCTAAAGCAGTCCTGACGCCGTTTATGCGGGAATGGACTTATTTAGAAAGTTAGGCCTTAAAACCTTTAACTTCCGGTGTGTCCAGACATCCTTACAGGAAAGACGATAAGCTACTCCACGGTTACTCCATGTTTAATAATAAGGGTAGGTATTAAACTAACAAGCCCGATTTGTTAGCTGTCAACTCAGTACAAAATGTGTTTGAAGAGTTTAAAGTTATATTTTACTACGTTGACAGCTGTCAACGCAGGGCCGGTTTAGAACGGCGCGAGTATAGGTCTAGGCCGTTGACCGCGAAAGAGGCGTCAAAAATTTCTTATTGCTTTTAAATTGTCGCATCGGCCGCGACCCACGGAAGTCTACTTTTACTTAGGTGTAAAATTGCAACTCTGTTCCACGTCATATTTTTTTTTTGCCACTGTTAAATTTGAGGAAGAATGGGACAGCACTATTTCTCTGCTGCACAGCCTGCACCTTCCGCCCTTCTTTACGCCTCTAGCCTAGATAGCTATGCCAGAGAGCGTAGCCAAGATGCAAACGCAGTTAACGTTTCTATTTTCCATTGACTCGATATGTATGGAGTTGCCATTAGCGGTCGAGCGATCGTCACCTTACGTCAATCCTATACATATTGTCGATTTTCGAAAAACGCTTACTTAACCGCCATGTGCCGTGTGGTTGCCGGGTTAGAATAGTGCCACTCCACGTCTTCCCGTGGATGTAATATTTTTTTTTTTTTTTTTTTTTTATGTTAAGGAGAAGGCACACGAGCACTCAGGCCACCGGATGGTAAGTGGAATCTGAGACCCATACACATTTGAATTCTCAAGACTATAATCCCAAGACCTCAAACGCGTTGCCAACCCCGAGGGCCAAGATGGAATGCCTCCATGCTAGCAATTTCACCGGCCGTCTTATCCCCACACCGGAACACAACAATGCGATCACTGTTGCTTGGATATAAGGGATAAAGGTTTGTAGTACTGTTAGGCGATGGGCTTGCAACCTGTCACTAAATACACTGGTAAACAAACATCTTAGCCTCTTTGTTACAGAATTATCAAGAGGTCTTTTTACAGTTGTTGGTATTTCTGTAGCTCTGCCTAGCCCACTGGGAATGAAGGCTTGATGGTATATGTATGTATGCTTACTTAGCGTTATGCATTCTGACTAAGCTCCCTGGCCGCCAGTCAGTAACACTGCGAAAAGCTTAGAGTTGAGCACGAATTTGTTGGACTATGTAGAAAGTTAGGGATGTTATAGTAAGTAGATTGTTCAACAAGGGAAAGTAAGCCATTATGACACGAGATATTTATCGTTTTGCTCGGGTGAATAAAGTTCGAGTGTCATCATGGCTTTTTTTAGTCTCACTTTTCACTTTAATTTCGAGGAAAATAAATCTTAGTTTATAATAATTATGACATAGATACGTAAAATTTACAACTTAATAGCGCTAACATTTTTAATCACAACATGACACTATAATGCGGAAAGAGACAACCACATGGTTGTTTTTGGGGTTAGAGCATAACAAATATCCATAGCGACAACATTTCCGAAATGAAAACTGAGGCGGTGGAGGTTGTATACCCAGCCTGCCCGACGACAAGAGCAGCATCAACAAATGCCAACAAGTATCTGGCTGTTTGTGGTTTTCTTAAGCCTTTTCTTATAAGGAAATTAAAAAGAAAAAGTACTTTAGTCCTATGCCTATTACGAGTCATTTTGGAGCGTGAGAAGTGAAAAAATAATCACAGACGATAAAGTCCCGCACGATGAAGGGCTTCTGTGAGGTGGAGGCGTCGGTGGCCACGCGCTTTTTCAGCAGCACCTGGCACATGGCGCCCGTCAACGGGTCCAACTTTGGCACCACCTTCTCTATGCACACGCAGATGTGGGGCTTTTTGCCTGGTTAATATAAAAAAAATATTTAATATATTTACTCGGTAAGTAAGCCGCACGGGCACATTTAGACATCAAAAACCTATTAGCGCTTCCCAAGAGGAGAGAACAAACTGCTGACCATTTCGTGACTATATTTTTCTGGTGCTTATTTCTCTGTTATTTGTTGATGTTTGTCACGAATAAATGTATTTCTTTCTTTCTTTCTGAGGAGAAGCGCGGCCAGAAATTCAACAGTCAGTAATTTTATAACATTATGATATCTATAATACCTACTTATGATAACCGTGGATTTCGTAAGAGGCGACTTAGGGAATAAGGACTTGTAGTACTGTTAGGCGACGGGCTTGCAACCTGTCACTAATATAATACACTGGTAAACATCTTAGCCTGATTGTGCAAAATGTGGTTACAGAATTACCAACAAATCTTTTTTGAGTTGTTGGTATTTTTGTAGCTCTGCCTACTCCACTTTGGGAATGAAGGCGTGATTTTATGTAAGTATGTATTACTTATGAAAATTATGATACTTAACCTAGTTTTATATAAAACAATGAATCAAGTACCACGCGAGTGTGTCGAAAATATTTTGAAAAAAATATATAGAATAAAATTACCTAAATAATATGACCACACAAAAATTAACCACATAATAAACGTTCTCCCGACTTTTCCTCGGTGCACTGAACGCTACCTACAAGTATATGTAAGTTGTGCGTTTTTACAGAATTTTTAACTCCGTATTAAACAAAAGACGGCGGCGCTTGGGGAAAGATTCTAGGCGGGTCGGCAGCGTGTAATGTAACTCTGCGAGTTAGTTTAATCAGTATTGGTGAACCAACTTGTGGTCCAGTAGGTCGTGTCTGCGAGACGTCGAAGCTGAGCTCGCGTACGCTATCCACCATGAAACCGTGCAGGTTGTACAAAGCTTCAGGTGGCCGTCGTAGAACTGCACCCAGCCGGTGGCATTGCAGCACCATGCTGGGGATATATAATATAACTCACACTCGGGGTTCAGCAGCTCGTAGCTCCGCGGCGAGATGTTGAAACTGAGCCCGCGCACGCTGTACATACAGTAACTTCAGCTGGGGTGCGATTTTTGAATCTTACCGATGAAAATTGACTAACTTTAAATTCAATTTATGCAGTGACTTTATATACGAGTGGGCCCACCTTTTGGATTTAATTTCGTAACGCCTTTATCATTATCAAATCCAAAAGGTGGTCCTGCTCGAGGATTAAATCGCTGCAAAAAATAATTTTAAGGTGAGTAATTTTTGGTCGGTGAGATTCAAAAATCGCAACCCTTGTCGTCGTAGAAGAACCCAGCCAGACATTGGTGCGCCACGACGCCGGGGACATATTATAACTCACACTTAGGGTCTAGCAGTTCGTAGCTCCGCGGTGAGATGTTAAAGCTGAGCCCGCGCACGCTGTCCACCGTGAATCCGTGCACCCAGTACAGCAGCTTCAGCTGGTCGTCGTAGAAGCGCACCTGGCCCGAGCTGTTGCCAGTAGCCACCACGCTGGGGACATATCTCATGGCCTAATTGTCTATAAAAGATTATGTATTGCTGAGACTGTCGGATGTCAAATACCTACCATGTTGAGGACACCGAAGTTGAACTAGGATTGCCACGTTCGTTGTCCGTCCGTCTGTCTCGGTATTTTTGAAGAAGGTTTAACAAATAAATTAACCGGCAAAGCATAAGTAGTTCAAATACCAACCCATCAATGCTTTTGATAACATTAATCCTGCTCTCTTCTAACACCAGAACCTTAATGAACTTCAACTGGTCAAAGTTTTTCGGATCAGCGTTCTTCTTGAAATCGATATTGTACCCATACACCAGGATAGCGCCCTTGCTGGTGGCCACGAGGACTTGAGAGGTGTCTGCCACAAACGTGAAGCAAGTCAACCGCCCAAAGTCAGGGTTAATGTTTTTTTCAGGTTTGAATATCTTGAGCTCGTAGTCATCTGTCTCTTTGATGAGACCTCGTTCCATGACGAATATTTTCTAGAAACAGAATTATCATGATGCATAGCTGTGGGTAATTGTTAAAAGCAACCGCGGGAGGAATCTTTAAATATTAAGTACTAGTTAAACTTGACTCATGGACCAATCCATCCATTTGTTTCTAAGAACTACGACTGTAGACATAACCAAGCGAGGCGCATCCCACACTGTGGGCGCGAAGCTGTAGGTATGTACATCTAGCAAGTCCGTCTAGACAAACCTAATCTGCTTTTCTAAATGAAAAGGACGCGAGAGCAATTTGATTTCAATGCAAAATTCACTCCACGTCTTAAGAAATAAGGTCACTACATAATAATATGCGGATCTATTAGACATATACCTTTTTTTCTAAGGAGGGTGTAATGAGGGAGTAATCCACTGATTGGGTTGCGTGCGAATAAAATATGCAACAAAAAGGGAAGCACAAAGGAGCTGCGTAGGTACTCAAACTATTTAAACCTTTTTTGTTAGGAAAAGTGACTTCTGCTTGTACTACGAGTATTTTTAGTACTTATATGAGCGTGTCATAACTAGACCCCGGATTTTTGTCGCAATGACGTCACAATAGGGTAGTTTGGGGAGTAAATGGAACGGTGTTAGTTAATACGGTAACCTAGTCATTGGTGTTCTACAGAATAAAAAAAAATACTTAGGCATTCATATTTATATCTTAGGTCAAACGTTAATAGGTTAAAGCTGATAAATTGATAAAGATAATTCTAATATGTTTAATTATGAGCCACGGTTACATTTACTGAATGGAACGGTGTTAATTAATACATAAAACTGCTGGATTTAAGCGAATAAATTGTAATAACTAGGCATTCACGATAAAAAATAACCTAGTCAATTAATCAATGTTATCTTTCGGTATAATACCGCAAACCATACATTTGCACATTAAACCGATTTGGTTACTTCGCCCGCTCAAATGTATGGTTTGAAGTTATATACCAAAAGATAATATTGATCAATTGACTAGGTAATTATTGTCGTCAGTTATTAAAATTTATTCGGTTAAGAACCGTATTTTTTTGTATTAATTAACACCGTTCCATTTACTCCCCACACTACCCTATTGTGACGTCATTGCGACAAGAATCCGGGGTCTAGTCATATCTTAATAGAAAACATATAGTTCCATGGAACAACCCTATTCGTTCCAACGTGAGAGTCCATATCAAGCTGACAGAATCGCTCGCGTTGATTTCCTCACAAGTTTGGATCGTGGGAAACCGATGGATGCGAGTAGCAAAAAACCGTCCGTCAGACGTGGCTCTTAAAACGTATAACAAACCAGTAATTCCGTCAACACCGTCCGAGTAGAAGTCAATACTGCTCGCGGGTAAAAAGTAGGTACCCAATTCAAGCTACCTCCGTACAAAACTTAATCGAAATATGTTCTTCGGTTTACCCTTGAAAGCGTAACGAACGAGTTACTTTTATATGTATCATATTAATATGGTATAAGTTACTCCGGATGTGCCGATCCAAATGTCATGCCGCGTCATTAGCAGGAACTGCCACGTGTCGTCTGGATTGAACTCCATGGCCAGGACTCCGTCGCGCGGTATGTCAATCTCCAGGGCAGCTACAAACAGTAAACATTAAACATGCTTAGAAAACGATAAACCAATTCCTAATACCAAAATTGGTAGGTCTGGTGTGTATTTGAAGAGGTCCCTCGATTTCTCCAGGATCTTATTATCAGATCCTGGCCTGATGACAATTGACAAAAATTATAAGTGACATTTCATTCTATTAACTTTTAAAAATGAGGTTAAAGGAAAGACATGTTATTTTCTTAACGGGTCAAAAATGGCTCAGTGTTTGAAACATTATTTTCACAAGTTAACTTTCCTCCCTAGCAATGAAAACGCCATTTCATCCCGGAATTGAGATATGAAAATATTTACATTTCGAATCCGACATTCTAAATACAAAAGTCTAAATAGTAGCTCTAAGAACCTTACCATGTGGCTCGCTTTGCGCAGACGACCAGATCCACCAGAAAATCACCGCTTTGTCCTGGTAACCCAGGGTCAGCATGAACTTGGCGTCCGCGCTGAGCGCCACCTTGGACACCTTCATACTGCCGTGCGGCTGGAAGTAGGTCTTGCTCGGGAAGAAGTCGTTGCTGTCCCAGATGGTGATGATGTTCTCCGGGCCGCAGTCGCCCGTGATCAGCCACTTGCCGTCGGCGTCAGCCGCTAGATGGGTCACCATGTGTCTCTGGGATTGGGGCAGATTATTAGAGGTCACTAAAGACGAAATTTATAGTGCACATGAAGATATTGACGATTGGTACTCATGAATGCCTTAAAATCTGTACGGTAATGTCTTATTTTTTTAAAGGCAAAAATGCACCCATGCCTTTTGATGGTAAGTGGACTCTGAAGTCCATAGTATAGGTAGACATTGTCAATTCCAAGACTGTAATCTTACAATGACAATCTCAAGACTGCTAATGCGTTGCCAACCGGTACAGAACAATGCCTACACTATTTACTGTTTAGCGGAAGGTTAAAAGGCAAGATGGTAGCGATCCGGTCAGACTCTGCTCAAGGTCCTTCCACCACTCACGGTGCAAAAGCTCCTAAGGGAGTTTAGGTTTGTATTTCTGTCTCACTCGCTCTCATACGCACTTATGTAGGTACTACTAAGATATTCCCAAAATTAATAAAATAATTATAATAAAATCGTATTCCCTCAGTCAATAATTAAGTTTCGTTCATAGAGGTGTAGACACTTGGTGCGGACACTTTGGAGTGCAGTACCATACTAGGAGGTCAATAAGCCATTCTACTCACTATCTCACTGTGTGATTTGACAATTTATGAGAGTCTTTAAGATGTAGGTACTATATAATCATGGGAAGTGGACACGTAAAAGGGTTTTTATTCTCAAAGCGTTTGGGCTGCCCTTCAAACTTCTTGCAAATCGGGTTGAAGCACTCTTAGAACGACCGCGAGATTATAATCATTATACAGTCAGCCTTATTAGTAGCTGCACACTTGTGTACTTTATCGTTTTGACTCCTTTGACAGATCAGTGCAGCACTTAAAACATGTCGTTAAAGAGATAAAACACTAAACCGTGCAGCTAAACATTTGGGGAGGACAAGTTATCGAAGGAAGCACTTAAAATCATTAACCTACAGGATGCACTTCTATTCTGTAGGAAAAAAAGAAGATGGGATCCATGCTGGATGGGAGCGTCGCCGGGCCAGTAACCTACACGGCTCAACCAACGAGCTTTAATTGGGCCCTAGCCAAGATGCAAACGCCCCTAACGTTTCTCCCATGCGTTTTGCGTGATAAAAAAGAAAAACGTTAGTAGCGTTAGCATCTTGCCCAGAGCCTCTGTTCTGCCGGGCGTCCAGCACCCATCATCATCATCAAACTGGGCAGCTGCTGATAAGGCCGGCCGTACTAACGTGCCCCTGCAAGATCCTCATTTGGTTGGTGGTCCAGTTGTACAGCACGCCGCAGTTGCAGGCTGCGTAGAACACGATCGTGCTGCCCCGGTCGTTCAGGTTGATCACGCCAGCCTTGCTGTTGTAACCGGACAGCCAGCGCAGATTCTGTCAAAAGATATTTTTCATAACTATTTTTATGCATGGTCGTCTGCGCCTGTAAAGCCACCACTGAAGCCTAGCCTAACGATTTACCAATAATAAGGCTAAGATTTTAGTGGCACATCATGGTTCTGGAATCCATGGAGTCGTTATTTCTGTTTCCGGATCCGTCAAGGATATCGTAAGAGGCGACAAAGGGAATAAAGGCTTGTAGGTACTGTAGGCGATGGGCTTGCAACATGTCACTAATACACTGCTAAACATCTTAGCCTGATGGTGCAAAATGTGGTTGCAAAATTAAATAAAAGTCTTTTAGAGTTGTTGGCACTTCTTCAGCTTTGCCTACCCCACTCTCGGAATGAAGGCGTGATGTTATGTATGTATGTAATATTTCTTAATTGTAAACAATTCTTACGAAAGGCGATGGTTTGTGGTGGTAGTTGACGAATTCCGCCGAGTGCTTGCGTATCTCCGAGAGCGAGACGCTGTAGAGCTTGCGGCGCGCCTCTTCGCTGTCGGTGCGCGCGCGCACAGTCGGCGCGGAGTGCCGCTCCACCGATTTGTGCGCGAGGGCCGACATTCTAAAATCACGGCCTACAAACGGCCGGAGCATTGGTTAGGTTAGACTAGCTTTTTATTTAAAAACCAGGCAAGAGCATGTCGGATGTCAGTGTAGTGGTGTAGGTTTCCGAAGCCGTTATATACTGCCTTTTGTGAAAATATAAGTCAATGAAAAACGCGCTAAGTATAAGGATGGGGATTGAGGTGATCATATACCTTGGTCGCTCTATGTAAGACTCAGTAAGGATTAGTGACTTCTTGTCACTCTATCGATTGGTGATTAAGTAAAACACCTTTGCCCAGTGAGACAACTCGTAAGAGCGTACAAACTAATACATTTTCTTTCTGTTTACGACTAATAACTGATCAGTAATAAATAATTAATAATAATGTTGTTGTTGTCGAAAGTGACAGTGATCTATGACGTTATTTGTAAGGTTGTCAACTGCAAAAGTTTTTATAATTATGAAGGTTAGCAAGGAGTGAAAGACATATATAAAAAAAAATATATGAAGGTTGCATTGTATTTGGTACACTAGCCTGACTATAGAAATGAGTACAGTCGGGTACAAAAATATACCTTACTTCATAGAAATAAGTTAAAGAGATAACCTTATCTTTTCTAATATCATAAATGCGAAGCGTGTTTATTTTGTTCGTTGCTGAAAATTAGCACGTAGGTAAATACCTTATGTGGTCTGTTACATGGTGACCTAACCATAACCTAGCCCTATGAAATGCAATGTGTACTCAATTTAGAGTAGATAGTTTTTTTAAATGCCACTGTGCAAACCAAAAACGCTGTTTTCTGTAGTGCGTAGGTTAATTGTATAAATTCATGAAGGTACAATCGCTGACATAGCTGAGTGACCAATGAAGATAAACAGAGAGAAACTGTCTTGGTCGTGCACATGAGATTCTTATGTAAAATCTATATTCATCACTTTCTAAATTTTCTCACTTCCGTCTTTAATGGGCAGTTAATTGTGTGGCTGTTTGCACTGGGTATTTTTTATGGCCTTTGTATGAACTCTACAAAGTTAGGGTAAAAGCTATTTATAGGAATATAAATAGAATCTTAAAGAATGCACCTATGTATTTTAATTCGAGTAGTTATGTATTTACAAACATAACTTAGCAGTTTTTTCCCTGCAACGCCAACAAAATCCTGAGTTCCTACACGCTATCTGCAGTCAAAGGTCGGCGCATGACACACCGTATCAGGGGCGGTATTCTCACGAGTATAACGTCGTCGAAGAGCACACCGACGAGCTTAACTTGAACTATCAGCGCATACATTGTTTATTCGGAAAATGTAAGCAAAGGGTTTAAACCCAAAAGTTGTGTAAGAATATTTCTACCGGGACCAAATTTAGAAGTTCCCTCAGTCACCTTATTCATTCGAAGAGAAAACAAACAAACAGTACCCTTATTACCATGAGTTTCAAAAATCAAATGCTCTGTCCCTCAAAATATTGTTATAGAGTGGGGGGGACAAAGCATTCGACTCGCTACCGAGTATGGTAATGGCAACTCATGGTATAAGGGTCCGTCTGGTCCAACGAAGATTTACTTCACTAACACACTTCTACTACTACTACTACTACTACTTGACGACACGCTAGCCTAGTTGGGAGTGACCCTGCCTTCGAAGCTAGGGGTCCTGGGTTCAAATCCCGGTAAGGGCAGATATTTGTGTGATGAGCACGAGTATTTGTTCCTGAGTCTTGGATGTTTTCTATGTATTTAAGTATATATTTCTCTATATAAGTAAGTTTATCGTTGTCTAGTACCCATAGTACAAGCTTAGAGCTTAGTTTGGGACTAGGTCAATTTGCGTGACATTGTCCCGTGATATTATTATTATTATTATTATTACTTATTAAATTAATAATCCTAAGAATTATCGTGTTTATAAATGCGTGTTTGCGACCTGCTCACTCCTAATGCTGCTACGGTTTTACGTACCTTCTGTCGAGTAACGTCTACCATCGCAGGGGTCAATTTATAATAGCCCTCGAGTTAAACATCGAAATAGAATAACACCCCAGTGTCACAGTAGTACACATATATTATAGTACTGATACCAGTGCTTTGTGTCCAGCCGTCATGAGCAGACACATCCTGGTGCTGGTCGTCCTCGCGATCCCAGTGTGGGGTACCATCTACTTGGAGCAAGTCCCACCGACTTCTGAGGAGGTCAGTGGATTCGAGCTTACGTTTAGTTGGCAACTTCATTCATAAAGTGTGACGTAAATTGGGCTTCTGCGACTTTTTGACATCATTTTGAGCATATTTCTGGGGCACGAGTGAAAAAGGGTGCAAGTCTTTTGAAGATCAAGTGAGAAAGGGTTTATGTATAGGTATGTTCCCTTTTTTTACTACGAGTTAAGTCGACTTATACCCTTTTTCACCAAGACTTTTGTGCGTCACTATTAATAAGGCAGCCTTTACACGGTCAATCCATCCAGGATCGTGGCACGGCCAGTCGCGGCCCGCAGATTTAAAGAATCTAAATAATTATGTTGCGATCCGTCAATCTAAAACGTTCCACAGTCAATCTTGATCGAGACCCACTGATCACGACCACGGATGAAATTGACCGTGTTATGATCCCTAAGTGTTTTATTTATTTGAGTTTAACTTTCTTTTTACAGAGTAGCGGACTCGTTAGACATTGCCTATTCCTTTTATTACCTTTTTAAACGAATTCAAAAAAGGAGGAGGTTATTTAGCAACATTATCATTGCTGATCATTTTGTAATTAAGTAATATTTCTCTCTGTTAATTATAAGTCAATGAATGCCGGGTGCCTTGACTCTTATCAAGAACTAAACATGAACAATATGGGCACAATAAACATATTATCGGTTCAATATGAGTTATTTATCTAATTGTTGGAGATGACAATGCAACCCACCCCCCAAAACCAAAAACCAAATTTTACTTACTCAATTAAAAAAGCGAAGTCAAATACATGCAAAACATCCAGTAGGTACTCTGGAACAAATACTCGCGCTCATCACCATGTTATTTGCCCTTACCGGGAAGCGAACCCAAAAGTGATATCTTCGTAGGCATGTTTTCTACAAACAGAAAGAATCATAGATATCTTAATAGACCTCAGTTAATTATTCTAGTTATGGCTTTTGACGTAGAGACCTCGTCGTGTTGTTCTCCTAGGCTCATAATTTTTAGTTTAATGTTATTAGCCTTTCACTTGTAATCATTTTATTTGTTCTAGCTTTTATAATATTTTTTTATTACTTTATTAAGTACTTGTAATGTTACTTACTTTTAAGTATTACTGTACTTTATGTTTGAAAAAATTACCTTCTGCTGGTGTTTCTTGGCGCTTCTTCTCCGCAATGATGGTCTTAGCGCTAGTAAATTCACTTCATATTACCGACGTGTAAAAGAGCCCTATGGTGGCCTATTTACTGAATAAACATTTTGATTTTGATTTGACCCGTTACTCTTAGGTGGCGTTTATGAAGCGTTTCGGCTACTTGGAAGAGACCGGCGCCGGCGCCGACGCCGACTACACGGCGGAGTCGATCGCGGAGCCCGTGCGCCGGCTGCAGGGCTTCGCGGGCATCCCGCAGACCGGCATCATAGACGCAGCGACCAAGCGAGTAAGTTCGACGACACGCTAGCCTAGTTCGGAGTGACCCTGCCTCCGAAGCCAGCGGTCCTGGGTTCAAATCCCGGTAAGGGCAGATATTTGTGTGATGAGCGCGAATATTTGTTCCTGAGTCTTGGTTGTTATCTATGTATTTAAGTATTTATTTCTCTATACTTACAAGCATGTTTATCGTTGTCTAGAACCCATATTACAAGCCTAGAGCTTAGTTTGGGACTAGGTCAATTTGTGTGAGATTGTCCCGTGATATTTATTTATTTATTTAAGTATGTCAGTTTACTTTTACTGGCATTTGGATTGCCTCACTTACCTACTGTAAAAAGAAGGTTCGGTAAATTTCCAATCCCATACAGTACAGAGGCCATAGCCAAGATGCGTACGCTAACTAGCGTTTCTACTCGTTTTATTTTTAAATCGCGTCACTGATAGATAACGTCATACGAAAAGTCACGTGATCTACCAGTGACGCGATTGGTTTAAAAACAAAACGAATCGAAACGCTAACCCTTAGGTACCATGAGTTTACAATGAACGTGACCGTACTCGATAGCCAGTTCGACTCTGTCTATCATAGTATTGTAAAAGAGTAAGAGAGACAGAGCTTTCGACTCGCTAGTCGAGTCGAGTAGAGTACGGTCACTGCATGGTTACGGTACAGTCGAGTTCTAAGATATGTATACACTTTTGCACCTTATCCCATTAAAATAAGGTGCAAAAGTGTACACATATTTAAGAACTCGACTGTACGACCCTTAATAGTCATCACTGTCATCAGTACGCTTACCATAAATTGCCATTACCGTACTCCTTAGCGAGCCGAATGCTCTGTCCCACCCACTCTATAACAATACTGTGAGGGACAGAGCATTCGACCCAGCGAGTGTGGTAATTGCAACTCATTGTAAAGGTACTGCAATCTTGATATACTTGATAATTCTTTGACATTTGAGGTTATCTAACTGGAAGTGGTATGTATTTTTATAAGAGACATTAATTACCCATTAGAGTTCATCGCACCCTGAAAATGTCTAGTACGTTACGTATATTTTATTGGGTTACCAAAATTATAATTTACGCTTCGCCACTGAGCATTTTTAAATACGAGTGGATTTCTTATATTTACAACTTTTGAGTACCTAGTAACAAAATACGGGGCCGCTTTTAAAAAAATGCATACCTTCAATTTAACCCATATAGGGACTAATAATGTTTAGTTGATCCATTTTGTCTGTTTTGTTACCTAAATCCGATAGGTTTATTTGGTAACAAAAGGGGCGGTAGGTATTATCTTTAGTTGTCATTACCCTAAAAATAATTATCCATGAAGAAGTTTCAAACGAAACCCCTTGTCTTCTAGCTGTTTAAAAAGAAGCGATGTGGCGTGAAGGACATCGGGGCAGCACCATCTAGGGGAAAACGATTCGTCCTACAACGAGGATGGAACAAGAAGTCGATCACATACAGGTAGTTTTAGGCCGTAAACATTATTCCATCCATCCATCCATCACATCACGCCTTCATTCCCAGAGTGGGGAAGGCAGAGCTTCAGAAATACCTAAAGACTTCTTAAACATTATTAAACAGGCGAAAGTGGTATACTTGCTTAAGTACCAATTTCACTATTCGATGTTAAATTTAATCAAGGTTAATTAGGCTGTTAGTCTCTGTCAAGTGTCAGTCGTTTGTTAAGTGGTTAACATCGTATGGTGAATTTGGTACTTAATCTGAACGAAAGTTTACCTAACAAGCGAGTATTTTGACGACACGGTGGCCTAGTTGGGAGTGACCCTGCCTCCGAAGCCAGCAGTCAGTGTGATTCTTAACACCACTTGTAATTTAGCTCGTCAACGAACTATTCGTCCTAGCGCTCTTCCATCGTTTCGTCTATCGGCTACATTTCACACGGGTTCAAATCCCGGTAAGGGCAGATATTTGTGTGATGAGCGCGAATATTTGTTCCTGAGTCTTGGATGTTTTCTATGTATTTAAGTATTATTTCTCTATATAAGCATGTTTATCGTTGTCTAGTACCCATAGTACAAGCCTAGAGCTTAGTTTGCGACTAGGTCAATTTATGTGACATAGTCCCCTGATATTTATTATATTTATTTATTTTATACTAATGACCAGGGGTCGGAATAGGCAGTGCCTATTTGCCTAAACTTCGCGGGAGGACGTAACTAAGAGTGGTTACAACTAACAAAAATAATGATTTCTTTTTATTGAATGCGGGAAAATAATAATATCACAAGTTAAAAACATTTATTGTATAGTTTCGTGCACTTTGTTATGGAGCGTCCCCATTATCAGCGGGGTCGCATAATGCAGGTTGTAAGTACACGGCTAAAGGAGTAATGAGATAAAATATTATATATTACGAAATACTTTGTTAGATTAATTACATCAGAAATAAACCAGAAATGTCATTTTTTCATGTTAAATTGTATACTTACGATAAATGTTTTTAGCATGTAATATTGAGTTATAGTATCAATTTCCACATTTATGCATTATTAAAAAATCCCGCATTCACTAAAAATTAATCGTTATTTTTGGTGGTTGTAACCACTCTTAGTTACGTTCTCCCGCGAAGTTTAGGCAAATAGGCACTGCCTATTCCGACCCCTGCTAATGACCTGCCCTTGCTTTGCCCCTGTTTAAAAAAATAAAATATAGCTTACATTATTTCTATTCGTTTTTTAAAATGTATTTAGTTGATCTAGATATTACTTTACGAGTCTGTGGGGCTAGACAAGTCGGTGATAGTTATCGTTTATGTTTCGATAGAAAAATGTATGGAAGTGACGTAAGCCACCGAGACAGTCATGTCACATGTGGTACATACTCGGTGGCTTCCGTCAATTCGATAAATTTTTCAATTGAAACGTAATTGCTAACGATTGTCGAATGCAATTTGTCTAGCCCTACTGAACTGCAGTAGGTAATAGGCAGAGATCGCGCAGTATCCATCCTTTTTCTGTCGTTACCTTCATTGTAAACCTGCCTTAATTAGGTCTCCAATCTTACTCCTCATGCCGGTGACCTTGCTCAACATAATTACTGGCAAAAGTTCACATCAAGATATGAAATTTTTCATTTTTCAGAAGTCCCATAGTAATAAGGTCTTGGTTTACTTCTGCCTATGTAGCAATACATACCTAAGCAGTAAACCAAGACGTTACTGCTGCGTCTTAACCCTTCGTATGCGTAAGCGGTTTAAGACTTGTACCCTTCCTATGTTGGAATGTGACGTCATCGGTGTCACGTGACCGAAATTAAAAGCTTCGCACGCTCAAGTTGGTATCACGTTTCGAACAATTGTAGATTATCATCTATGGAAGATTGTTTTTTTTATTTCCAAGCCAATTTGAACCCTATCTTTAAGCTGAATAATATCAAAATTCAATAAAATGATGCTCTTGGATTTTAGCGCTGATCAATGACCCGCTTTGTGCTTTGACGGGGGTAGCACTGATCAGAGCTAATGCATACGAAGGGTTAAAGAAGCCTTCTGACCGTGTCCCAGGGTACTGAACGGGTCCAGCACGCTGGGTAAGGACCGCGTGGAGGCGGTGATGGCGGCGGCACTGGCGGTGTGGGCGCCGCAGGCGGGGCTTCACTTCTCGCGCCGGGAGGCCGAAAAGGCTGATATCGAAGTGTCCTTCGCGAGCGGAGACCACGGGGACGGGTGAGTGTGGGACCATAGCGGCATCAACGGCGGCTGTCAGAACGCGCAACTCTAGCGAAAATGTCACTTTCCCAGTTCAATACTTCCTAAATGGTTACTCAAATCTAAGAATTGATATTAATATGTAGGTACATAATATATTTAAGAGCTTTCCAATGATACCTCACTCGATGATATAGTGTAAAAATTAACTTTCTTTTACATCTTCGACGGTGTAATTTAACACGTTCACGGACAGTACGTCGATAGACGTAAACTATGGCACTACGGCTGTGGCCGGTGTTTATAATTACACCAATAGCGGAACTCCGTCTACGGCCGGCTATTGGCCCATAGCATTTATAGAAAGCACAGACACCTGTGCCGGTTTAGGCTTTAACACAAGCCGCTAGTGCCACCGCAAAAAAGCTTTAGGACAACCTGAAAACCTTGTCCTGCTGATTAACATCCTCGTCTCCAGCTGGCCGTTCGACGGCCCCGGGCGCGTGGTAGCGCACGCGTTCTGCCCTCCACTCGGCGCCATGCACTTCGATGATGAAGAGGTGTGGGGCGAGTTGTCCGCGGACGACCTGGACGAGGATGCCACAGACCTGTTCGCCGTGGCCGTGCATGAAGTGGGCCACGCGCTGGGCTTGGCGCACTCCGACGTGCGCGCCTCCGTCATGTACCCCTACTACCAGCTGCCCGTGGAGCGCCTGGATGCTGACGACATCCTGGGGCTGCGGGAGCTTTATTGTAAGTGCCCAGGACAAGCTGTAATCCATGTCTCAATAGAAACCGCCACTGATTACGCTGCAGGAGCTCTACTATTGGTACCAAAGCTTTAGGTTCCGATAAGTATCAAGCGAGAGAGATTGCTGATTGATTCATAGACTCGTAGCAGTCGTAGCGTTTGTAGATTGCGCTCATTTTTCATGTGAAGCCATAAGTATTTTTTTACTCTAGCTCAACCCCAAGTTGGGGTTGTCTGTTTTAGTTGGGGTCCCCAACTAAAACAGATGTGTCATGGTATCTTGAATATACATATTTAAACACTAACACCCAATATTGAGCTGGGCCGCCTTCGATACACGCAACAATTTGCTGCACTGGACAAAAAACTTAATTTTAATAAACTTACATTACGGAAGTGTAAAAGTGTCACAGTTGAGTGGCTTAAAACATTAAATTATACACAAACAGAAGAGCTGTTATTGTAATAAAACAGAACACAAAAAAAACTAGAGAACGTACACTCGCACGCGCACACACACACACACACACACACACACACACACACACACACACATTCTTACTTTACTTTATTTATTTTTAGTTATAGCTTTATATCCTGTCGTATAAACACAATTTTTGAGCACCCATGGAGGAGCGGGATCTCCTGACACAGGTTTTTTGTAAACTTAATAGGAGGTCTCACATGTTTTTCATTTAATGTTGTGATTTAAGACAATAAACAAATTTTTCATTTTTTCATTTTTCAAAATTTTTCATTTTTCATAGTATCCGGCAATTCATTATCAGAGTTCAATAACAAATACGCTACCTATGTTACTTTTCTGGTCGGCAATTGATACTAGTGTTATAGGTACACTACTTGATGCAAATGAAAAAAAA
Source organism: Acleris holmiana (assembly GCA_949316455.1). NCBI lineage: Eukaryota > Metazoa > Arthropoda > Insecta > Lepidoptera > Tortricidae > Acleris > Acleris holmiana. Next base: position 2,251,036 of record OX438766.1, read on the forward strand.
ACCAAACAACCCGAGTAGGGGACAGAAATATTAATATAGATTAATCATTTATCATATGACATATTATTATAATAAAAGGGCATATTATGAAAACCAATTAAGGTTTTTGTTTATTTTATGCCGCCTAGTTTTCAACTAATGATAAAAAACCGGTCAAGTGCGAGTCGGACTCGAGCCCCAAGGGTTCCGTACCTACGTTTATTCCAATAAAGTACAAGGTCAGTAAACTCCTGCTGCTGCTGCATTATTACTACTACAAAAATGAAATTTCTTTGCCGATAGACTTAGAAGGTTGGTGTTGGTAAAAGACACCAACCGATATGCAAAGTTCACCTTGCGACAACTTTTATCTTATTAAATTAAATTGCTATCATTCGAGTCCATTCTGGGAATGAAGGCGTGATAGAATGTATGTATTGAATGTATTGACGACACGCTAGCCTAGTTGGGAGTGACCCTGCCTTCGAAGCTAGGGGTCCTGGGTTCAAATCCCGGTAAGGGCAGATATTTGTGTGATGAGCACGAGTATTTGTTCCTGAGTCTTGGATGTTTTCTATGTATTTAAGTATTTATTTCTCTATCTAAGTATGTTTATCGTTGTCTAGTACCCATAGTACATGCCTAGAGCTTAGTTTGGGACTAGGTCAATTAGTGTGACATTGTCCTGTGATTATTGTCCTGTGATTGTCCTGTGTGATTATTATGTACGTATAAAACCTCCAGGTCTCGCTTTATGATTGCAATTACAGTATAAAATAGGTAAGTGTTGGGTCTTACGACGTAAAAGGCATCCCTTGTTCCCAGTGAAGGACCAGCTCGAGCCAGAGGCAGAGCCGGAGCCCACCGAGAGCCCGGTGGTGTCACGCGCGTCCCGCGGCCCCGAGTCCTCCAGCGACGAGGAGCTGCCAGACCTGTGTTTCACCAACTACGACACGTTGCAGGTGCTGCAGGGGAAGATATACGTCTTTGAGGAAGAGGTAGGGGATTAGGGCTGCTAACGTATGTAAAAGTGACACCGTTCTGCGTTATCAAGGCTAATGAAGACACATAACTGGTATTTATTAAATATGGATAAAAAAGGGCTTTACACGATTTTTTAGCCTCCGAAAATTAATATAATTTCTTATCTTCCTTGTATTTGGAATACAAGATGTAATAGGACTTTCTGGTGTTATAGTGGATGTGGGTGCTGAGCGACCGTAAGCAGATCGACGAGGGTTACCCGAAGCGGTTCCGCGACGTGTTCGTCGGCCTCCCCGAAGACGTTAACGTCGTCAGGACCGTATACGAGAACAGGAAAGGCAACATCGTCATATTTTCAGGTAATTTAACGACTGTCAAATGCTGTTTATGTACGAATCTAGTAAAAGCAGATAGATGACCACCGCGTCACTAAATCGTTGAGTATGTAAACAAATGAAACAGCGAGGTTCCTTATAGCTTATAGCTGTAGGAACTATTGTCGAGAGCCTCTCGCCGAGTCTCGGGCCGAAACCGACTGAGTGAGCAAGACAACATGAGAGGACACACACACACTCGCTCTAAGCCTGTCTCGGGGTGTCTCAGCGAGTGTGTACAACCGGCATTAAACACAATTTATAGAGCGATATTTGAGAGCGTTTTTCATTTACCGCTATATTAACCCTAACATATTGCAAGGCCCTAACTAACTCCATTAATTTTTCAGGCAAACGCTATTGGGAATTCAATAAAAACTTCCGCCTGGTCAAGCGCGGCCGCCTTTTCGACTACTCCCTCTCGTCACGCCTCTCGGAGCTGACCACGGTGTTCCTGTCCAACTATAACAACAGGACCTACCTGATTGAGGAGGAGCGGTTCTGGCGCTTCGACGAGGACTCCTGGGCGATGGACCGGGGGTACCCTAAATTGATGTCTGCGTGGAGAGACGTCCCGTACCCTGTGGATTCTGTCATCATTTGGAAAGGGGGTAAGTGGTTTACGGTTCAAAGGACCACATGAATTGAAAGGCTTCCTAGGCTTAGCTTTTGAGGTTTAAGAATTTCATTAAGGTCGTGAACCTATCTACATTGTAACCCGCGAAAGAATGCCTATCCCCTCCCCTCCCTTCTCTTCTCCTATCCCTTAATTTGCACGGTTGCATCAAACTACGTAAATTTAAATTGTGTTGAGATTATTGGATGGATGGATGTAACTATCACGCCAGAACGGCTTAATGGATCTGGATGAATTTTGGCAGGTATATTATAGTCTGAAATAGTACATAGGCTAGTTTTATCCCCAAAAATAGGACAGCGATAACCGACTACTATACGGACGGATTCAAGCGTCAAATCTAGTAATTTATAACTACAGTAAGTTTAGTTATGAATTGCAATCGCAACACAATTTAATGTTGCTTAGGCTGGTTATTATGATATAGCTTTGCCACGCTTTGCAGTTAATTTTACGGCGAGCGTAAAGGAAAAAGCTATAGCAGTTATATAGCTCTGTCCTTTTCTCTCAGCGTAAAACCAACTGCATAGCTTTATCATAATAACCCCCCTATACTACCCGCAAAACCAAGTGGCGAGTCAGGCCACTTCTAATCTGTGAGTCAGGCAATAAACGTCACTATTGCTATTGCACCGTTGTTGCACGGTGCGCTCCATAACGCAGTGCAGGTGCAAAAGAGATAGCACGATTCCGATGATTTATGACCTGACTCGCCACTAGGTTTTGCGGATAGTATAGTCGTGGAGCGCCCTATTTGTCTGGTCTATTTTCTTGTTATTCTGGTAAACATCCTAGCCTACTTGTGCAAAATGTGGTTACGGAATGATCAACAAGTCTTTTTAGTTGTTGGTATTTCTGTAGCCCTGCCTACCCCGCTCTGGGAATGAAGGCGTGATGTTATGTATATATGTACCTATTCTCTTGTTTGTTCAGACACGTACTTCTTCCGCGGCCCCCGTTTCTGGCGCTTCGATAACGAGGCGGTGCGCGCGCACCCCTACTATCCGCTACCCGTCGCGCAGATCTGGTTCGACTGCCAGCCCACCGAAGAGATGGACACGTACGTCGCCAACGAAGAGTAGTCCAACGCTACCAGCGTGCCCGGAGCCACATTTGGACCTCTTCTGGTATCCCAGCGGCAGTCATGACCTCTACTACGGCATGATTTCATTTTGAGTCTTATACCCTATAACTTGTACCTACCAAATTAGCTTGCAATTCCCAAAATAATAAGTAATACACTCAGGGGCAAAATTAGCGGAACAGTGTGTTTTTCATGCAAACGAGGTTGTTTTGAAGCCTTGGTTCCTTATCAGGGGTTGCTTTGAGTGAGGTTTAATAGCGGGAAACCGAGGTTCAGTAGAGGAGGTCAAAACTTCTTAAGATACCTAATTGATCAAATAGGCAGTTTACCCCACAGCGACAGGGTTTGTGTCAGTGTTTGGATTTCCTTACATTTTATTGCCACTTAAGATGTTCTGAACATGTGCAATTGCGACGTTACCCGCAGATTCAATCAATTGGGTATCTTAGGTACTCTGGACGTCCTGTATCGATGCTCGGGGTATCCATCATCAGATTTCACTAAAAACCATCCCCAGGCACAACACCAAGCTTCGCAATAACCTCACTTGTATGAAAAACGCACTCTGTTCCACTAATTTTCCCCCTAAGTGTATCTGTATCTATATTTGTAATAACTCTAGGGATTTTGTTGAAAATTGTCGAATAGGGGTTTTTTGAGTCGATCTGTCAAGATGTCAACGTCAGAAAAATTCGGGTTCTGAGATATTTGACATATTAAATAGACGACTCGTATCAATTTGTATTACTAGTGTCGTCTACATACACCCAAGTAGAACTCGGTCGCCCAGGTACTATTAATATATTTAAGTTAGCAAATAGGTAATTTAGAAAAGACAATATCTAGAAAACGTACAAATTAAAATTAAAACTAAGCGCAAACTAAAAACCTTGATCTATAGTCCAATGCGGCATTGTCCCGAAGATGCTGGCATCATTTCCTCGTTGAACAGTTAAACTAATGATTAAAGCGAGAAAAATGACACTTCTTCAGTTTCCCATGACGTCAATGAGCCTCTTCTAACTTCTTTGAAGAGGCTTAGAGCGCTAGAGTCTGGCAAACGAAAGCTGTCCCAGAGAAAGAGCGGCAATTTCAATAAACCTGCAGCTTTTAACACTGACTGTACACTGAATAAACGGAGTTGATACTCCAACACTGATGTGAAAAGATCAAGAAATCAAATAGTATCAACTCCGTTTATTCAGTGTACAGAGTCAGTGTAAACAGCTGCAGGTTTTTTGAAATTGCCGCTATTTCTCTGGGACAGCTTTCGTTTGCCAGGACACCACGGACTAAAGGTCTCGAAGCCGAATGAAATAGGTACACAATGGGGCGAGACAACTATATTTGCCAACCTTGATGCTTTCAGCCACTTAAGCTGCCGCACCAGCTATATCAAAGGGTCGGCGGAGGGTTCTCTATCGTTTGACCGAATTTCATATGCAATTATTTCTTTCGGCCGAATTTCATATGGCAATTTTACACGCCACAACGATAATGTGCCATAATATTCGTTTCCATAAAGGCATTGTTTCTGGAACTGTGAACTATTCAGACCTGTAATATAACAAATCTAACCTAACCTACTGGGCTTTATACGATGTCATTTAAAAATTACCCGAATGTTTTACGAATTCAGAAAAAATGCCTTTATGGCAAATGAAATTATGAAAAATGAAGGACGCCCGTTTTATCAGTGCACAAATTTTAACATATGATTTTGCATCGTTAATATAATATATTACGACAGTAATGAGATAAAAAAAACGTTTTTTTTTGCAAATTATCTCTCTTTTACCTTCTTGTGTGGACACAAAGTCACACTAGAAATGATGACATGGGTTTTCAAGCTGTAGGTATGCCATACACTGTATTGATATTCGAAATTTGAAATTTCATGTACAGCTTATCAGACAAGCCCCTCTCCTACTGATATTCTGAATTTGAAATTTCATTTATTAACTTACTTAACAACACTCCCCTCTCCTCGCACCCCTGCATTAGAGGGTCCATGAATATCGTTAAGTTAGTGGAATCGTTGAATCGGCAATATCTCTTATATTTTTTAAGCTAGAGTAAAAATAACACAACATGTGTTATTGATCCCTTCGTCCACGTTCATAACCAAGGTTTCATAACTGGTTATGAATAAGGATTTTTTTCACTGTTTCATAACCAGTTATGAAACAAGCCATTTTTTCCTATTTTCACAACTAGAACCTCCGATTCATGAGTTTAGGACCGTGGTCCCACTGCTTTTCGACGGAGCCCTGCCTTACGGCAGGGCTCCTATCTCTGGGAGGTTTTGCCCTTCGGGCATCTAAAGATACCTAACGAACCTAACTTACCTACTTTTGCGGTAATTTCTGAGCTTTGCGGTGATTTCTGGAGGTGATCCAGTAGCAGTGGGACCAACGGTCCTAAACTCATGAATCGGAGGTTCTAGTTGTGAAAATGGAAAAAAATCCTTATTCATAACCAGTTATGAAACCTTGGTTATGAACGTGGCTGAACGGTTATTGATTAACAATAGCGAAGCAAATATTAAAATTTGTGCACCCATTAAAAAATTACCCTGTATATACACAGGTTGCATCCCACACTAGCACCCGTCCGATATTTCACGGAACCGTCCCGATAGTTTGGTTTCTGATATTACTGGATGGGATATAACGCAAAATAAAAAATAAAGAGTATTCAATAAAAATATATCACTTTATTAAGAAACAAAATCACATACAAATGAATTGTTACTTCCAGAACTGATTGTGTACAACATAATGCGGAATGTTTCTACCCATGAATATTGAGGGGTGGGTTGAATAAGGCTGATTTACTAATACTGTATATAGTAATATCATTTAAAGGGTTTAAGAATAAATTCGTTCTACGGCACAGACTTCAGACTTGAGGCCACACATTTAGTCTTGTCAAACAAAGATTCAGCGACATACACCTACAACAATTCGTATCGTGCGCCGCAGTGGAAAGCCGGCTATTCTAGGTGATTTTGGGGTCATGATCCGGAATGGCCAAAAGTGAATAAGATGGTCATACTGAACAACCTTTCCGATGGGACCAACCAGGAAATCGCCAAAAAAAAACCAGCTGTTCCATACATTAACTCTCAATTAACTCACCGTTAATGTATGGAACAGCTGGTTTTTTGGAGTTACTTGCTTACTTGTTACTTGTCAGAACGTGACGGAGATTATGTTTCTGTATGGTGGCCTCAACTCTGTAGCCGACGCCAATAACCAAACGCGAAACAACTAACGATACAGCCTTGCTCTTCTTTTCAAGTGGAGCGCAGCACAATTTTCTTTGAGACGATAGATTATGTTATAACATTTATTCTCACTGGAATTATTAATAAAGCTTAAACTATTGTCACCTCGCCGCTTGTGTCTCTTTTGAACTTTTTTTATAATATAATAAATAATTGTGCCATTCTAACTACATATTTGTATTTCAATTTCATTTACTAATATTTTACTTAGAGGCAAGTGGATGTTATAATTAATTTGCTCGCGTGTCGGCTGGCTATGCTAGTAATATCCACGACGGTATCGTTGCCATAGCAACTGGTATGGTGCAACAGGAGGGGTGCGTTTGCGCAGGGACGCGAAATACGCCACGTTAATACACGATAAACGAGACGCGAACATGTCTAAACGTGCAGCTCTAACTTAAAAACCTCTCAATTTTAACTTTAACAAAATGTCTTTCACAACAAATAACGTTCGGACAACCCTAACGATTGCGAGGTTTTCAGATCAGAACTCGAATGAATCTGCACATTTTCATCCAATGCCAATCGTAATATTAAACATCACGGATATTAAGTGACCAAGAGCTAGAACACAGTTTGTACTATAACAATTAAGTTTACAATAACAAAACAAAGAAGGATGGAAACGATGAAAAAATACAAATTTCATTCGCTACTGGACCAAAAATTATAATAATACTGTGTGACGCGCCCTTTATAGTCGGGATTGTTATGTCAATGATATTTTTACAGTCAACCTTTTCAAAACCATGTCAAATACAAAATGTCCGTCACAGTGCAATACTACAACGTAACAAGGTGCAAACATAAGCATTTCCGAAGTGTCATTGGTATTGCACCTTATTCAATTTGTTAGTTACGCTGGCCACGCTAATGCTAGTTGAAAAACGTTGAAGGATATTAACCTTTTAACGGCCAGAACCAAAATGCAAAAGTTGCAACTCAGACGCAAGGCAAATGCACGTAGGTCGCCATTTCATTGATATCTATGTTGGCTGTAGCCGTCGTTGGCGTCCAGGGACGACTTTACGTCGACGGCTACAGCCGACTGTTTTCAAAACGTTGCGTCGTCAATTCAATCCAATTTATTTATGGTCGTCACATAATGACGATGCATGTCACTGATGAATCTTGATACCAATACTATATTTGACGTAGCTTGTTGTGGATTAAGCTTTGTAATTATCATTGTAAAATGATTTTTGACTCGGCGACTACGAGTTGCCCACCCACCTTGGTACGAATTTGAGCAGCCTCGGGTTGATGCACGCACGGCTCACTTATTTTGCTCAAATTCGTACGCGCTTACGCGCTGTGCGCGAGCCGTCGACAGTCGGTCTTTTGACCGTGCTCAAAGGCGCCTCGGTGTGCGTGCCTCGCGTAATTTTGACGTGTATCCGAGCGTGGCACGGGTAGAACGACAAGTTCTAACCTGTCTGGGGGCGAGGCGCGTACAATTTTGATAAAGTTCCACCACCGAAGCGATGTCTTCTGTTTGTTAATAATTCGGTGAATTATAATAAACGCAGCCGCGGCTGTCATTTTGTCCGACGCCATTTTGAAATGTCGGCTCGCGGCGAGCACGCTGCCTCACCCGCGCATGTTTATGTGCAACAATTTGGCTCGCGAGCAGCTTGCCGGCGAGCATGCCTCAAGCAGAGCCGCTCAGATTCGTACCCAGCTTTAGAATATTTACGCAAGTCTAAACACTTCCGTCTGTTGTGTGAAGGCATTGAAAAGGTTGACTTTAAAATGCAAGTCCTGTGGTATAATTGGCATTGGTAGTTTGTAGGTGTGACGCACCAGCAGGGCCGCAGCGGGCGGCGGCCTAGCTGCAGCAGGAGGCGGGGTTGGGGTCGCGGCCGGAGCGCTTGGTGATGTTGAGGCGGGTGAACTCCTCCGCCACGGTGGGGTGGATGCCCACGGTGCCCATCAGGTGCTCCATGGTCAGCCCGCATCTGGGGGTACCACGAACATTACCACTCCATGTCAATATACACAGTCAACATCGTTAGTCGTATTCATCTCTTTATAGGATGATGATGAGATGCATAATCTGATCACAGACTGAGATAGCCAATTTTCTACACGTCTAGCGGCAGAGATATTTAATTCATCAAGCTTAATGTGTCCATACACAGAGGATGCTTAATCTGTTTATGGACAGGAAACGCCTTTTAATCTACCTTTACTTAATCGATACTTAATCTGCTAATAGCTTAATCTTTCCAGACTGAAAAGTAACAACTTTAGATGCTAAATATAATAACCATAAGGGGCAAAGATGCATAAATAATAAAAATAAAGCGGTGAACAATGGTAAGTGCATCACTTGAGAATGGCTGGACGGCTTAAGGCTTTACGGGATATTTTTTGGAAAAATTATCCAGTCTGTTAGGTTAACTAGTTAATCTGGTCGTGGTACCTAAATGAAAATCAATTGCCGATGTGTTGATAGAACATCACGTTAACAATGGGATCGATTTCAATCGGTCTCATTCGTCGATGATCGATTTGACGGATTTTTTTCTGTTGTGTTCGAAATTGTCAGTACAAGGTCTGTATGAAAGGAAAACTACACCATCGCGACGCCGGGCACGAACAGCTAGCTGTGATATAAATGTGTCTCACTTGAGGGCGACGGCGAAGCCCTGGATGACCTCGCCGGCGACGGGCCCCACGACCAGCTGTACTCACTTGAGGGCGACGGCGAAGCCCTGGATGACCTCGCCGGCGACGGGCCCCACGACCAGCTGTACTCACTTGAGGGCGACGGCGAAGCCCTGGATGACCTCGCCGGCGACGGGCCCCACGACCAGCTGTACTCACTTGAGGGCGACGGCGAAGCCCTGGATGACCTCGCCGGCGACGGGCCCCACGACCAGCTGTACTCACTTGAGGGCGACGGCGAAGCCCTGGATGACCTCGCCGGCGACGGGCCCCACGACCAGCTGTACTCACTTGAGGGCGACGGCGAAGCCCTGGATGACCTCGCCGGCGACGGGCCCCACGACCAGCTGTACTCACTTGAGGGCGACGGCGAAGCCCTGGATGACCTCGCCGGCGACGGGCCCCACGACCAGCTGTACTCACTTGAGGGCGACGGCGAAGCCCTGGATGACCTCGCCGGCGACGGGCCCCACGAAGTGCAGCCCGAGCACGCGCTGCGGGGCCTCGCGCAGCGCCACGGCCTTCAGGTAGCAGTTGCGGATGTTGCGCTGCGGGATGAAGAACTCCGTCGGCTTGTAGTACGCGTGGTACACCTCGATGTTGTCCGCGCCGTATCTGGAATATACATTACATTGCATTATTTAGAATGTGGTGCGACAATGTATCAGCAACAAAATAATTGACCAAATGTTCTTTCGTTTTCGGAGTAAAATTGGCGACATGAACCGTTGGCTGCCAACGTTTTTCACCCTTATTCTTTTCAGTCTTCGGGTACGTATCATTCGGGTCTATATTGGAATCCATAATATATTTGTCTTATTTTGTATATTCCATAACAACTCTGGTCATAGTGATCTTTTGCCATAACGACGTTTGCCCAAATGTAAATGAAATAACATTTTTTAATATAATACTGATATCCTAAATGTTTATTTGCACTATTGTCTTTGGTACTAATAATCATATGTCCTAATTGTTACATCCAAAATCATTGAAATCCATAATATATTTTGTCCAACCTAACGTAACTTAAATTATTACTTTTCACAGCAATTATTTAGTAATAAAATCGGTTTTGGCGCTCCACCGGCCGCTACCGCGGCACGCTCTCTTCGTTCCCTAGACTTGCGCGCTGTAGGGTTGCAGCTCTTTCTAACACTCGTCCTCACTTCGCTCGTCGTTGTATCTAACCTAACGAAGACCTTTTTTGTGATAGAATTTACAGTTTGATGTTATTTAACATTATGATTTCCAAAAGTAGGACTCACAATTTATATGTCTTACGATATTAGTACAAAACAAAATAGGTATTTAGAGCACTAGGTTATGTAATGAGTGAGCTTGTCCCCGATATTTAATTATTTATGAAATATTATGGCTTTAGAACATTAAGGCAAATGAATTTATACGTCAAAAAAAAGTAGATTATTACGAATACAAAACGAAACTAAAACTAAAATTGGGAATAAGAAGAATATGGCGGCAAGATAAGAGGTACCTCTCCGTGGCGGTCTCCTCGCTGAGGCCGACGCAGCCGTACTCGAGCGGCGTGAAGATGGTGGTGGCGACGTTCTCGTAGTCCATGTGGTGCGGCGCGGCCGCCAGCACGCGGCGCGCCAGCAGGCGGCCGGCGTGGATGGCCACGGGCGTCAGCTCCGGCCGGCCCTCCAGCACGTCGCCCACCGCGTAGATGTGCGGCACGTTCGTTTGCTCCGTCTCCGCGATTATCTTGCCGTTCTCCGACAGACACTATCGAAAACAACCCCAATGTAAATACTACTGTTACGTGCGTGGGGATAGGTAACTGATAGAAATGCTAATATAAACTGATAGAAAGAGCTAGACTTTACAAACAATTATCGCGCTACAAACTTCGAATACTTAGATAATCGCTCGGTTCGCTTTTTGTTCACACTGGGCCTCCATTCTACTAAGTTATAACGATATCGCGTTTGACGTGTTTTAGAATCGTTTATGTTACAGTCGCCATTATTGTAAATGGCATAAGAGTTATCACAACGTTGACAATACGGAAACACGTCAAAAACTATATCGTTATTACCGTGTAGAATCCCAGCCCTGTTCACTCTCCAAGTTCGTTACTGGAAGGTTCTATACATTGCGACCTTGTATTACAATAGCGACGTCCTTGGTTTGCGGGTCTCATTTCAAATCCACCTACCTACCGAACCTATTCATAACAGTATTGTAGTGCAAGGTTTATTATATTACTCCATTCAACCTGTCACTAATACACTAGTAAACTTCTTGGCCTGATGGCGCAAAATGTGGTTACAGAATTATCAACAAATATTTTTAGAATTTTTAGTATTTCTGTAGCTCTGCCTACCCCACTCTAAGAATGTAGGCATGATGTTATCCCTATTTACACTCGGCCCTTGTAGGCAGGGAAGTGGACGGCGCGAGAATGTAAATAGGGCCCTCGCGCTGTCACTTCTCACGCCCGGCGCTCCCTCAATTGTCGGTTTTTCGTGCGGAAGTCAAAGGACGAGCAGCGCGAGTGTTCACAATCAACCGACTTACCGCCGGCGTTTCTGAACGGCGTGAAAAGTGACAGCGTAACCACTGACTTCAAACTATGTCAGTGGCTAGATGTCGTTTCGTGTGCGTGGCTAGCGCCGCCCACAGCCGTACGGACGCGTTACGCACACATGCAAGCCGCGCGACACGATGCACCTTTGTTTGAAGATTAACTAATTCTCCCTATAATTTAGCACGAGTGACCCCAGTTCCCTACTCACATCCCTGCAGTATGAATTGTAATATGTATTAGAAGGCTGAGAAGATTTACTCTGTTTAGGATTAAATAAAGTAAATAATACGCTGACTTGCCAGTTATCCTCTGTACTGTTGTGCCACGAGAAAACACACGTAACGATCTGATGGATTGACAGACACAATTTCCGCTTTCTAAAGCTGGGTACGAATTTGAGCCGCTCAGCCTGAGGCATTCTTGCCCCGCGCGGCTAGCTGCTCGCGAGCCAAATTGTTCCACATAACAAGCGCGCGTGAGGCAGCGTGTTCAAAACGGCATCGGACACGATGCCAGCCGAGACTGTGTTTATCATACGGCACCGAATTATTAACAAAAAGATGAAGGAATTGCCTCGGTGGTGGAACGGCAACTTTATCAAATCTGTACGCGCCTCGCCCACAAACAAGTTAGAACTTGTCGTTCTGCCCGCGGCACACTCGGATACACGTCCAAATTACCGGAGGCACGCATACTAAGGCACCTTTGACCGGTCAAAAGACCGACTTTCGGCGGCTCGCCGCGCGCCGCTCACCCGCTGCTCGCGCACAGCGCGTGAGCGCGTACGAATTTGAGCAAAATAGATGAGCCGTGCGTGCCTCAACCCGAGTCTTTTCTAATTCGTAACCACCTTAACACGTCATTGTGAATTTTGCAAAAGTTCTCATGACTAACTGCAAGTTTACTTGTAAAAATACTTGATTGAAAACATGACAAAAATTAACTAAGTGTATTTCAACTTACGTTAACTCCCGCTAATTCCAGGTTCAGTGACTTAGTGAGGGCGTACCGGCCGGTGGCCAGGAGCACCGTGTCAAACACGTCTTCGCTCCTGAAATATCCACAAAAGTATTGATTAGTGGACACAATAATAAGATACACTCCAAAAGTCATCAATCATCATGTGCACCCGTAATTAGCTAGACATGGACGAGGCAAAAAAGCTCGCTCATTCACAAAATACTACAATTTCTAAATACCAGACTACTCTCTTAGCCAAATTCTCAAAACACCAGCTTCTAAATATTAGTTGAGTGTGATCAACAATACCTTAATCTAAATGTTAAGTTTTGGAAATGTAGAAGCCGTGAACGCATAAAGATTTCCATACTAAAACCGCCTTCGTCACGCATTACCCATAGATACATTTTAGAATGGTCCTAACATGTGCGAGGCTACTTACTCTTGCTGCGTCTCGGTGTTTAACCAGCGCGCCTTCAGCTTCCCGTCCGGCAGCTTCTCGACCGCGAGCGGGATGGTGCGGTGGTGGAACACCACGCCCTTCTGCTCCATCTCGCTGGTGACGATGCGAGCCATCTGTTGGTCGAAGCCCCGCAGCGGCACTGAGCGGACCAGCACCGTCGCGGAGAAACCCAGGGAGTTGAGGAACCCAGCGCACTCCAGCCCAATGTCTAATAACTAGTTAAGGATTCTACTATGTGTGAAGATTGTGTGACAAGACTTACATTAAACGTGTTAAAATTAAAGGCATACTCGTGAGACCAAACCCAAATAGCCTCAGAACATTGTTGCAGCATAAAAGATATGTACTGTGAAGGTTGAAGACCTCCACGTCGCCTTTATGGCTCGACTTCTAAGATAGGAACACTCCCGAAAAGAACAGATTGCTGTCATGGACAGAATTAGATAGAACCTTTAAGATTCGCATAGCAATGTTTTTATAAATAAGCAACCATAGTGGTATTTCAAATAAATACGCGAGTGAGAATTTACCGCGTACGCGTTACTAACCCAGCAGCAAATGCACTCTGCACTTATAAGCATAGTTAATATCGCATAATACATGCACATAGAAGTTTTCCCATTCACGATATTTGTGCAAGTCATTGCTATTTCAGATACGCGGTGCAATTCCCCGGCGTCGTGACACACGCTTACGCAACACTACGAGGAAGATCTATATTGGAACTTTGGAAATTTATAAATCATGACATGACCCCTTTAACTGTTTAGTGATATTACAATATAACAGGTACATTGTAACAATTACCTTCTAGTGTGCCTAAATGACTGTTCTATTACATTTCATAATATTCTGAATCAATACTCGAACAACAATAATTCAAAATACTTTTTGGAATAAGCTGGTTCTTAAAACGGTTATCATATTTGATATTAAATTAAATCAGATTTTGTACTGTCTGAAGTACCGAAAAGAATGATCACATCAGTAAGCTAGTGGCTAATTAATCTCTTGATTAATTAGCCACTAGGGTACCACACCAGGAAATTGCTGGAACACCCTACTCACATCAAATGTTTAAGAACTACTGTAAAATCTCCATGGAACACCAAAAATCTTGTTTAAAAATTGTAAAAGGATACATCCAGCACCAACAACCAGCGTCTTCCCGGGCGGATGACCCAGACTGAAGATGTCATCGCTGCTGATGCAGAACTCCTGGGCTCCTGGGATATTTGGGTAGTGCGGGCGGCCGCCCACCGCGATCACAATGTGCTTCGCCGTGAGCTCCTTCTTGGTCCCATTCTTCAAGGTGGCGATAATCGTGTGAGGATCCTTGAACTCTCCCAGGCCGTTGATATAGTCTATTTTTTTATCTCGGAGATCGACCCTGGTGACCCAGTTGACGGACTTGATGTGGTTCTGGACGGACTCTGTGAGCGCCTGCCAGTTGATCTCGATCTTGCTGGCGTTGGGCACCTGCCAGCCGTATGACACTGCCTCCTGGAAACGCGAGCATCGTGGTTTAGCATTAGCATGTGGATGACCGCTTCATGTCAGTTTCTTGATTTTGTTTCAACATACTCGTATGTGGTTTTGTAAACCTTTGAATAGATTTATGTCAACTTAAGTAGTATTTACTTTGCTTTTGAGTTATAAATGTTATAATCAGACTCGACAGGGGTGAGCTGTTTTCAGAGTTTGCATAATATGGACATACCTTGTCATTTAATAGATGTGGTGTAATTTAATAACTAATTAAATTATTTTATTTAAGCTGCCTTTCTGCTACAATCGTTACATCGACACCAAAACAAATGAATTTTATAGCAAGATTTTTTAGCAAATGTCTGTAAATAATGTTTATCCATTTGCTACTATGAGAGTTAATCAAGGTCTATCATATCAAACAAACCTAATATAAAAATGAAGAAGAAATGCGTTGAAAGTTGAAAAAATTGAAAACTCTTTTTTAATTATTACAATAGCAAAGAAAATTGTAAACATATAAAAAAACATAGTAACTACTCGTTTTGTAGATAATGCTTTGTCATTTTATTTTAACATTCTTTTTATATTTCTTTTCAATATGTAATTTGACATTAATGACGTAAAAACGGCTCACCCCTGCCGAGCTCTGGTTATAATACAATAAACAGACATGAAGCGACCATTTATCTTCGGATTTCATAATTCGTAGTTACTACTCGAGTGCACACATTTTGAAGAAATTCATTAGCAATGATAACTAAGAAACATTTTTGTTTGAATTACTTCGCAACGTCACTAGGTATTTTACGCTTATCAGAAAACTAAACATCGCAGTAGGTAACAATGTTTAATGTCAATAGCTTCATTAACTTGTTAGGTACATATTATTTGCGATCATTAAATTCTACTGCCCGATCAAGGATCCCTTCAAACATGAATCGTCTTCAGAAAAGCTGTCTTACTTAACTTAGATTTAATACATTGTTAATAAAGTATACACATAATATATATCTTCGCTATTTATGGCAAACATTTATTATCACTGACATGAATAGCAGCCTACCGATTACATACACTAGTACGGAAAAATAATACCACTTTAATTACGACGTTTACCGTAAATGCTTCTTACAAAAATATACTTAATTATGTAGAATTATAACCAGATAAATAAATAAAATTACATCGCATACGACTATAATCCCTGGTCGTAAAGTCTAAAATTATTTTCATATTCATAGAGATATTTTAAAATTTCGGTTTTATAAATATCCGTTAGATCAAATCTCGATCAAGAATGTCAAAAATTGTAAGAAGTTACTAACATTTGTTCTAATACTTTAAATAACGGGCCTTTATAAAGCCGCGCCTATTTTTTTGGGATGCTACCCCACTACCCCACTCTGGGAATGAAGGCGTGATGATATGTATGTGTGTGTTTTATAATCTGGCTCGCGGTGGGTCGCTGGATTAGCATGATATAGGAGCGATCGATGTGATAATCATAATTAGGTGAGGTCCGTACGGATACATGAAACCATATACAGGGTAATTTTTTAATAGGTGCAAAAATTTTAATATTTGCTTCGCTGTTGTTAATCAATATCACATGTTGTGTTGTGTTTACTCTAGCTTAAAAAATATTAGAGATATTGCCGATGATTCAATGATTCCACTAACTTAACGATATTCATGGACCCTCTAATGCCGGGGTGCGAGGAGAAGTGTTGTTAAGTAAGTAAGTTAATAAATGAAATTTCAAATTTAGAATATCAGTAGGAGAGGGGCTTGTTGTCTGATAAGCTGTACATTAAATTTCAAATTTCGAATATGAATACAGTGTATCGCATACAAAAACGAATGCACTATGCAAAAAAGAATGTCACCCTGTATATGTATGTGTCCCTTATGTCAGAGGTTTGGGATATCTCTGCACAAAAGCAAGATTTGTATTGAGTATGTCATCTTTGTCGTCGAACCATTGTTTATTTTGATAAAAACATCAAATAGATTTAATCACACCCAAGTAGTAAAAATAACCACTAAATGAGACTTAAAGCGGCGGAAAATTGCTCAATCGATCAACTGTAGCGCATGATAATAATAAACAAATAGGTATGCAAGTCATTTCAATGTTACTCGTAGGTCGACTCCATGACTCGCAAGTTTCACCCAATTACAATGTTACATATAGGTGAAAAACTTAAGTAAAGGAAATGTTGTATGTTGTAGTAACACATCTGTATAGAAGAAGAAGAAGAAATACATTTATTCACCAACCATAGGACACACATACATATAAAAGATTAAAGAAAATTTAGGCACGCAGAAGTGTGCCCTCACGGCAGTGAAACGGACACTGGCTCAGCAAAATGCTGAGGTGTCAGACACCTACAGCGCTGATGTTCAGCCAGTACCGACGGTGACTCACGGAACGCGGTACTAACATAGAATATAATACGTGTAAACTACTTATATAATTTTAGCGGTAAAAAATAAATAACAAATCAAATAATAAAATAATAAAAAGCCTTAGCCTTGGCCTTGATATAATAAAAATTAATAAAAGGGTAATTTTAAAAGCAACAGGATGAAATATTATCGTGTGTAAGTGCTGGATGAGGGTTAGGATTTCTGGAGTGTTAACAAAAAACCCTTAAGCTACAGTATATAGACCGTTCGACATTCTATATTTAAAAGTTGACGTAAATTCCATATTATTTTTGTACACAACTACATGCAACAGGTCCTTTACTTAAGTTTTTCACCTATACCTATCTATGAACGCTAACCGACGAGCACGGTCGATAAATGGTGACGTCACCGTCAATCCAATGACTCACGACGATGACATGCAAATCAATAATCAATTAAATAGTCATTATATGAATATAGAAACCGGACAGTGGTAATACTATAGAATTTTCAAATCCAATGTCGAATTGACATGAACAGGACGTAGATGCCATAATCTCTGGTCACCATATAGCTACAATAAAATAAATGTAGCTATAAGGTCACAGATGTAATGAATGTTTTGATTATGTCGTCTATACAGGGTGTCCCAGGAAGTAGTGTCAAGCGGAAGTCCAGAGGTAGTGCACCTCAAGGGGCATCTGAATCACCCCCATGTATGTTCAGCGATTTTTCGTAGTTTCGGAGTTATTGATCATTGTAATCGGAATTATTGTAATTTTTCCTTATGTCCATGTTTCGAAAGACCCTTAATTTCATGTATTAATTCATATTTTTTCACTTTTTTCTTGCATGGTTAGAATCACTATGAACTAAGGAAGTTTTTAAAGCTACATGCCAAGTTTTTCATGACAACTTTTTGAGTAAACTCACTAAGTTACTTTTTCCATACTAAGAAATCCCCGTGTTCGTTTTTCACGTAGTATGGAAAAACAAACTTTGTGCGTTTACTCAAAAAGTTGTCATGAAAAAAAACTGGGCATGTAGCTTTAAAAACTTCCTTAGTTCATAGTGATTCTAACCATGCAAGAAACAACGAAAAAAAAAATGAATTAATACATGAACTTAGGGGTTTTTCGAAACATGGACATAAGGAAAAATTACAATAATTCCGATTATAATGATCAATATCTCCAAAACTACGAAAAATCGCGGAACATACATGGGGGTGATTCAGATGCCCCTTGAGGTGCACTACCTCTGGACTTCCGCTTAACACTACTTCCTGGGACACCCTCACATTGTCAGGGAACCGATTTTTGACTTTCGAGCGTTCGGAAGTTTCAATCGAAAGTAACTAAAAGCAATAAAATGGTATTTTTGACTTGCGAGCGATAGAAAATATGAACACGAGTGGTCCGTGGCATTCGTTTTGAATTCTATCAATAGAAAGTATCATTTGACATCTGTCAAACCTGTTAATACTAAAACAATTCATATTGTTATAATACTTATTGCAAAATTAGCGACATAAAATAAAATATTACAATAGGTATGGCAAGTCTGGAGGAGTATTTAATTTTAGTAAATAATAATGAAGAGGTAGAAGATGAATTTGTGCCTGCGCAACCGCCGCGTTTTCGGCTAGCGGAATTAGGAAACGAGCCATTTCTCGAAAGCGAAAATAAATTTAAGAAGAATTACAGATTAAGTAAAAGCATATGCAGATATTTAAGTTAAGGCCGTTTGTCTCGGATGCTCAACGACCATGTGATTTAAGTATTAACGCAAAGGTAAGTTAATAAGTTTTGTGTGATTATTATGGATACAACATAAAGTTTTTGCAATTATGTTACAAAACAATTGCATGTTCTAACCAGTTACTATTAAATCTAGAAAGAAAGAATGAAACCTAGCAATGACATAGACATCCACAGACGAGGAAGCGTTTCATTTAACCTAAATTTATAACCAGTCAATAATTTGTAAAATAGCGTAATAAATCTCACTCGCACTTAAATAATAATTAACTTGTTATAATTTCAACTTTTGATAGTTTCACACATTAATTCGCATTCAAAATATGAATTACAAAAAACCGGTAAAACATCGACTTACTGCGTGTAATGAAACGCGTTCCAACTTAACAGTACTATTTAGTCAATCCCTCAGTTTCGAGTGAGAATCTCAAAAATATGGAATTTGGTACCATTCGAAAATAAAGCGTGAAAGATTGTCGCATTCGAATATTTTCTACTGCTGGGTTTTGAAATCGAACGCTCTAAAGTCAAAAATCGGTTCCCAGATCGTTTTGTATGGGGACAGTGAACGCGTTATAAGTCATTATAGAGTTACTAGTGTTTCTGTAACTCTGCCTACCCCACTCTGGGAAAGAAAGCGTGAAAGTATACTCGTATCAATCTGTTAAGTTAAATAAATAAATATCAGGGGACAATCTTACACAAATTGACCTAGTCCCAAACTAAGCTCTAGGCTTGTACTATGGGTACTAGACAACGATAAACATACTTAAATAGAGAAATATATACTTAAATATATATAGAAAACATCCAAGAATCGGGAACAAATATTCGCGCTCATCACACAAATATCTGCCCTTACCGGGATTTGAACCCAGGACCGCTGGCTTCAGAGGCAGAGTCACTCCCAACTAGGCCAACGTGCCGTCAAAGTTGTCTTAGAAATACTCATTTCGAATCCCAGGGACTATCTAGCGTTGGCACTCATGTGTGATTCGTATTATTTCAAGGCGATAATTGTAGGTACTCGTACAACCACTAGGTGCCCTTTATCCAATCAAACAAAATCTATCGACCCGAAAATAGGACAAACTAGTTTTCTAGTAAAAGCAGTTTTCATGCCATGGACGCCCAACATGTTTTATCTATTAATCTAATCACTTAGTCAAATTAAAAGTATGAAGTACACACGCACAGATTGGTTAGGTACACCTCCACAATTTACCAAGCCCCTGTGACCCTCATGCCGACGACACACGGCGTAGAGACGGCCAGTTCATTGTGGCAATTAGTATACGTGTGTTCTTGGCTACCAACGCGTTAGTGAAAATTTGATTGTAACTGCTCACTTTACCCTGATCTTGATTACACTCCATGCCGGCGCTTCGGACATTACGCAAGTAAATAAATGACATTGCCTAACTCACACTGTCATCCAAGTTCAGTTTTAAGTATATGACAAGGCACTAAAGTGCTTAACATGTTATTTGGGGTAGGTACAGATGTATCCACTTTTGGACCTTATTACAATGCAATAAGGGAATTAATGGATACATCTTTTTGTAGTCGACTGTACTTAACTTACCTTATTCTGAACTAATAGTACCTAAGATTCACCAGCGCACCAGTGTTCGACATTTTTAGCTAACATGCACCAATCATGGACGGAAGCTTTTAATTCAAAGATCATAAGGTTGTAAATTGATTGTTGTAAAACAAATAATTAAATCTTATCTTCTTTGAATAAGAGTCAGTGTCGAACATTGGTCTTTTGTAGAGTATTGGTGTCGTTACCTTAGTCGGATTAAAAAAACTAACAATTAAAACAAAATTAAGAAAAAAAAAAGAAGGCATTTATTTATTATGTACTAGCGGCCCGCCAGTGGCTTCGCCCCGCTGCAAATTTCTGACTTTCCCGGTGGATTTTTCAATTATTTTCGCACCTTTAAAACCTTCCCTGGACTATGACAAACATTTTAAAACCAAAATCAGCCAAATCGGCCCAGCCGTTCTCGAGTTTTAGCGAGACGAACAGCAATTGATTTTTATATATGTGTATAGATACACAACACACTTTGTCATGGGTGGTAGACCCGGCAGCACATTGGACGCCAGCGAAACACCGAACATATTTAATTATCATTATGTCACAATAAAAGATAAGGACAGCTCGGCTTCGCTACTCCATGTTTATAAAGGCAATATAATTTACTGTTATGGCCATAGTAAGCGTCCGATGGCCAGCCAGGACCTTTATCCATGGCAAGGAGAAGGGAAAAAAGCACACAGGCCACCTGATGGTAAGTGCCTAAGTGGGATCGGAGACCCATACACATTTGGATTCTCAAGACTGCAAATGCGTTGCCAACCCTGAGGACTGAGTCTGTATACCTATGCTAGTGATTTGACCGGTTGTCCACACACCACGCCGGAACAATATTCTTCTACTACACTTTGCCGTAACTGTATTTCATATGTTTTTAGGGTTCCGTAGTCAAACTAGGAACCCTTATAGTTTCGCCTTTTAAAAGGTGTGTTGTGTATAGTAGGGTAACCTATACAGTTATTGCCCACGACCAGTGATTGCCCTCTTTATTTTTTTAGAGACTACAATCCTAAAAAAATAAGCTACATAAGTATAACAAGCAGTAACACAGCTATGTTTCTATGTAAGCAAATATTTTTTTCTGTGATTCAGTCAGTCTTTAAAAAATGTAGTGGGCAATCACAGATCGCGGGCAATAACTGTATGGTTTACCCTATATAGTGTGTTGCATAGGTAATGGTACGAAACCCTTCGCGCGCGAGTCCGACTCTTACTTGACCGGTTTTTTTACCCATTAGAATAGAGGCCCAGAGTTGAATAGTGTCCCTGAAAACAACAGACCGCCATTCGTCACGGTGGGCGTTACACAACGCCGGCATCGGAGCTGGTCTGTCGCAAATTACCGTCGGATGAGTCAACAGCCCGTTACCAAGTCGAGCAGTGATCAAGAAGCCATAGAGAATTGACTTTAACATGTATTTTTTTGCCTGATTAAAGAAACAATGTAGAGATAACCAGACCCGAAGCCCTAGCCAAGATGCAAACACTCCTAACGTTTTTCTTTTCTATCAATTAATGGGATGGCAGATGACCACGCGTTTTATCGTAACGCACGAAAATGTCATCCCATACATTTGGAGCGATAGAAAAGAAAAAATATAGTAGCGTTTGCATCTTTACTAGGGCCGCACACAGTCATTCGTCGGGCAGGTAGCACACCATTAAGATTAAGTTTACATTAAACCTGCTATTTCCATTAAAAAAATTCAATAGGTGTTTTTGACTTAATAGTGCGTTAAACAATAAGGCTCAATTTAATCAGCGGACCAGTAAAGAGTGCAATGTTTTAACCACAGAACGTGCAATCTCAATAACTGCGTAGCTTCAAGGAGTAAGGCGACTAATGTCAATTGTGAAGGGCCCGTAAGATAATTCACCGATAACATTTATCCAAATCCACACTGGCGTCGATACTGAGTATTCTTGTTAACAACGGTCATTTATTCTGAGATAAGGCTCTGCTTCACATTTAGCAGCCATTGTTTGTTCGTTTGTTCACGGTCAACAGCTACGTATTTATTAAGAGATTGAGCACGGGACAGATTATGACATTCCTCGTCCCTCCACCATCCAAGATGATTCAGTGAGCCATGACGCAGAAAACGATAGTTAATTAGTTACTTAGTTATAGGTGTACCTGGAAGAACGAGCGTAGCTCGGGTTAAAAACGAATTTTCCCGAAGATTACAACTTGACAGATCGATTTTTCGCCCCCGTAAACCCCTATATAGCATACTTCATCAAAATCGTTTAAGCCGTTTTTTTTTTAATCTTATTTTCAATTAATAGATACTTTTTATGCTGTTATGTAGATAGTTCCACATCACAATTAGTAGAAAACTGCAAGCAATGCCGCGGGTTAGTCATAGTCATATATTTAAACCATTTAAATGTGCATCGTCATAATCGCTCAACTATCTTAATTGAGATATCTTATCGCCACCCTTGAAATAGGTACCGTTGAGGAGTTCCGGAAGCCAACTGTGGTCTTCATCATCAGTTTCATTTAACCATAACGTATGCCTATAACAATTGAGAAGTTCTCTCTATTCCTCATGGATCCCCTCTTCAGATATCGACTCGGTGACAGTGGGAACACCTCGAAAGTATACCCTATCAATCATAAAAAAGTATTTACAAAGTCTGTCCACAATTCACAAAGAAATCGGTGAACATACTTGTATAGGATAAAACGTGACAGTTCAATTTTAGATGGACCGACGCAATGAAAGATGGCTGTTAAACCAATAAGCAGAGGTCTATGCCAGGGGCCGAGGATAGAGCAGCTTGGAGAGCCTACGGCGTACCAAGCAACCACAGATTGTTGTAGCGAGGTCGCGACCCTCAGCTATGAGGAAACGAGGAAGAAGACCCAAAGGGTGAAAACAGAACCCTATTACATATACATTATGTAATATGGAAAAATCTGTTAATAAAATCTAATCATACAGCAACCGGCCGACGAGCGCGAAATACATTCAAAATTCAATGCCACCTGTTATTGTGTAAATCGATAGAAAACATTTCACAACGAGACAATCGTTCTGTTTTCAGCATGGACTTCGGGGCATCAAAAACATCCTTACATTATTTAGATATTTTTCAATAAACTTTATCCCTGTTCCCTGGACATTCAAGATGCGTCTACGTCGTATGGACTTGCCTGCAGGACGACAAAATGCTGTGACTCCATGACGTCACAGTGAGGTGCGGTAGTCTTGGGCGGACTCCGAAACCGAGAGGATGTCAATTATTTAAAATGCCAAATGCCGAACTGGGCCTCTATTCAGGTGCGTTAAAACGATATCGTGTTTGACACGTTTAAGAATCGTTTATGTCACAGTCGCCATTATTGTAAATGACATAAGAGTTATCAAAACGTTGACAATAAGGAAACAGGTCAAAAACGATATCGTTGTTGCCTTGTAGAATTCCAGCCCAGGGCCTTTATTTTTCTGGGCTAAAACGATATTTCCTTTGACGTGTTTCCGTATTGTCAACGTTTTGATCACTCTTCATTAACACAATATCGTTTAAACCCAGTAGAATAGAGGCCCTGTGTTGTTTTGAAATCTGCGAGGCAGTGCTATTTAGTGCAACGTAATTTGTAAGAAATCTGAAACATTGCGCTACTGATGCTTGGCCAAACATATGCGACATCTTTTTTCGCTTGACTATCCAACTGTAGGTACGAGTATACCTAAATCAATGGTTTGCAGTGGTTTCATTATTAAATAACTTAAGAACGATCGACAAAGACCATACAATTTCGGTATCAGTATCAGTTAACGTCAAATAGCTACGTGACCTTAGAATTCTGATAAAGCAGTATCAGAAACAAGATCTCATGCCCAATATCATACTTATCATCCAAATTGTATTTACAAAAGGAACAAATCAGACAGACTGGCATTATTCGCTTTTAAGTTTCAATGGGAAAGTGAAAGAAAACATAAACTTTTAGAAATATAGTCTGTCCGTCCGTACATCTCACATCTGTCAGTCACAGGGTCGCATTCACTGCCACCGACGCATATATGCGTTCAATGTCATATAAGTTTGTTCCTAGGCCAAGGCCGCTGGCAGTAAATGCGTTAAATGAAGTGATTCTTGTACAATAAAGAGTATAAATACATACATACAGAAATAAGACACACTGAGAGCGGAAGCGGCGTTGTAATACCTATAATTAAAATGTACTGTTCCGTGGGTTTTTTTTTTGGTGTTTATAAATATAACAGTACCTGTATTTTATTAGTCGAATGTACAAAACGTGACGTCTACGTGGTCTTTAGTTAGTTACGTTAAATATCGGTCCAGATAGTACAAGATCACGTCAGAAGGGATGAATAAGTAGCACTTGCACTAACCTCCTCCTTCATAATTTAAGCAGGATATAGTATACATAGTTAAGTATACCTAATTCTCAAAAATTACTACGCGTATACGCGCTCCCAAGCCGAACAAAACGTAAAAACAATCTCACTTAAGGCCGACTTTTCTGTTAGTACCATTGTAACATAATATCACTTAGTTTTAGTGGTGGTAGGACCCTGTGCAGGGTCCGTCCGGATCGCTACCACCATCTTATCCATTAACCACCCGCCAAGCAACAGTGTTCGCATTGTTGTGTTCCAATGTGGGGATAAGACAACCGGTGAAATTACTAGCATAGAGGTATTCCATCTTAGTCCTCAGGGTTGGCAACGCATTTGAGGTCTTAGGGTTATAGTCTTGAGAATTCAAATGTCTATGGGTCTCAGTTTCCACTTACCATCAGGTGGCCTGAGTGCTCGTGTGCCTTCTCCTTAACATAAAAAAAAAAAAAACAAACTTAAATTCCTACGAAACAATTAACAGACTTTATACCGTATTTAGAGGTATTTTAATGGCTATAACAGTTAACTTGTTAAGTGTTCCTACTAAATTGACTGTTTGCCTTTCAAGCACGGCTAAGCAGTTGAATGGATTTGGATGATTTTGTGGTCCGTCGAGTTCAGGAGAGTTGAGGGAATCACAAAATAAATTCTCTTATCACGCTTTTGGTAGGATGTGCGCGCTCTCGCATCGGCTTATTTTGTCACAAAAAACCGTTGTCATAAATCGTCTGTAGCAGACGTAAACGGGTCGTTCTACTTTTTTACCGACAATACATCGTCATTTTTCTATATTTTGCGTTTTTCAACTATTGATAATTATGGTATTCATTTTTGATTTTAAAATACGTTGCGTGAATATTTATTTGGACTAATTAATGATTATTTCGGTGGCGTAATGTTTTTTCCTTTATGGTGGTTTTTCAGAATATACTGTGACAGAGTGGCCGTTTTCAGAGGAGACTAAATTTTGTATTACCACTCTGTCACACGTATCTCTCCGTCACTCAAAAACAAACTTATAAAAAAAAAACACTGGATAGAGAAAGTGAAAGATTATTTAGAGTACTAATAGATGAATAAATGTTTGGACGTTATATTCAAACACCAAAACATTAATAATCAATACTCTAACTGATAACGTATGGTAAAATGAGGACAGGCAATTGTCGGTAAAAAAGAAGAATGACCCAAACGCCTTTAAAAACTAGTTTAAGGCAGAAAGCAGTCACATTGCAGACAAACATGAATTTTGACAGCAGTAAACCAAATCTGTTTATTCTGCCCTCCTAAGCAAAAAAGCAGTATCTCAGATTTAATGTCCAAAGCAGATTCAATCCTATACTGTTAGTAATAAGGTTACATTTGCTACAGAAGTTTTGTCTGAGATACTGCCTTTTATGTTAGCAGGGCAGTATTATACCCCTCGTGAGACCCGGTGTTCCCTAAGAGGCACATAATCAAGGCAATTTAGTTTAAACTATATTTTAATGATGATAAAGTTTATTTTTATTTGTTTCAAATTTGAAAATGTCTTTTAAGAGTAAAGGTAACTGAACTCTATTCCCTTGCTAGTAGGTTCAAATTCCAACTTACAAAATTCTCCCTGTTTGTAGCATGGTGGGCCTCACGAGGCTATTCCTTCACACGCAACAAATAAGCTTAGAATTGTTTTAACCCGGGGCCACTTTATCGGGATTCTGCGAAGGTTCCCTCTCTTTCATTAACTTAGAGAAAGAAAGAGAGACTGACGCGAACCTTTGCCGAACCGATGATGTGGCCGTAGCATTACTGCTGTCAAGATTATCAAACTTAACTTCATAGTAATGTTGTGCAATGTATTAAGGATTTACTTCTTATTTGCCTAGTACATAGAATTAACAACATATATTTGAGTAGGTCAAGACATTTCGTAAAGCGACGTCAACTTTTGGCACGCGCACAGAATTATTAATAATGTATGGTGCACGATACTTCTTATGTAAAGATTTTGTTTAGGGCAAGATGGGATGCGTACAGTCAGCAGCAGAAGTAGCTACGCAACTGAAGAGCTCAAAATGATCTGCACTCAACTCTATTTTAACGCACTCTTAACCATATCATTTGCCCACAAGTGTATTAATAAAAACTTATATATTACAGGTAATAATTGTAAAGACAATTTATAGTTCATATACGGTCACCAAAATTGTTGAACCTTGCAATATAAACGCCATTAACCCTGTTCCAGACAGCGGCTCTGTATTAACCACATGGTTTAGTTACAATTTCAACCCTACTACCTTGGTATAGGTTTCAAATCTAATTTAATTTACGTGAAATGTTACTTGTTCTGAATTTAATTCCCAATATTTAAATAACTTGGATATGCATTGCATTCCTTACTAAACAATCCAGAATGGCGCAGCCTGAAAAAGGTTAACTAAATTGTACTTGTCATTCTATGTTCAGTCTTTGAGTCCATTATGACAAGGCATTTTAGTACCAACATTATCTTTGGGGAACTGTACATGCCTACGCTCAATGCTGCAATCTATTACATGTGGTTATAAATGTTTTAGGTTATTGAGGGTAATTAGCCAATACACCGTGTTTTTTTTGATTTACGATAACTTTAAGGGCACGTTCTTCAAGTCAAATTAAGCTAATTTCCCGAAGACAGACATATGATAACTCGTACGGTTATAAAGATATTCAATTATTAAAATTAATCAGTTAATCACGTTAAACTAATGTAAAAGGCTCTTAATTGATACCTAACAATTTTCTTTTAATTACCTATTATGAGTAAAGAGTTTTCAATTGTTAGGTCGTGCACCTGTCAAGTGTTATCTTTACTTGTGTGTGTGTATGTCACGCTGACTTGACGTATTTGACACTAACTATGAGTTAACTCTAAAGACCCTTTTAGAATGATTGAAGACACAACATTTAATTACTTTGCTCTAAACATTTTTTTTTTTTTTGCAATATTTTAAAATTAATGTACCACGTAGTTTCTATACGTGTACCTAACAATATGCCGAAGTTATAGTAAATCAAAAAAAACATGGTGTATAATACAATATTTTATCCTCTAGTGAACTATATTGGATAATTATCCTAAAATTAACCTCTAAAATCCCCATATTTGTTGGTATACAGCACATACAGTTATTAGTTTTGTACCTTTACTATGCTGCCATAATACCAAAAAATACTTCTAGATGCAATGTAGTAGTTCAAGCATTCCATACTCTATTGGTAACCACATTCAACTTAAAATGTTCATACTATTACTATGTAGGTAGGCACTTTTGTTATTGTCGCACTATAGTTACACCACAGTTACACAATAATCAATAAAGTAGCCAAATAAGTTGTGTTGACAACTTCAATACCAGTAACCAACATTTAAAGTCTCTTGGCACTGAATAGATGTTTTTCTAATTGACTTACATCTTAGTCTAAATGCATGGGACTATACTTAATATTAACAACCACACCAAATAAACAAGCAGGATCAATCTTGCATATTTATTCAGAGCAGCCGCCAAGGTACTGTTAATAATTAAAATATTTAATTAAAAAGGTAGACCAGCCACATTCAGACAATCCATGGATAGGTAAGGTTGAGGAGTAGGTTCGAGGAGTGGGAGCCAGGAGTCACTTACCAATTCCTATAACCAAAAACAAATACTATGTAACAATGTCAATGAAGCTTTAAAAGTAAGTTAAACATTGTGTAACACCACAGAAATCTCTAATAAATAGTAATAAAATAAAATAACTTACATGGATGCTCTCTCCGAGTAACGCAGCCTGGTGCATCAGTTTTTTGGGTATACATCCAACATTGACACACGTGCCGCCGAGGCCCCATTTTGAGCCCTGAGGTGATGGTGTCACATAGTCCAATACAGCAACTCGTGCACCATGGCTCACTGCCTCCTTAGCACAGGCCAAGCCTCCGGACCCACCACCAATGACCGCCAAGTCATAGTCAAAAGTCCCATCTAGAAGATGCGTAGTGAAATACAAAGTGAGAACATTTAAAGTTTTATGACAATTGGCTTAATGTGTGATTGCCTCATAACACAATGACAGTGCAGCACAATGGTTCAAGTGATGAAAATGAGCACCCAATGAGTGTAAGCACAATTTTCCCAGTGATGTGGTGCCTCACAGTACCTTCAATAAACTCTATGGGAGCCACAGACTTGCTCTTACTCCTACAACAGATCCAGCCGCCTGATGACACCAATCACTAAATTAGATCACCACCACTTCACATAAAGGAAAGCGTTTTCATAACTCATCATTGAAGGTAAAGTTCAAGGAAAATATACCTTCAAAATAATATACTACTCAATAAAACCCATTAATCACCATACTAGACACAATTTTACCTCTTGTTATTCAAGTAAAAATTGGAAAAACCTCCTGGGTATTGTGCAATGTTTTTAGGGATGGATAACAGGTTATTTTAAAACATCCCAGTAATGATTATATTAACATGACCATGGTAATAAGGAAACACTAAGTCAGAATGATTAGAGCTATCAAGTGACTGTATTATGTTATGAAAGTAGGTTGCCCCATGTACTAGAGGTTAGGCGGCAGCGGGACCGCTTCCTTAGCACACTCTAACAACATACAAGGCTACTTACTGCTGCTGAATGACCTCCGCACTATAACCACTGCCTGCTCCGACCGATAAAGCGAATTCGCAAAATTATTTAACTTGAGCAATCTGTTCAGTATTGTCATGTTGACGTAAACGATAGTGACAGAGACAAGAAAATCTTTCCCCACACAGACGATTCAGACAAAGTTTGTATAGCGATACGGGTAGATCGAGAACATCAAGTAAATATCAGTACATTGAGCAGTCTAAATATTTTCAAAAATGAAATCGGTGCTAATCACGGGAGCCAACAGAGGCTTAGGTCTCGGTATGGTGAAGTATCTCACTCAACACAACAAGGCAGCGACGATATTCGCTACTTGCCGAAAAGAATCCGAGGTACGTGTGACGAAATCTATCATAAAACTTACCTATCGGTGCCATTTTCCTTTCGGTACTTTGTAATTTCACACACAAAATTAACTGAAACTGACACTTAACACGTAAAATACGTCTTCTTGCCTCGAGTTCACTGCAATGTGAACGTGAAGGCTCCGAATCTCCGATGGAGTGCTTTTTGTGGTTAAATTATAGGAACGTGCGAAAGAGACGACAATTCTCGGTCAGCTGACGTCATCGACTTCGAGTTGAATAGGTAGCGTAGTGACGTACCATTAGTGACGAATACTAAAGCGATTTCACAATCGTTTTTAGTCCATCTAGAATAATCTAGATTCTGTATTAACTATAAAAATGTGCAGTGCTTTCATGTAATTACTCTGTAGTTTTATGATTCGAATATAATTTATAAAAAACATACACATTTCCGCAGGGTTTCTTTTTAATTAAGACTTCGGCGAAGATTTCGTATCTGCACCACAACCTTAGTTAACCGAGAGTTCAGCTTGAAACGCAAAGCGCGATTAATTTAAGCTAAGGTTGAGTTTTGAGAGTTGAAACTTCAGTATTTCTAAAAATAGAGACATCTTTAAAAAGTCGTTAGGTTTTCCTATTTTGTTGACGCTTTTCTATAATGTTACACATTTCCGCAGGTTTCGTTTAAGACTTCGTGCGCCGCAACCTTACTTAGTTAAAACCGAGAGTTCAACATGAAACGCTGGGTTTATTTAAGCTAATGTTAAGTGTAAACGTACAACTGAGCATTTCTAAACAAAGTGTGTACCTACAGTCGAAGGCATTAATATCTATACATTCATCCCATCATAAATATATAAACTTGAAGCTTATTGTTAGTGGCATAGAGGAGTGTAGATGTTTTTGGCGTCTTGGGAATGTGTAGGTATAATTATATCTATGACATCGACTGAACACCAATTAAACCTTTTTGCCTATTTCGTCATCACGTTTTTCTATAATTTCACATCGGTTTTTTTTTGTAATTTCATGTTCTATTTACCTTTTCCACGCCATTGACGGAAATATGGCACTGGTTCAACGCGAAATAGACCTGAGTGTCTGTGAGGTAAGGTTGACATTAGCTCTGGTGTTTTTACCTGTCATTGGTGAGTGAATGGACAACTTTGCTTTTGACATAGCGCTGAAAAGGTTAAGCGTATTCTAATAAATAATATAATAACACGGTAATTAAAACTATAGAAAAATGTGGTAGTGTGGTGTGGGAAAATGAATCACTGTTAAAATCTCAATTGATGTACACTATTTTATCCGACTTCAAAAAAAGGAGCAAGTTCTTATTTAACCCTTTAAACGCCAACGACTCTTTAACTAGTCATGAGCTGTCGTGCCTACAACGCCACCGACACTTATAGTTGTCACAGGTACAGTTTTAAAGAGACGTTATTTCGTATGGATTAAGTTAAATTTTGCATAACTTTTAATACATATGTTTGGCGTGTGAGTGACGCATTTGCATTTGACGTAAGGCGTTGAAACGGTTAAATAGTATTTTTTTAAATTGCTTAATTAACCACCATTCATAAACACAGAATATAAGGTCATCAAATAATTAAATTATTGATACTTTCAGGAACTTCACAAAGTGTCTCGAGAGAATAAAAATCTACACATTTTACATTTAGGTAATGTTTAAATTAAATTATTTTATAACAACTTAAAGTAAATATTAAACTGAACTAGCATATTCTCGCTTAATCTCCAAATAAATTACGAGCTGTTGCGGTTACCACTGTATATTGAAAACCGTTCAATGTTCATAGACAATAACCTTTTTTTTCAGATGTGACAAACACTGCCAGTTACGGCGATATCGCGTCCCAGATCGGCAGTGTTATGGGCGACAGTGGGTTGAACCTGCTGATAAACAACGCCGGCGTGTCCACCAAGTTCACCAAGCTCAACCTGGTGAAAGCCGAGCAGATGTTGGACAACCTGACCGTCAACACCATCGCCCCGATCATGCTTACCAAGGTTCTCTGGGAATAATCTTTATCATCTGATATGACTCCAAGTACCACAAAAGCATTTTTTACAGTGTTGACCTTGTTGCCTTTGATACATAAGGGCAGCAGTTCAAACATAACAAGTGACAAAACACTGAAGTGTGCAGCTACTATAAGGCCGACCTTACATTAAAGTCGCTGAAGAAAAATAGGCACATAAGTAAAATGATAAAATCATTATTTATTATTATGATAATCATTACTTACTTTATTGAGGTTGCAAACGCGGATATCTCACCGAGCCGCTATACTGCCGCTGTATTCGGCTGTATACCGGAATCTGCGATTGTAGGGATCCGGCGTCACGCACGAGGGATTTAGGAACGTTTAAGTGTTTTAAATAGTGACAGCAAATATCTTCTTATCATTAAAATCCTAATGCCCCAAAATGCACTCCCAAATCTCCTAAGGTGTATTTCGATAAAGTTGTACCCGACGATCCGTTGTATCCGGTTATTTCAAAGAGTTGCCTATAAAATTCTTAAAGTGATTTTCACATAATCTCAAAATTAAAACGACGGCCATATAATATGTCGGCATTATTGTGTTTCCAGAGCGTGCTTCCCCTCTTGAAGCAGGCGGCGGAGGCTCACAAGGACCTGGCGGTGAGCGCACGGCGCGCCGCCGTTATAAACATCAGCTCCGTGCTTGGCTCCATCACGCAGAACGACCAGGGTGGCTTCTACCCGTACCGCTGCTCCAAGGTTGGTACGGGAGTTCTTTTGCCACCCTGCGACCATGTCTAGTGAGACTCGCGGCGAGAGGTTTGCTTAATACGATCACAGTCCAGTGCCCCATATATGGGTAACGACGAACTAGCACCACATGTCCGTGCTCCACATTTGGGACACTAGGAAACTACTAGGTACGCAGTTACGACGTCCTGGATGTACGAGAAAATAGAAACATTTGTATGGGGACTAGGTTAAGGCAAAGTCGCGCAGAGACAACGCAAGCGCTCCTCGTAAACGCTTGCATTCGGTCTGTCCCGGGTTGCCATATCGAGTGTGTACAGCCGGTGTTAAGGGCGAGGCACATAAAAATACAGTACTTACTTAATCCATACCTTGAAATAAAATTGGCCGTCACTTGAAGCGATCCAACAGGAAACCGTTGTGTTGTTCTGGTGTTGCCACACAAATCGTCAGTTTTTTAAGTGTGTACTGTCTACATGTGTCAAATTGTCGCTAGTGTTTGTTATGTTACCTGTTGCCTGTTTACTGTTACTTGTTTTTTCTGTTAATTAAGGTTAGTTTTTTAAGTCAGGGTCCCTCTGAAAATCAGCGCCGCGGTTTGACTGCGGCACAATGCTGAGAGGGATCCTGTTCAACGCAATGATTTCTGTTTTTCATATGTTTATTTTTTGTTGTGTTGTGTAGTGTGCGTTGGATAAATATTTTCTATTTTTCTATTTTCTACTTATATAGTAACTTGTATAATCTGTGGCAGTGCGACGTCGCTAAGTTGACGACGTTGCTATCTCACCTTTAGGGTAACAAAGATACTCCAACAAACTGAAATCCGCTGTTTGAACGAAACAAAACGTTCACAAAATTGTTTCAGGCTGCCCTTAACGCTGCAACTAAATCAATGAGCATCGACCTCAAGAAGGATCACATCCTAGTTGCCGCTGTGCACCCAGGCTGGGTCCGCACCGACATGGGCGGCAAGGGTGCTCCGCTGGACGTGGAGACCAGCATCGCCGGGATCTTCGCTACTATTGAGAAGCTCGTCGAGGCGGACACCGGCAAGTTCTTGCAGTATGACGGCAGTGAGTTGCCGTGGTAACTGCGCAAACGCCGTCGCTTAGTTGGGACTTTGGGAGCAACTCGGGCTGCAACCTTCACTTTTGGTGTTGCCAAATCGTCCATCGTGCAGCCTCATTAATTGCTCTTTAAGAGTCTTTAAACTAAGACGAATTTCAGTGAGCGAGGCAGCCACAACTGATAATAACTCCTTCGATGGAAAGTGATACAGGGAATGCCCAATTCCAATGCACAAGCCTAAGATTTACATTATTTGATTATAATTATGATAATTAAGAGATTTTTACTGCCTTTCCTGACAATAACGTTATATTTTAGTTAATAGTTATAGTGTGTTCAAGTACAAAGGCGCGCACCGTGAGTTAAATTGACATGCATGATTGTGTCGGTAAAATGTACGTAAAATTCAATAGCGGGGCGGGTGCTCATGAATTGACAACACTATTAAAAAAATACGGCTCCTTATTTTTATTTTTTGTTAAGCTTTTTTTTAAATTGTCACATATTACTTTTTGAAACTCAACTACCCGGATAAAAAGTCTCATTATTAGGAATTATTTACACATGTACCTATGCAAATACTCCAATTTTATTTGTCCAGCTGCAATTGTCATTGTATTTTTTACTACAACACACCTTTTTTAATCTTTTGGACGCCAAGACATCACAATAGGGTCATAATGCAATCCAGCTGTCACAGAGTCACAATCTGTAGAGTTCGGCCAATAATATATTATTGACATGCTTGCCATCACTTGCATTTTAAAAGTTAAAGAAAGAGAGATCAACATGGGTAAAACCATATTGCCTCTGACACGGAATGGCCCCCACCCCAGTAGAATAGAGGCCCAACAGCAGTACCGCCCTAGCACAAAGTGACATATTTAACAGTGAGCTTTAATTTTGTTAGTACGGTACATTTTTCAGTGGACGACGCGAGGCCCGCAAAATGGCAATTGTTTTTACGTTAACTTGAGAAATGTATCGTAGTAACACGTGTCAAAGCTCACTTTGCAATGTTTTACTTGAACTGAGGCGGTGCTGATTGTGCTGGGGCGTTGTATCTGCAATGAGTGCAATGACTAACTACTTATGCATAAAATAACAATATGTGTATAATACACACTTGTCTTAATTTTACGCACATTACCTCAAATAATTTGTTACCTTTAAATAAAGAAACAGAATAAAACAATGTTTACTTTGTAAAAACTCCCTTTTTATTTCGCTTTCGTCGAAACTACTGTAGTTGTTTTAAAAAAGACCTTTCAATATTCAGTTAACCTAGGCAAACACGACATAAGGCCATTCTAAAGGTGCACTTACACGGCCAGTTTTTAACGACAATTTATAGCTGGCAACAATACAACATGACATGAGGCAATTTAATTATTGCTCAAAAAATTGCCTGTGAAAGTACATCTTGTGATAGTGTTAATTAGTAAATATACCATTCTCAGTCTTACGCACACGTTTGCTTTCCTCTCGATAGGGAAATTTGAGGAAGGGCTATAATATAGCCTCAACAATATATGGGCAACAACCCTTTCTAAATACTTATTTTAAGGATTAACAATTTAAAGTGGCCTGTGGGAAAATCGCTTCACGCACTATTTTATCTCCTACTAGCATTTGCATTGGGAACCCACCTTAAGGGGGGCTTTCAAAATGCAACAACGGGTGTTTGGAAGAGGTTCCTGCGGCCTTTTACTAAAAAAAACTCATGGTTTAGGACACTCATTTGATTTTGAGAAAGTCAGATTCATATAAAAATCTCTGTTAAAATATTGTTTTAAACGGCCCTTAGTTGGGTGGCTAATTGGATTACTATTTGACATAAATAAGAATAAGCAAAAATTCTAACAGGATTCCTCGAAAGATCATTTTATTCGTCGTCTTAAAAATTGGATTAAACTCTTGTGAGCATTAGCCAGATTTTTTCCGTACCACATTAGAACCCTGCCGCAGTGAGAGGCGTTATTACACGGACTTGAGTAATGTCGCTCTCAATCGTAACCTCATTGCGACTGGGTTACTTGTCGGTTCGCGAAACATAGCCTTTTGTATACCTTACGGGTTCGGTGGCTTTCGTTACTTCCTTGAACCGCTAGCTTCTTTCCATTGTGGCTCACCAATCTCGCACATGCTCGACACGTGGACGCGTCTTACTTTTTGCTTTTTAACATTATCCAAGAACGACTACAAAGTCACCATCGGCACGATTATAGCTACGAGCTGCTTGAGAGTCAAGTCCAAAAAGAGCGTATCGCGGAATTCGCCATGTTGCCTTATGTCCGTTCCCAATGTTCAAACCGCGGTTGGGTCACTTTGGTCATTTCGAGTTAGAACTCGACATCTGGCACGGACAAAATGTGTAAAATTCTAGTTTGAAGTAAGGTAATCTAGCAGCGCTAACAGCGTCCTTGGTGTAAGCCTGGACTTTTCCTTTGCCAGACACTGGAATAGTCTCCATCTCAGTGTCCAACCTTAAATAAAATAATATGAATATTTTCTTTTATTGTTAAGTAGTACATATCCACGGTTTAAATATTGGGAACGGACAAAGGTAGGTACCGTCAATGCTGTAAACGCGGCCTAACTGTTAATGTAGGTAGCTCCTAATCCTACCAGAACCTGATTCGGTTATGCCAAAAGACTGAATTTGAAATTTCATGTGCCCATCTTCCTCACGATTGAGCAATATAATATAATAGATTTAAGTAAATTTATGTAAACCCGAACCTTGACTTTGGTATAGTGACCCCCAGATATACTTAGTAACGTACTTACCTTCCCATCCTGCTGGCATAACCTCATGCACTACTCCTGATGGCCTTATACTAGGCTCCTTTCGCCCGTTTCCTAAAAAAAGTTTTGTAAACTTTACGTAGGCTTTTGAAATAGGTACAAAAATACGTGATTAAGTACAAATTTATTGCCCTTCGGTCGAGTTCGAAGAAGCAACATTTCTAAATTTATCCATGGTAAGTAACTAGGTACTTTATATATTAAAACAAGATAATAATAATAATATCACAGGACAATGTCACACAAATTGACCTAGTCCCAAACTAAGCTCTAGGCTTGTACTATGGGTACTAGACAACGATAAACATACATATATAATATATACTTAAATACATAGAAAACATCCAAAACTCAGGAACATAATATATATTCGTGCTCATCACACAAATATCTGCCGGGATTCGAACCCAGGACCCCTAGCTTCGAAGGCAAGGTCACTACCAACGAGGCTAGCGTGTCGTCAACTAAAAAATTCGCTAGAGTAGGTACATTAATTTACCCAAATTTATTTAAATGCATCACCTATTGTAATTTGTCTTTCTTCTGTCACTCCATAAATCCACAGGTACGTACCTACTACTTTTTGTAATGTGCAATGCAACGTCGTGGTTTAGACAAGTGAATTATTTATAATATAATCTTATTCAAAGATTTATATCAGGATGGTTTCCGGGTTATTTTTCCCGTCAATGAAATAAAGAGATACTGGTCGTGTGACAGATGTCATCGCAGCGTAACCTAAACTTTATTTTTATTTTACGTTCGAGCTTATTATTGTGTAGATATTCAGTCAACACAGATGAAGATCACAAATGCAATGCATTAATTAATAGGGGGTTCTCTTTTCAACGGTGTAAGTCAACCGAAAAAAAGGTTTGGCAAATCGTGTGCAAAAGTCCAATAAAAGCAAGTTAAATAAGAAGTAAATAAATAGATATCAGGAGAAAATCTCTCACAAATTGACCTAGTACCAAACTAAGCTTCTAGGCTTGTACTATAGTTGTGGCTTGTTGTGTAGGTACTAGACGACGATAAACATTCTTATACAGAGAAATACATGTTTAAACACATAGAAAATATCCAAGACTCTGAAACAAATACTCGCGCTCATCATCACACAAATATCTGCCCTTACCAGGATGTGAACCCGGGATCGCTATATAGCTTGGTAGGCAGGGTCACTGCCAACTAGGAAAACATGTCTTCGGTTCTATACAGTGTGTCCCTGGATAAGGTGCACAAACGAGTAGGGATGAGCAATTGGTTTTAATGTTTTTTAACCCCTGACGCAAAAAGA
The DNA here is from genome assembly GCA_949316455.1 of Acleris holmiana. Lineage (NCBI taxonomy): Eukaryota > Metazoa > Arthropoda > Insecta > Lepidoptera > Tortricidae > Acleris > Acleris holmiana. The sequence goes on from OX438766.1 coordinate 2,288,599, forward strand.
GGGGTGTTATAAGTTTGACGTGTAAGTGTGTGTGTGTTTGTGTGTGCCGAAAACCGATTTGAATGCGGTTTTTTTAAATGAAAGCAGGTTTTTAGCGGTGGTTCTTAGACATGTTAAATCAGAATCGCTTCAGCTGTTTTTGAGATATTAACCTTTTAGAGGGTAAAAAAGCCCCCAAATAAACGGCGACACCTACTTACAGAGCTGATATCTCTTAAAAGGCCCAACCAATTTTTATGAAATCTTGCTAAGAACCATCCTGATTAATGTAGCTTTATTTTAAAAAACTTGCGTCCAAATCCGTTCATCCGTTTGGGAGCTACGGTACCACAAACAGACACTCAGATGGAGAAGTTTAAAAAGCGTGAAATAAAAAATTAAATAAGAAATTAAAAAACCGCCGACTAAATAAATAGTCTGTAAAAAACCGCTAACAAGTTAAAAATAATAAGTAGCTGACTGTAGATTAGTTAACTGAACACTGAGACTAACTAAACTGACACGGCGGGGGACCGCTAAGTAGGTAAATGAAATAAGTAACATAAAATACCCCAGCTACTTAGCGGTTCCCGACGTGTCAGTTTAGTTAGTCTCAGTGTTCAGTTAACTATCTACAATCAGCTACCTACTTATTATTTTTAACTTTTTAGCGGGTTTTTTACTGACTATTTATTTAGTCGGGGGTTTTTTAAATTTCTAATTAGACTATCTATTTAAGTAGTCGAAGGCTTTTTAAATTTCTAATTCTCGGGTAAAGTCGGTAGCCTCGCAATAACGGGAGCCTCCGACGTTTTAAGAGATATTGCACTGTACTAAGATAAATACTTACTGGATTAATCTTCTTGCTGCAAATTAATTTGGTAGATATGGAGATAGTTTGAGTCCCGGGGAAGGGCATAGGGTACTTTTTATCTCGAAAAAATTGATGGTTCGTAAGGGAATAGCGATAAACGACTTCTAAGGGGGCGGAGTCGCGGGAAAAAGCTAGTAAAATATATAGGACCAGACAAGACGATCAATCAAATGCCCAACCATGCCGTTTTTAGGGTTCCGTAGTCAAACTAGGAACCTTTATTATAGTTTCGCCATGACCGTCCGTCCGTCCGCAGCCTAGCGCAGACTCTTGTATTAGAAAGCTGTAATTTGGCATGAATATGCATATTAGTCACGCCAAAAAGAAATACAAGAAAAAAAAAAAAATTAGCTATAGGCGTGGGGTGTCGTTGGATAGGTCTTTCAAAAATATTATGGGTTTTGAAAACAGTTTTTCGTTTCCGAAATATCCGTTTATGAAATACTAGCGACCCGCCAGCGGCTTCGCACGCTAAAATTTTTTCCTTGACATTATTTATTTTTATTTTTGTATTGCTTTTCTTTTTAATAAAAAGTATCCTATGTTACTTCTAGTAGGTACCTCCCAGAATATGCGTACAAAGTTTCATGACGATTTGTCAAGTAGTTTTTTCGTGAAAGCGTAACAAAAATCCACGCTTTTACATTTATAATACCTATTAACTATATTAGCTTTAAAGTGCTAATTAGACTCAAGTCCCCCCTACAGCCAAAACTACAAATACTAAAAATCTGTAATAAATGTTAAATGAAAGAGCATATAACGAATTTTAAAGGAAAACTATCACGACTAAGTATCTAGACATCATTGGTTCTTGAGATACAGGGTGATTAAAGTGTTTATACTTACTAAAATCATCTAAGACGGCACCAATTGACTTTAAATAGAAAATTAGTTATTACTTGTTGATTTTTATAATTGTACTACTTAACGGCTTCGGAACCCTACACTGAACATTCTTAATTTGCCCCGAAGTACAATGTTTCAATAAATACCAATAGCCTAACTCCTAAATTACGGCGCTTAACTTTACACCTAACATTTAAAGGCCTCCCATACATAAAGTAGTGTTAAGGTACAGTCGCGAACCGCGACAACGTTAATTTACATCACTCCCAGAGTGGGGTAGGCAGAGCTACAGAAATACCAATAACTCTAAAACAAAACTTGTTGATAATTATGTAACCACATTTTGCACATTCAGGTCAAGATGTTTATCAGTGCAATTAGTGGCAGGTTGCAAGCCCATCGCCTAACCGTACTACAAGCCCTTATTCCCTTAGTCGCTTCTTATGACATCTACGGGAAGACATGGAGTGGCACTATTCTAACCCGGCAACCACACAGATCATCAGAAGTCATTTGTAACTTACAACAAACTCAACCTTATTGATGTAGAATGTCAGATTGATTTTGGACCTAAGATGGGTCCTAAATTAATGTTCGTGACTATACATACACAATAGAAACGGTGCAGACCTGAAACCATCTAGTTGTGCCCCAAAACTACGTCTACACGAATTACTTCCAGACTTTTCGTTAATTTGACTAAGGACTAAGGGCTACTATCAAAATATATTATAAGCACGGGTCTGCGCTTGCATACGAGAGGTTTAAGGGACGTAGGTCCTAGACATACACAGAACACAAGAAAAAGTAAACGTATAACATTAGATTAGATTAGAGAAAGAAAAACATTAAAATTGTTAGCTATTAAAACAGTAAATACTTACCTAAATACCCAATTCTGTCATAACAGCAAAAAACAATTATAAGAATGACGTTTAATCGTAAAACCAAAAGAAACATAATATGAATGTTAACGTTATTAAAATAAGAGCTTGTAATTAAATAAGTAAGTTGAGTGAAGAAACGTGTAATTTCACATGACGCCACGGTTATAAAAATAAATTGGATAACTGCAATAAGGGTTAAACGCAGCAAAGTCCCCTTCAGTAAGAATAATCGTGACCTTTTTTATTTGTATGACTATTCAATGTATCTCTCCCCTCGTACCACGCTCGACTTGTTTGCTACATCTATCCTATACATACATCCATACATCGAACTCACGCATTGCATTGTGTACGCACTCGTTCCACGATCATTACGAACAGCCACCATAACTTGGCCCATGCGCACAAAATCATTAAACCGCAGTAGGTATCGACGACCTTGGCACGAAATCGACGTCTACTAAGGTTGAATTATGAATGAACACGTAGTTCCTAGTCTGTTTTAGGTGTTAAGTATAACTTGGAAATCGTTGTGCAAGCAATAAGTAAGTATCTATGTAGATACTTGGAGAACAGCGTATCTTATACGAGCCGTTATAGATATGTAGGTATAACGGGTCGATACCTCAGATCATAGAAACAATCTGAGGTCGATACTTAAGATACACGGTCCCCCTAAGCGCTGTGGGAGCCGGTATTATTCATCAATAATACCATACGCAGTCGCAATAATACGAGGCTAGCGAATCGGTGTAAAATAAATACTTAACTGTCGTAGGTGAGAACTATACAGAAACTACAGCGGTGTTGATTCTAAGGCGAGCTTGCACGAACGATCCGGCTTAACTTGGCCCTTATACGCGCTAGGACTCGACAAGGACCATCGGAATAACACTGGTATTCCAGAGTGAAGAGTGCAATAACAGCTTAGACTGTCTGGACAAGGCGTCGGGCACAAGTACACGTGAACATTCGAGAAGATGGCTTATAAAATAACCTATGTTCAACTATAAAAACCTTTCGATAGTATTATAAGCAGTGATCGGAATAGGTAGTGCAATTTCGCGAGACTTCGGTGCGTTAGTTTAGTATGGATATAGCTTGTAACCCCGGTATTATAATTGCAAAGTGTTAAAGTATGTATGTATGTATGTAAACTCTTTATTGCACAAAAATATAAATATTACAATTATAACACTGAATTAATGTACAAAGACGAACTTATCCCTAAATAGGATCACTTTCAGCTAACCCTGAATCAAATGAGTAAGGACAATGCATGGGGTAAAGTTTGTGTTTAATTCAGAAATGTTATTAAAATATGATTTTAACGATTATTTTGCTAGCATAGAATATAGCATTGACGAAATATGTAGACACTTTCAATGACAATAAGTAAAAAAGTATTTACAATAACATTTTTTTTTTCGATTTTTCGCATGTTCCCATTTAACTTCAATTAAGGTCATGTCAAGAAAATATTCTGTGAAATAATACGAGTCCCGGAATCTGGGGTCTTATCCATATTAAGTATAATGTTTAAGGTCATTCACCCGAAATTGCACTACCTATTCCGATCACTGATTATAAGTATATAATTATAATTACCTATATCATGACTCGTGAAAAAATTCCAACTTCGTCCACAGTTTTATAAACGCATACGCTGATGGCATTCTTTACCAATATTAAATTTAAGGACATTAAAATTATTATAGACTGGCTTTTGCTAGAGACTTCTGTTTGCATAGAAATTGTTTATCGCTATTCCCTTATATTTCAGTCCGAGTTTCGAGGGTAAAAAGTTGTACTGTCCTCTATCTCTGTCCTAAAATGGTCCTAAACGAGGTTTCACGTCGATCGGTAGAGGCGTATGAACCGCGAAACAACAAACACACACTTGTGCATTTATAATTCTCATTAGTAAGGATATTAATGCAGGAAGGTATAATGGGATTGTGCAGGTAATTAATTACTATTAATATTGTAGTTCAATAAAGAATAAAGACCTAGGTACAACCTACTAACCTAATCGTCCTCAGTTCAACTCAATATCGATCGAGGTTATTAATAACTCGGGCGCAATCACATCGTACATGTTTATACAATACAAAGTAATACAAACATAAGGATCAACTGGGACTTTCTGTTGGTACACCACGCAGGACGGTCTCAACGAGAAGAGAAGAGGATTCTTACCAAACCGGTTGCAAGCGCTCTTGTTTAGGCAATACGACGAGAACTCCATGCTGAATATTACTTTTTCAATTTTCTTCAATAATGGGAACAATGCTTTATATCGGAATATAATGTTTAAAACGTTTGGTAAAAACTTTGCAAACAGTTTACAAAAGGTGTTTTACTTGACACTCATATTATTGTTATAGTTGTATGGCGAAACAGGCTGGCACAGGATAGCATTGCCAGAAAGGCAAGTATTGTGATCACAGATTAGAAGGTATGTCTAAAGAATTGTGATGAGACTAAAGTAGTAAATATCCATTGGCAACTCGTTCTGAAACATTAACATTTTTTAAATTATTAACTGTCAGTACAGGTGAGGTGTCAAAATAATATTTTTCTACTCGCGTAGTACAATGTGCCGCTAACGATACCGCTATCGGTAATCCAATGAGGTGCCTTGTGTGATCGGAACGTTGACATTTCATTGTGAAACGTTTCACAAAGTTCTTTTTCGCATTGCAAATGGCGTGAATTATTGTTTAAAAAAAAAAGTTTACCGTATATTATCAACAGCTGCTATTCTATTTTATTTACTCAATTATTGTTAAATCGACTTTATAGATTAATTATAATATGTATACACAAACAATTATTAAATAATTAATACTTACATAACGGACAATAAGTGAATTTAAGAGTTATTATAAAAAAATAGTATTTTAACATTTTTTAATTTGGCTGAATGACCTAAAGTTCCCGGGTCTTTTCTAAGGTGTACTGTAGTAAAAAAAACAAACGTTTCAAAATAGCTGGAATTTGTTTTGTTTTGCTTTTGCACGAAGTTCTTGAAAGTTAAAAGAAATCACTTTTTATGTGTGAGAATGTGTGACTTTGGCGAATTAAGTGATGCGGAAATGTTGACGCCGCCAGAAATAAAACAGGCGGCAATGGAAGTGGGCAGTAATTTGCTAATAGGTACCTTTAAAATCGAAAAAGGTCCTATATTGGTATATTGTACATGTTTTATTTTACGATTCCGCCCATTATACCTGGGCAGAAAATTTTGTGCTACTTTGAGCTCATAGAAAAAGTAATGTATGCAACTATTCATAATCAGCCATTGAGACACTCATGCGTATCTACGCGAAGCGTGTCATAATAGTATGACATTCGGCTTCGCCTCATGTCATAAACTCGCACTCGTGTCTCAATGGCCCTTATTATGATACAGTTGCATAAACTACTATTTTGCGTATATAGGTGTTGCTGGCTCTTAAAATTGGGTATCGTTACATTCTTCAATTCAAAAACAAAAAAACCGCCTTTAAAAACGCAAAAAATAACTGAAGTCGGCGACCACAATATTTTCAACCAAAAAAGCAGACTTCAGTTGGACTAACCTATTAATTAGGTAAGTACGAACAAATTTTAAAGATGTTTTTTTTGCGTTTTTGAAGGCGGTTTTTTAGGGTTCCGTAGCCAAATGGCAAAAAACGGAACCCTTATAGATTCGTCATGTCTGTCCGTCTGTCCGTCCGTATGTCACAGCCACTTTATTCCGTAACTATAAGAGCTATACTGTGGAAACTTGGTAAGTAGATGTATTCGGTGAACCGCATTAAGATTTTCATACAAAAATAGAAAAAAAACCATAAATTTTTGGGGTTCCCCATACTTAGAACTGAAACTCAAAAATTTTTTTTTCATCAAACTCATACGTGTGGGGTATCTATGGATAGGTATTCAAAAATGATATTGAGGTTTCTATTATAATTTTTTTCTAAACTGAATAGTTTGCGCGAGAGACGCTTCCAAAGTGGAAAAATGTGTGTCCCCCCCCCCGTAACTTCTAAAATAAGGGAATGATAAATGTAAAAATAATATATGATGTACATTACCATGCAAACTTCCACCGAAAATTGGTTTGAACGAGATCTAGTAAGTAGTTTTTTTTTAATACGTCATAAAAACATTGATCAAAGCTACAACGAACTTTTATATTATGTTACTTGCTGCTACGGAACCCTTCATGGGCGAGTCCGACTCGCACTTGGCCGCTTTTTTTATTTAGTTTATTTTGTTCTACACTTTTCAGTGATCATAATACACTGTTACGTAGTCCCACTTCTTAGTTGATATGAAACTTTAAGTTATTTCAAGCGCGCCGCAAGCGACGCCGCGGGAAAGTCATAGTCATATTTCCACAAGTAAATATTCCTCGTTGTATTCGCTCAAGTACCTTAGTCGAGATATCATTATCATCACCCTTTAAAAAGGGGTATATACCAAGGGGAAAATAGGGACTAAGGGGTAAATAGGGACTATGGGGTAAATAGGGACTAAGGGGTAAATAGGGACTATGGGGTAAATAGGGACTAAGGGGTAAATAGGGACTATGGGGTAAATAGGGACTAAGGGGGTAAATAGGGACTAAGGGGTAAATAGGGACTATGGGGTACATAGGGACTAAGGGGTAAATAGGGACTATGGGGTAAATAGGGACTATGGGGTAAATAGGGACTATGGGGTAAATAGGGACTAAGGGGTAAATAGGGACTAAGGGGTAAATAGGGACTAAGGGGTAAATAGAGACAAACTAAAATGAAGCATATGTTACTAATTATAAGACTGAAATAGTTTCCAATTGAACATTACTTTATTTTTATTTAGTACTTGAATATTTGTAATAAGTTATGCCTTATTTTCGGTTGTGTCCCTATTTACTCAGAGTACCGCGAAATCCAGAACTAATAAAGCTCATCTGATGGCAAAATTATCGGTTTGGTCGTTTCAATTTGAATATTGTTCACATGTTTGTAACAAACCGGCAACAAACTTGCTTTACGGACGGCACGGCGATGAGGAGACAACAGAGATACTTTTGGACTTGACAGAAGTGAAGTAGTCTTTTAGCGCACAAGAATTGTCCTTCGGTGTGATATCCATGTACTTATTTCTCTAATAATAAGTCTATGGGAGTGTCTATAGCACGACATTGGCCAAATACTTACACCTTAACATGAGTGAAAGCCATTAGGGTGATCGCACCAGTGTTGGACACTTTAAGCTGACAGGTGCCAATAATGGACACTTTAATCTTAATTCAAAGATCATAAGGTTATAAATTGATTGTTGCAAAACAAATGAATAACCTTTAAATGTCTGTAAAATAAGAGTCAAGTGTCCATCATTGGACCTTGTCCATTACTGGTTCGATCACATAAAAATTAGAAACAAATACTTTGATCCTCAAACTCTAAGAAATAGGGTGAAAAGAAATATGCGCACATTGGTATCAAAAATCGGATTTATATTTCCATTTTGCTGTATTGGTTAATGTCATTAACAATTTGCCAGGTTACAGATTTCGCCGCACAGCCGGTATCAAGCATAACATGTACTTTTTGTAACAATGATACATTTCTTCAGACCTAATAACCTAAAACTTACACGAACTACCTACAGAGATATACAATACAGGTAAAGCTATAGTATCTACATCATTAATAAGTTATATACAGAATAACAATACGGTAAAGTTACATATTTACAACTTAATATACTTATCTGTAACCTGAAAAACTCTGATTTTTCCTACACTCGGGACAGTACCACCGGCCCTTGGGCGGGACCATGATACCGACGCACTCGAAGTGGAACCACTCGATGGGACAGCCCTCGGCGTCGCAGGCGATCATCTCCGACACCTCGTCGTACGGGCAGCGGCAGTAGCAGTACACGCTCTCGCCCTCGCGCGCCTGGCGTGCCGCCGGCCGCTGGAACGGGTACGGCAGGCTCGAGGTGCCACTGTTCAGGTACGTGGGCGCCGGCGCCGGCGCCGAGCTCGCAGCGCCCGAGGTCGCCGCGCTCGAGCTTGCCGCGCTCGAGCTTGTCGCGCCCGAGCTTGCCGCGCCCAAGCCCAGGTTTGCCGCGCCCGAGCTTGCCATGCCCGCGCTCGTGCTCGGCGGCCCCAGCTGCGGTTGGAATATCTCCAGCGCTCCTTCGCTTGAGTCCGAATCGCTCGATTCCATAGATTCAGAATTCATTAAAATTCGTGGTGGCTCGGGATCCGGAATTGGAGCAGTCAACCTGATGGGTGCGGGCTCCGGATAGTTGTATATCCTTTGAGTCAGGGTAGTCAAAGGGGCTTCCTTTTTCGTTTTATGCGTGACGGGTGAAGGCAAGTCCTCTTTTCTCCATTCTAATTTTGGAGGTAGTTGTGGTTTTAACGCCGAAGTTGCCGCCTGTTGATTTCCTTCTTCATCACTGGTGTACCCATAAAACTTATTGGGTACTCTTCTTCTCTTCGAAGCGCGTTTGCTGTCTGAACCGGTTTTTGCGCTCGTCTTTACGCCAGTAGGTGTAAAAGAAGGGGAGGGGATAGGAGCTTCCGGTATTTGTACAGTGTTGGATTGCAAAGATATTGTTATTTTATTTGGAATTAAAGGAGTTTGAGGTGGTTCTATCTCCGATTTCGTGATAACGTCCTTAGGAATGTTAATTTTAATAGGCCCATGTTTTTTAGAATTCTTGGACTTTTTCTTTTTTTTACTTTTCTTTTTACTACTTGGTGGTTTATCTTTAATTTCACTTTCTATTATGGGCTCTATAACTTCCTTAACTGGTGTAGCTGCACGGTTCGCTCGTTGTGCCGCTGACACGCCATCAGGCGCGGCTACCGATGCTAGAAGAAGCAGTTGGTTTCGCTTCTCTGCATGTAACTTGTTGGCCAGTTTTTGCGGATGCTCGTCATAAAACTCTTCGTCTGTTTCGCTCTCATCTGTTTCTAGATCAGTTTCATTAATAGGTGGCTCAGTTTTTTCGGGCACTAATATGGGTGTTTCTGACATACCCATAACATCTACATTAGACCCATTACTTAATCTTCGGTTAGGTAATGCTTTGCGTAGCTGTTTATTCTTTTTCTTTTCATTACCAGATTCATCTGATGAATCAGAATCTGAAGAGCTAGAGGATGACGAGCCACTGCTGGATGAACAACTACAATTGGAGCCACAAGAGCAGCTTGAGTCACTGTCGCTACTGCTACTGCTTGATGATGACAGATCACCATGTTTCTTCTTAGGAGACTTCTTGCTTTTCTTTTTGTCCAAACTGAACATGTCATCATCGCCATTCAAATCATTGGGCACCAAGCAGTAATCATGGTCAGATTCGCAAACATGTTTCCTGATAGGAACTAGTGGAGGGGTTTTTTCTTTTTCTACTTTAGCTTGATATTTTTTAAAGTTATCCCAAATTTCCAAAACTTTCTGATCATCAGGTTTTTCTTCAGCAGGTTCAGCTTTCTCTTCTACTTTATCCAGTGGCACTTCAGCCGAAGACATTTCAGAGTCTATTATTGTTGTAGAAATATCTTCAGCTGCTGGTTTTTCTTCTAGTTTTTCATCTTTATTTAAATTTACGGGTATACCTCCACTGTCAGACTCATCGCTGCTATCACTTTCAGAGAGATTTAAGGCTGGTAAGTTCACGTCAATGAGCATTGCATCTTTGTCTCTTAATTTCTTTTTCTTTGATTTTTTAGATAATACTTCTGAGCCCGGCTCAGGTTTCTTATCAGAAGTTCCAGCTTCTGCAGGTTTGTCTTTGACTAAATCTATTATGGGATTAGGATCTATACTCGTCTCAACAGGAGTAGCGTCAGCTGCAGTAGTCTTTTCTGCACTCAGATCTTCAGAGAATAGCTTTATAATGTGTTCATCAGCATGTTTCAATAATAATTTCTTCGAGACAAATTTTTCCGTGCATCCCTCCTCTGTACATACGTGTGGAAACTCATTAGAGTGAAATCTTTTATGAACTTTTAGGTATACAGCTCGGGTAAATTGTAGAGAACATTCATCACAGGCAAACACAGTTGGAGGAATGCAAAAGTGGTAGACGTGAGGCCATTTCTTTTGCATACATTTTTTACACATAACACTTTCTGTGCCATGCTTCCAAAATAAATGTTTGGTTATATCTGGTTTATTTCTATAAGCAATTCCACAGCGATAACACAAGTGATGTAATTTATGTTTCCATACATGGTTTGACAAGCGAGATTGACTGTGACAAAATTCTAGACATACATTACATGCATGATGAATTTTCCTGAGGTGTACCATTAACCTAAATGATGATGGTATAGAGTCAACATCGCACAAGCAGCATCTAAACTTAATTTCATACTCAGAATCATATGTTCCAGGGCATAGATGACATAATAACTCACTATAACTATAAAAATTAGATTTACACATAACACACAATAAGATAGTTCTTTGATGCATTTTCCTATTATGTAGATAGAGATCTTTGTGGACAGCAGTTTTAAAATAACACTGAAAGCATTCAAATTTGTGATCAAACTGCACACCTTCACATCTATCAAAACTGTCATATGAATCCAAGTTAATATAGACTAAGCGGAGCTCCTCGGCGCCGGCGCGCACCTTAGCCGTGATGGTCTCCGGCAGCAGCTCCTCGGCCGTAATGCTGTCCACTGTGGCTGAGAATCGGTGCTGCTCCACCATGTGAAGACACAAATGTTCACAATTTACCGCGATTTTGCGTATGTGGTTACAATAAACACAATTATGTACTGTAGATGCCAAAAACACTTTAAGTAAGTCTTTTAATGGGTATTTATCAAGAGGCCTGTCCAAATTCAGCTCAATCAATGGCAACACATCGGATTCTTCTGCTTTCACTTCAATGTTTACATCATCAGTTGGCTCAATCTTCAATAAGGGTTCTCCATCTGCAGGTATATCCTCTGAAACATCAAGAGTCTCCTCTGAGAGAGGTATAGGTTCTTCTTTCACATCTAATATTGGTATTTCTACATCTGGCTCTATAGCTTTAGATTCTAATCCCACTTTGGGCTCCTGTGGCTCTTCAATCGTTTTATTTTCATCAACTGTCAACTTGTCTCCAAAATCACTGTCTGATGAATAATCACTTGAGGAATCCTTGTCCAAGAGCTCTTTGGGAACTCGCACAGTAAGCTTTGGAACCCTGTTCATAGCATTATCATCTTCCAGTTTATTATCATAAATTGTTGTTTTGATCGTGTTTTCCAGCTTATGCTCTGGAGTTTTAGTAGCATTTTCCAAATTATTATTTAAAAGAGTTTTTAAAGTTGTTTCACGATTGTTTTCATATATTGTTGTCTTAACAAATGGACTATCAGCTTTATCACAAATTGTCATTTTGATTGAAGGGGTTTTTGGTAGAATGGGTGGTTCAGCAAGTGCAACTTTTTCATACCGCTTAGGAGGTCGCCTCATTCTGCTTGGTGGTTTCTGGGCACTGTGCTGCTTCCCAACGGTAGGATCAACAGTCGAATTTATAATTACTGGTGAATTTGCTTTGTTTAAACTTAATTTTAGTTTTATACCACCACCCTCTTTTTCTTTCTCAACAACGGAACAAATTGGTTCTTCAGATTTTACTGTTGGAGGCATGAAAGATGAATTATATTCATATTCATTATCTTGACCCTGTGAATCACTTTCTTCTGAACTTTCACTGTTATCGTCCCCATTATGAAAGTCATTTTGTAAATCAGGACTCTGCTCTCTTTGTTGGACAGGACTAGGAGGTTTCGTACTTGTGTCCAAATCCATGCCAGAATCTTTTGTATCTTTGCTGGTGTCTTTACAAGATGAAGTTGAATGTTCAGAGCTTATGCTGGTATCACTGTTTACTGGCTCACAATCACTTGAATTTAATACAACTTTGTTTGTTTGGGATGTCACTGTTTCTTGCTTTTCATCTATTAACTCCTTTACGCATTTACTATCATTCACTGGTTTACCTGCATCTTTTGAAATTGTAGAGGGTCCATTACATGAATCGTTTAGCTTAGGCAGTTTAGCACTGTTGGGTTTAATTGCATTCTTGCTGACAAGTACAGGTACTGGTTTAGGTTTAATATTGTTGCAGTCATGGTTGAAAAAATCATCTTTCTCACTACAAATTTCATCACACATGCAGCACATCAGATACAGGGTCCCATTGTAAACATTGAAAAAGTCTTCCTTGCTGTCATAGCTGAACTCTTGAACATTGTGTTTGTTGGTCAGATGAGCAGACAGTTTCTCAGCTTTTGAGAACATTCCAAGACAGAAGAGGCATATGTGTCTATTATGAACTTCTCTCATGTGAAGAAACAAGTTCCAGTTTTCATAATATGTGCCGCAAGCTGAACAGAGGTAAACTTTTCTTGTTACCCTAGATGGGCCCCCTGCATTACTGTCTGTGTTTGGAGCTGCTTCTGGACTCAAGGCAGGCTCTTTAGCTTGGGCTCTACACACCAATTGATGCTCTTTCAACATTGCCAGGGTCTTGAATGACATAGAACAACACTTTCGACACTTGAATTTAACCATTGGCTGTAGCCCTAAGCTCTGAGCATATTCTTTTAGCTGGGCTCCTTTCTCCACCTTACCCTTTTTAAACTGCGCCAACTGACTCTTAGGCACGAGCCGGGGGACTGGCTTATTCCGTTCATTGTCCTTGGAACTGTGGTCCACTGGTGGCATAACATTGTGTAAGTGGCTACGGTCCAGTCGTTTTGGTATTAGTTTAGGAACTCTAGGTAAATTATTCCTGGGTAATATGCTTGGTTCAGGAGGTTTATTTACAAGGGGTTTCTTTTTCTTTGCTGCACTACAATACTGCTGGGAATTATCAATGAAGGGCCTCTTGCCCAGATGTATCCTGAGAGGGTTAATACGTTTCCTGTGGTTTTCGTTGGGCGGGGCGTCGGCGGCGGCCCGCCGCGACTCAGGCGCCCCTGACGTCTCGCCACCCACTTCATACCCATTAGTCGTCGACTTCGAGCTGCGATCACCCTGACAGTTCGCTAATGACGATAATGCGTTTTTTTCGTCTTTTATATTGCCGTTATTACCATCTTCCATAGTTTTCTGCAAAAATAAAACACGTGCTTACTTTGACTGCTGAGAAACAAAAGACGTAGCGAGGCGGAATCGAAACAATTTAAATAATCATTGCTATGATAACATAGTTTCAATTTACTATACCTCTGAAATCGTACGTCCAGTACGAGCATAACAGTAAAGATTCGTTTCCATGCATCCGTTTTAGCGAAGTGCTCCTTACATCAGGCTTATTATGAGGCGGCCGCGAGCTGATCATTCCCGTAAAATGGCGTCTCTTTGCAGAGCGAGGAATGCTCCTATCAAAGCCGTTCTTGTACATCCATTACGCCACTTTTTGCACATTGCACAACCATCCTTCAGATTTCACATAACGTAAACAATCACAATTAAATTCATATAATTACGTTCTGCTGTTTATTTCCCAATACATTGGAGAGAAATAAGAAGCGCGTTACGAGAAGCTAATTCATGAACCATAGACTAGAATTTTTATTTCTTAATTTTAACTTTTTTATGAAATGGGAGGTTACAGCATGCTACTTAGAACACGTGGTTTTTGTCATAGACAATATATTAGAAAGTATATTATAATTTTAAAATTTGATGAACAAGAGCTGAAAAATTTATAACTTAAGTTTTGTAGCATATATTTTTTTTTATAACTTACGAAATCTTTATTGCTTTTACTAACTTTTACTGGTATCTTGATACTAGATCTACAACACTAGTTGCTTGATGCTTTGTGTCTACACTGTGCACATCTGTGGTAAAATACATTTGCATTTTGCAGATTTGTCAAAAAGCTCGACAAGTGGATAGTGCGTTGCTGTAGTTTATTATTTGAAACGAGTGAAATTCTACATTTTGAGGCATAAGAGGGATAATGTCAATACAAGATGATGTCTGATCAGTTTAGAAAAGTGGAGCCGTACTCTCCTAAGTCCTCGCCGAGGGGCGGTAGGTCGCCTGTGGTCTCTCGGCAGGACTCGTCTGGCACCCTAAAGACTACCATTCAACTGGGCAAGAACCCCTCTATCGTACACAGTGGACCTTTCTATTTGATGAAAGAGCCCCCAGGTAAACAAATTTTGACGAAGGGCAACTTGTAAGGCATTTGGGCACTGTTATTATGAACTACCCAGTTTTGTGTTAATTTGAATAGCTTTATAACTCTAAACTTTTTTCAGGAGAATGTGAACTTACTGGAGCTACAAACTTGATGGCATTTTACGGCCTTGAGCACTCTTACAGCAAATTCAATGGCAAAAAGCTGAAAGAGTCTTTATCTTCCTTCTTACCAAATCTGCCCGGTATAGTCGATGGGCCTGGGCAGGAAGACAACAGTACTTTGGGGTCTGTGATAGCCAAGAGGCCGATAGGTGGCAAAGAGCTCTTGCCGTTAACTAGTGCACAGCTAGCAGGTTTTCGTCTCCATCCTGGGCCACTTCCTGAACAGTATCGATATGTCAGTTCTGCACCTCCAAAGAGACATAAAACTAAGCATAAGAAACACAAACATAAAGATGGAGCACCTCCTGGACAGGATACTCCATTACAAGGTATGATTCATTTTAAATACCTGATAATACCATCAGTGAAATTGATCAGCATAGGGCTCACTCATTTACTGCTGGCATCACTTATCAATCTTTTGCCAGGTGCTATATCTTTTGTTTTATACAGAGCTTGCATATTGATAGAATTAAAGTTAAGAGAATGCTTGTATGCATTGCCGACAGTGAATGCATTAACTAATAATCTTGATTGTCGTATTCTTTGATTTATTTTGTGTTTCCCTGAATTCAATATTATGTGTAATAACTTCTCTAATATATTTTCAGACTCTTCTATCCCTGACACATATGAGAAGAAACACAAAAAGCAGAAACGCCATGATGATGACAAGGAACGTAAGAAGCGGAAAAAGGAAAAGAAGAGAAAAAAACAGAAACACAGTCCTGAACATGGCGGGCTCACTCCAAACCAGCATGTCAGCTCGTAGATAAACTTTTTTTATTCGCGTTTTTTTAAAGGTCTGATTTTTAAAGTATCATATCCTGTAATAGTATATAATTACTATACAACATTAGACTTAATACCAATCACGTCTCTATTACTAGAGTCGTTTTAGATATTTGAACACAATGTTGGATAACATATTATTACAGGGGACTCTTCATTTTTGTGTAACTTGTTAACGCTAAGGAGAAGTATTAGAAAAAATATAAAGATGAAACAAGAGCTGTTCAAATTTAAAACAATGTATGAAAGCTCTTTGTGAATTAGGTTAAATTTTTAAAGGTGTAATTCATTCATAAATGATAGGTTGTTACATGCATTTTTCATGCACATATAGTGGTGTGTTTCAATCATGCAAAGTAGAAAGAAAGGAAAATATTTCTCATGTATGATAGGCTTTATAGTGTTTAATTACCTGCACAGGTTTTTTTTTTCCAAAAACTTGTGTTACGGTATTTATAATTGACTTTCCTACTTGTTACTTAATAATTAGTTGTAGGAGTTAAGTGAAGTCAGTATAAAATATTGCAAGCAGTGGCACCAGACCTGTGGCATAATATTCTTGGGCTAATTTTGGTCTATTTTTATTATAATTGGGTTCAAATGGGATATACCGTGGATGTTAAAGTCTTTTGAGATGGATAAAGTTTAATGGTTGTAGGCACTAAGAATTAAACTGTAATATTTGGTTATTACCTGTGACAACTATGAGTGAAATAACATCTATCAGACCGATTCACATTCGACAAGAGTAAGCAATTTTTTATAGGCAGTACAGTACATACAGATGTGTTATTTTTTATTTATAAGTTCATTCATTTTGTCTCTGCCATGGTCAACAAAAACCAGCCTTGATGCCGATGCGTTTTATTTGTACCATTACCTGCCAAATTTGTTACTCTCATTTTTATTACACATTTCTTTTTTGTTAATATTCACTTAACCATAGTTTATGCAATTAGAATAAAGTGCTAAGTGTTCTCCTGTGTTTGATTAAGGGTTTTTAATGTGGTTTTGACCTCTTGCCCATCCTCAGCCCAAATCTGGGCTCCCCTGAACCTACAGTTAGTTGCAAAACTGAGTCAATATTAGCCCCTTAGTAGAATATTAATAAGTCGATGACAATCAAAGCTATTTTCAAATGCTTATCATATATACCTAATAGTTATCCTTGAAGTAAGCTACAAAACTGCTGTATAAATAATTTATTTGTCTTTTATATTTTTTTAAAGATTGTAACACTGTAAAAATTCAATTTATGTTTTATACTAGTAATTTAGTTTTCTCTATGGCAACCCCAAATAAGAAAACTATGTAAAATAGAGAATTCCATTCTTTTTAAAATGAGGTATCAACTGCTTGAATTAGGGACGTAGTTTTCTAGTTATTGCAGAATTTTAATCCCCTACCATAGTGAACTAACAACCAGTTTGTATGGCTAATTTGTCTCGGTGCAAAAGTGGACCCGTGCACCGAACTAATGTTGCCAATAACTGCCACCAAAAGTATGTCCGATTTTAATAATTTTCTACTTATTTTAAAAAGGCTTTTTTCTTTTATTTCATCAGGGTCCTTATTTTGGGTTGCCACAGAGAGAATTAAAATATTAGACAAATAAAAAAAGTTAAATTCAACAGTTTTTACGATAAAATTACTTAAAAACTGTAAATGACAGGTAAATCATTTGGTAGGAGTAATTGTAGCAAATTTCAAGGAGTACTTGTCGTATTAAACATTTAAAAATACCTTTAACTATCATCAACTTATTTACATTCTACTAAGGTGCTAATATTGACTCAGTTTTGCAACTAACTGTAGGTGTTTTGACCTGAGACCCTTATGATATGAGGCCCGTTGTAAGCGACCACGTCTTGGATCCATAGGTCGTCACTGGACAACACGCATTAATCAAAGACTTGTCTTGAGGCACTGTGGAATTTAAGGTATGCAAATTATTTATTACATATATTAAGGTGGGTACCAATACGAATACGAATTAGAGCAGCCTCGGGTGGAGGTTTGCTCTACGCGCTCACGCGCTGTGCGCCAGAACCGCACAAGCGGCGCGCGGCGAGCCGTCGAGAGTCGGTCTTGTGACCGTGCTCAAAGGCGCCTCGGTGTGCGTGCCTCGCGGAATTTGGACGTGTATGCGAGCGTGCCGCGGGCAGAACGATAAGTTCTAACTTGTCTGTGGGAGAGGTGCGTAAAAATTTGATAAAGTTGCTGAGCCGGTCCGTTGTTGATTTCTTCTTCTTTTTGTAATAATTCGATGAATTATGATAAACGCATCCGCGGATCATTCATAGTCATCGTGTCCGTCGCCATTTTGAAATGTTGTCTCGCGGCGAGCACGCTGCCTCACTTGCGCATGTTTATATTGCGCAGCTTGCCGCACGGGGCGAGCATGCCTCAGGCTGAGCCGCTCAGATTCCGACCCAGCTTTACATTTACATGCTCATTAAGATGGAACATTATGTATCCATGTGACTCCCTGCAAGGGTACAGCAATATCAGAGAGTTATTTATGTTTATATTTTACGGAATTTAAGAAAAATAGCAGTTTCAGTCACGGTGAAGACGTGTTTAGACGCCCTGATTCGCAGGGTCCAATTTACGTGTGCGTTAAGGCTCGATCTAGAATTATTTTAAACGATATTATATGCTTCTCTGATAATAGAGCAGTTATGATTTTTTGAAACTTTTTAATTTTGTTTTTTTTTTTTATTGTTTTTTTGTTTGCGTTGAATAAATACTTTCTATTCTATTCTATTCTATTCTATTCTAAATTCCCTTCAACATTTCTACCCAGATTTTTGAGGTTTAATGAACGGCTTTCAAACCCTTTCATTAGCGTAATAAACTAAGGTGTGCTGTAGGAGGTACATTATCAAGGCAATTAATTGAAACTATATTTTGATTACCATAAAGTTTTACATTTTTTTTTATTTAAGCCATTTAAGGGCAAAGGTAACTGAACTTTATTTTCTTGCAGGTAAATTCAAATTCCCACTTACAAAAGTCTCGCCTGTTTGTAGTATAGTAGGCCTCACGAGAATAAAATAAATTAAGCCTTTTCCAGGCCACACCAATAGTTTAACATAGAATGCAATACATAGCCAAGTTATTTACATGTCGGGAATTTATTTCAGAGCAAGTAACTTTTCTCGTATATATATATTTTTTAAGGAGAAGGCACACGAGCACTCAGGCCACCTGATGGTAAGTGGAATCTGAGACCCATAGACATTTGAATTCTCAAGACTATAATCCCAAGACCTCAAATGCGTTGCCAACCCTGAGGACTAAGATGGAATGCATCTATGCTAGTAATTTCACCGGTTGTCTTATCCCCACACTGGAACACAACAATGCGAACACTGTTGCTTGGCGGGTGGTTAATGGATAAGACGGTGGTAGCGATCCGGACGGACCCTGCACAGGGTCTTACCACCACTAAAACCACTACCACCACCACCACAATATTCAATCCGATTTGAAACTTAACCCTTTGAACACCAACGACCACTAAAGTGGTCATGAGCTGTCGTGCCTACAACGCCACCGACCATTATATAGGTCACAGGTACAGTTTAAAAGAGACGTTATTACGTATGGATTGAATTTAATTTTGCATAAGTTTTAATAGACGTTTGGCGTGTGAGTGATGCATTTGTATTTGACGTAAGGCGTTCAAAAGGTTAAACTAAGGTAAGGTAACGGTTGAAAATGTTAACCAATATAAAGCTTCTGCATGGAAAAGGGTTCAAATATGGAGGTTTTAGCGACTTTCAACGCTGCATTAGTACAGTCGAGGACAGACATGTATTCACTGTTGCACCTTATTTCAATGGAATAAAGTGCAAAATTTATAGATATCTTTTTCAACTAAACATGCTCCGTTTTCTTAGTACCAATTTCACCATACGATGATAAATTTAATCGATGTTAATGGACTGTTAGCTCATACATTTTGACAACTGTTAAGGCTATTCATGCTCCGTTTTCTTAGTACCAATTTCACCATACGATGATAAATTTAATCGATGTTAATGGACTGTTAGCTCATACATTTTGACAACTGTTAAGGCTATTGTCTGTTAAGTGGTTAACATCGTATGGTGAAATTGGTGCTTAGGATATTATTATAAACAAATGGTAACAAACGGATTCACGTGACACTGTTAATCCGCCAACCGAAACCGTTTTTTCAAAGTTTGAATTGGCCGAAGAGCCAATAGGAGTGAAAAATTTATTGACGGAAGAACTAGATCACGTGGTTGTTTGTTTATAGAAAGTTAATAGCTAATTAAAAGGGTATATAATAGTACAGTATAACATCGGTTGAAACAAAATGAAACAACAAATTCAGAGCGAAGTTTATTCAAAGTATCCAAATTTATACATTAATAAGTCAAGTCTCGCTTCATGTCAGTTATAATAAAACAAATAAATTAGTAATGCAGCACCAATACATAAATTGTACAGTCAACGTCATAAATATATTACTTGTACTTACTTTCAACTTTATTTCAATGCTGTTAAGGTCCAATATCGACAAACCTTTTTATTCCGCGTCTACAACCTTTCATGTACCTTTTAACAGATTAATGTAACGGGTGAAACCTGATGTTAAAGCGATAGGGTACAAAGTGATCACTTATGACTTGACTGTACATTCGACGCCAAGCTTATTTATTTGCATACAAATTGGACGCAAAACTTAGTCCTTGATGTCAAAAATGTTAAAAGAGCCACACCGATTCGGACAGATTCTCCCAAAACTCGTATCTTTTATTAAACTGTTAATACATTTGCGACCATATTTACTTTATTAAAGAAGGTTGAATCTGCTTGGCCTAACACTTGCTCCATATTGTGCATTTATAGGCTTGTGAAAATGGACACGAGCGAAATCAGTCCTCCTGTATTGAATTAGAACAATTCCAACGTTTATTTGTTATTTCTAGTGAATTTATGTAGTTAAACCGGTTTAGTAACGTAGGCATTGTTAAAAACTAGTATATGGAAAAATATAATGTATGTTCTAATCTCACTGATTGTGGTGGGAGTGCTGCGCTAATACAGAGAGCTATATATAGTAAACAGCGTTATAATCTATTCGCTTCGGTAGTGTCGTTGCTTTTATATCGCGACGTTTTTGTCAAAGGATGCCGCCGCGTAAACAAAGAACGCGAGCGGCGTCCGCGAGTGAATTCGGCATTTTACATTTACAGAGAATTAAATTTGTATTTTATTACAATAACCACAAGGATGTAGCGACAGTATCTAAGCGAATGGACTATACTTTTAGTCGTAGTTGGTTTTCCCATATTTTTTGTACCATTCTATTTCCACACATGAAGAAATTATCTTTCACTAGCTTCTACCCGCGTAGATTTCAATTAACGTTATCCCCTCGGGCACTTTTAGTTAGCCTGTGTTTAAACAGGTTCAAGCTATCTCCATTCCAATTTCCATCCAAACTGACACACAAACTTTCGCATTCCTAATATTAGTAAGATTGATCACTCTACTCATTAGTCCAGTTAATTGTATGTATGTCAACCCATTTACAAGTCAAATTACTTTACTTTTACTTAAATGCTGTCCATTAGTTTCACAGAACTACAAATGTATACCTAATACAGTTCGTCGGGTTTTTTCATAGCTCAATACATCAAACGTACCTAGATTTGTATAAATGGGGAACACCATGAGAAACTTAGCTCCAGTCCGTGTCGGTGTGGTGAGTTCCAACTGCTATTTCTACTTAACTTAGTGAGGGTTACTTCCACGTTACGGCCTAACTTCGCCGCAATTCATACCGGCCCAGAGCTGTTCAAAGATCAAGTTCATAATGTTCCAACATGCTTCATAATAAGACGAACTTCGGACTAAAACGTGGTAGCGGGCAATGTTTCCAAACATTTTAATATTCTTCTATTGAAAAAGCAATCTGCTACTATATATCATTGTCCTGGACAACAGTTGAGAGCTCTGGACGCGGATAACCGTAAAAAAACATTTATTCATAGACAATATACTCGCGAATCCAGCGCTTGAGACATCGAAATAACTTAAGTAATAAATGTTACTATACCTCGCAAATAAGAGTCGCTTCTGTCAAGTTTAATGCCAGTGAAATTATAATATAAATCGGATTATCGTTTTTTTTACCGATTGTTTTTTTACTAAATCAATCAACAGATTCGCCCTTACACTAATCACTCGAATATCATTCAACCGTTTAGAAAATTCTGACAAGCATATTAAAATTTACAGCTACGACCATAACGCAGTTAGACTCAATTCCAACTAAAATAAACTGTGATCGTAGCTTATTTATTGCAATTCATTCCTACCAATATCTACCAATTATTTGTATACTAATTAATACATTAATTTGGTGCACGATGGCACTGTTAAGTTATGTGAGCATGACTATAGAATTACAACTATACTCACGGACAAAAAAACTGCTTAAATTTACGAACAACTCTCATACAAATTGACACAGTTCATAAATCCGTCAGTGGTATATACATACAACACAATTGCTCTAATTCTCAATATATATAAAAACATCGCACTACTAGCATCTATCTCATACATAAATAAACGTCTCATGATATTAGTAAGTGTGCATGGTAACTTTCCAATATAATGTATGTAATCTCAAAACTTGAATAGTAGCTATCGGGTCCCATGCTCAAAGGACGTCAATATTCTCAGCTATCACAACGTGGGGGTATAATTTTGAGCAATGTTTTACACTCGTCGACCTTCATCTGATATCACAGAACGAATTGGGAGCAGTGTATCACTTCATGACTATAGAACCCTATCACAATAAAATATCAAGTCACGAGCGACAAATTATATTAGGATTGTGTGACAAGGTTTTATAGTGGTTCAACAATGCTCCTAGTGTTTTCGCTGTGTTATTCCCTCCCTCATCGACTCAAATCAATACGTGTTTTAATAAAAACACGTATTGCAAATATAACGAATTTGTGATACCAATGGCAAGTATTTAGTATTAGTACGCCAAGCGAATAACATCGGCAAGCTATCAATATCCTTAAAAATACGAACATAATTTCGGGGCGTAAATAAATAATTATCATTATAACAAATTAAATTATACACATGATTATTTTACAGTATTAATTAAAAGCAAGCAATTTACATAAATAAGAATTGCATTTTTCTACAACACAACCAAGTTATTTGGAGTGATTTTGTCACGGCTGGTTCTTACGCTGTACCGTGAACCCGCACAAATATTGTCATAGCATGTAACAATACTCCAATTTTCATTCATACTTTATCCTTAACATAGGATAGCTTACTGCTATTACTGTATTTTTAGGCCTAAAATAATTTGCTCCATTTGTCCATTTTGTCCATTTGTCTATATAGCTATAATATATTTAGAATAATGTAAGGATGAAAATTGGACAATTGCAGGCTAAGACCATAGCTGTGTGGTTTACGGTAAGCGTGCAGGGCCTCTATTCTACTGTTACAATGATATCGCGCTTGACGTGCTTGAAAATCGTTTATGTCACAGCCGCCATTATTGTAAATGGCATAAGAGTTATCAAAACGTTAACAATACGGAGACGCGTCAAAGACGATATCGTTATTACCGTGTAGAATCCCAGAACAGTAGTGACACCTCGCACTCGTCGGTGGTTACATTACAGCGCTATTATCGAGCCATTACTTTTTCTACTAAAAATTGATATTCGATCAATTTGGAAGATAATAAGAGTTTAAATAAAACGTGAACCTAAAGCACAAAACGTATTCTTTGTATTAAAATCAACAAACATGTCACATATGGTTGCTAAGACAATAAGCCTAATAAGAAGGTTGCGTTCTTAATGTCCAACGCTCCCTGCAGAACGCAAACCCATTTTACCGATGCAGTACAAATGCTTCACAAGAGAAGTTCCCTTAGTAAAATTATCAGCCTCCATGTTGCACCCGTTCACAAATACAAACTTGACTTTAGATTTAACAACACACTCTCTAAGAAAGTGTAGACGAATGTCTACATGCTTAGTCTGCGGCTTGTAACAGTCGGTAGTTGCCAATCGAATTGCACTCTGGTTGCCGCAATGGATGGTAAGCGCACCATCAGCGCTTTGGCCTAGTCCGGCCTGGAGTTGCTGCAGCCACAGAGCTTCCTGGGTGGCTGAAGCCATCGCCATGTATTCCGATTCCGCTGTTGAAAGTGCTACCGTCTGTTGCTTACATGAGTTCCACGAAATGCAACCATTCTTAAGCTGAGCCGCTCAGATTCGTACCCAGCTTAACATGTGCCAGATAAATAAGACATCCAACCGCCTCCCTGTCCGTGTCGTCAGGATTCGGGAGGAACGGCGACCAGGGGTAAATTGTATCTTGCAGAACTCCGAGCTTCTAACTGACGTATATTTGTCACTCGAGTCCCATAGAACAACGAAGACTGCCGATTGCTATTGCTTAATAGGGGTGTCTATCATTTCATCGAACACTTTTCATCGAATGTACCGTTTTATTGAATTTCATTTCATCGAACGCTATTTTCTACTGAAACTATTATCTTTTCAGGGTGTCTTAAACATCTAACCTAACCCACGTAATTAATGTTTAAGATACCCTGAAAACATTATGGTTTCAGCAGAAAATAGCGTTTGATGAAATGAAATTCAATTGAGTTACCCCTTAATAGTACCTGGTAGCATCAGTAGGCCTCGCCACGATGCAAACGGTTCTAACGTTTCTGTTATAGGTGATACGTATTTACTGGAACAGGTCTTATCATGTACTCGCAGGTACGCGTTCCCACGCGGCCGCATTTTAGCGTACGAGTATTTAGGAGAACGGCGACTTTCAACGTCCAATCAGGCGCGCAACTCGCTTTAGGCGCCGCGGCAGGTCTCGATCAAGTGTCTGTAATTGAAGTAGGTCTTCCGGTAACCTTCGGGGAGGGAAGATGGCCGATTGAAAAATGCCCGGCTTTTACTTTTGATTTATTGATTTACTCTATTCACTTGACATTGGCGAAATCACTATGTGGACCGCCATTTAATAAAAAAGAAGAAAAGAAGTGTCTGTACTTGCTGTGACTATAATATACTTGTACTCCCAAGATAAACGCATACTAAAATGGCCCGTGTTAATCATTGAATCGCGTACTCGTAAGTACTCATGGCGCTAGTCTTTGGCACCAGTATTTTTGTGGATGCGCATTTGGAAGACTCATTTTGCGCATATTGCCTAGTACGTCTCACCTCTAGCTTCTGTTGTCTATCGACTGGAAATGTATGGAGTTGACAGGCGGTCAACGCGATCTGTCATTACTGTCATTAGATTATTTTGTCGATTTTAGATAATCGCTAATTAAGCGTTATGCATAATGGCTAGCCACACAGTACACTTCGCTAGTTCAAGTCACGTCAAATTTGTTTAAAAAACTAATTGTTTGCTCATAGTTTTTTCCAATAGCTATGAGAAAGAAGACAAATACTTAAAGATACAAGAACCCCGATAGATAAATCAGGATAAGAAACATTTTGCTAATGTTATGTTTGTCATGTCATTAATTATGAATCAGTTGCGGAGGTCTTAATATTATTTCATGATCAAAATTTACACATCTGTCAAAGTTAACAAGACACTGCAACATAAATGATGATTTTTCTTATCAAGACTTTTGCTTTAATACAAAGTATAAATTTTTAGTATAGTCGCACTGTTCTACGAAGCCCGATTTGACAGCTGTCAACGCAGTACAAAATATAACCTGAAACACACATGTGTGTTAAATCGCGATACGAAACCGGCGCGAATATAGAACCGTTAATTTCAATTAGAATCCGAGTCATCGTAGTCGACAGAGGCGCCATATTTTGCGAACTCTTGGGAAACCGCAGCGACCACTGACGTCAACTGCACTGTAGAATGGTGCGATATTGCACGATCCGCGTATTGCAAGTTTAAATAAATAACATATGAGGATGGGAGCATGAATTAATATTTACAATCCGGTCATATCCAACGCAGTGGTGCGGTTAAAGAGCTGGTGTTGGTGTCTTTAGTAATTAGCGCTTCGTTTGTCGATAAAATGCACACATACATCACTAAAAATCTAATCGTTATAAATTCAATAAATACTGTACATTTCAAAATAATTGCAACTAAATACAATATGTCACTTAATTTGCATATTTACTTGTCTATGTGAGTTCAGTGATACTTTTTATTAATACATCAAAGATGTCTAAGGATCAGAAAAACATAGGGATATTTTGTCCTTGGAAATTTTTGACGTGTGTAAAAAGGAAGATTATTTATTGCTTTATCGTTAGGTGTAAGGCAACAGTGGCTATTTAAATGGTTAACTGTTAGTGATATCTCAACCGTGTTTCTGGAGAACAGGAGTTGATGTACACCGTTGTCTGCCACATATACTTATATTATCAATTTATCATGTGTACATTTTCCCCGTTTAGCCAAAAGTGTAAAATAAACGATCCAAGCTTTCTTGTATAAATCGTGCATGAATCTAAGGCGTTTTATTTATTATCAACCTATGGCAAACAAGACCGTCACTACTGAAATAGGTTTTGTAAACCGGTCAAATATTCTGTACTATTCGGCATAATATAAAAGGTGTTTGTCTTTGAAGGTATTGACGCAACCCTAGCGTTGCCCTGCTAACATAAATTGCAGTATCTCAGACATAACTTTGGTAGCAGAAGCAACCTTATTACTAACAGGATACGATTAAATCTGCTTTGGCTATTGAATTTGAGATATTGCTTATTAGATTATGAGGGCCGATCAGCAATAGGTGACAGAAACTCTTCGGTCTTCGGTCTTTTTACACTTCTTTGAGTTGTGACGACCTTTTGTTCTACGTGTGTTAGAGTAGCCACGACGGCCAATCCCGCTACACATATCGTCCCTTTGCAATCTCAACCTCTTACCGTATTTAATTGATTAGTAGGAAAAGCACTCGTGTGTCAAAGCAGAATAAAGACTACTTTTCTATCAAACTATTCGATCAGATACGAGGTTCTGAAAGTAAAGGGACGATATTGACATGAACTTAAGTAGTGAGGCGGGGCGTTGTGGATACAAATGTATAAGATAACTACACCAGTACTCGACAAAGGACCAATGTTCGACACCGACTCTTATTCAAAGGTGATAAGAGTTATTCATTTCTTTTGCAACAATCAATTTATAACCCTATGATCTTTGAATTAAAAGCTTCCGTCCACTATTGGTGCATGTCAGCTAAACGTGTCGACCACTGGTGTTATTAGTATTACCTTAGGTACTTAGCGATGTAACAATCACCCAAATCATACGTGAACATTATAAAACAAGTTACACTTTCAGCAAAACCACGAGCATTACTGGAAGAGCCATCGGCTGTGTCGGCTAGGCTAGTGTCGCCCCCTCGCGGCGGCTCAGCACGAGGGCGGCGCGGCGCGTCACAGCTCCTTGAGCAGCGCGGACTTGGCGTTCTTGAGCTTGTCCAGCCGCTTGGTCAGGTGGCTGTTCTCCGTCTCCAGCTCCTCGACCCGGTTCAACGCTTCCCTTGCCTGGAATTATAAGTTTAGTTGCTAAATGGTTCGATTTGTGATGCGTTTTGCATTTATGGGTTTTTGGTTATTTTGGGGGGAAAACATGGATTTAGTTAGGGCTAACGCAAAGAGGAATTCAGGCACTTCTCATAACTCGGATTTTTGTATAACATATTGATATTTATAGACGTCACAATTAGTGGACAGTGACATGTAATGGGCGGACGACGGGTATTATCAAACCGCGATTAGAATAGTGTTGGCGGTGACAGTTTTGTCATATAAATACGTCAATTTTCATATGAACTGACAGCTATTCCAAGTGTAAACTCATCGCGGTTTAGTAATACATATTACGTCAAAATTATGTCAAACGATATACGTAATATGGATATGACTACAATTGGTTTCCAAAGAGAACATAATTGCAAAATAGTTATGTAATTTTATTGTTGTAGTAAATAATTACATTTACTTCTATGTGACATATTTTCAGTTCATTCCTTTTATGGTTCTCTCTACATCTACAGATGTTAGAGGTGCGTATTAAGTCCCAAGTGAAAACGTCAAAGTCTAAGACGTAATAGATATAAACACTTAATAGTCTTAAGACTCTTAAAGAGGTGATAATCTACAAGTGGCCAGTACTTTCTTAATATACTAATTATGTACTATGGAGGATAGAGGTATTATGCACTTACTGATATATGTAAAACAGAAACTGCATATATTTTTATTCATAAATATTACTCGAAATTTAATAAGTCTTATCCAGCTTCCGCTTTCGTCACCATTTTACATCCATCGTCCGCCCTATATGCATCATGCACAGTGTTGCATAACATGGATATTATAGGCTTACATTTACGGGTAATCTGGAATATTATATACATTGGAATGAAAATAACTTTTTTTGGCTTAAAAGGGTAGCGCTGTTTTATTGTTTTGTTATCTAGTTTTACGAATATGGGGTTGTAATGTTAGACAAGCGTTACACCCTGGTCGCAGCTTGGCTAATCGCCGTAGGTATATTTACAAAAGATTGTCACATTTAGTACGGTCAAAATACACTCGAATCATTTTCAAGGGCCTCTACTCGACATGAATCAATCAAATTTTGTACATGGAATATTATGCAACATGATGAACTGCTGAATTTATAGTTCCTTCAAGGGGAAAAAGCCAGAACGTGGTACTGAGAAGGTGGTAAAGCTTTCAACTTTTCTTTGTGGCCGAATAATTTAAAAGATGGTAGATAGCTGACATAGCCGATAGCTGACTTTACTTCTTGTGTATTTTGTCGAGTAGAGGCTCTATAGGGGTAGTGAGTAGGGGCACTCGTAAAGCCACTGTACCATTAACTATCGCCATTATTGATAACGGCCCAGAAGTCAACGACTTCCTGAAAACAAACCAAAGCTGTAGCTGTAGGCGTCACATTCCGTGGTAGCGCTGTATATATGATACATTTAATCGGAGAAAGTTTACATTTAAAGAGAGAACTTGAGAGAGGGGAGAGTCCGTTCTTTGTTCTTAAGGTTTGTAAAAATTAGTGAAGTTACTTTAAGTCGCCAGCGGCCCGTGTGTCTGCTTGATCTTCGATTGCAGTAATTTTTGCCTTTCGATTAGAAAATTGCAGCCGGGACAGCTGCGCGGCGAGGCAGCCTCCGCCTCGGCCGCATGTGAGAGTGTTGCATGTACAGTATGATGGTGTAGCAGGTATACCTCCCGCTGCAGCTTGCGGCGCTCCTGCTTGAGCTGCTCCTCGGCGTCGTCGCGCGCGTCGTGCTGCGCGCGCAGCCGGGACAGCTGCGCGGCGAGGCAGCCTCCGCCTCGGCCGCATGTGAGAGTGTTGCATGTACAGTATGATGGTGTAGCAGGTATACCTCCCGCTGCAGCTTGCGGCGCTCCTGCTTGAGCTGCTCCTCGGCGTCGTCGCGCGCGTCGTGCTGCGCGCGCAGCCGGGACAGCTGCGCGGCGAGGCAGCCTCCGCCTCGGCCGCATGTGAGAGTGTTGCATGTACAGTATGATGGTGTAGCAGGTATACCTCCCGCTGCAGCTTGCGGCGCTCCTGCTTGAGCTGCTCCTCGGCGTCGTCGCGCGCGTCGTGCTGCGCGCGCAGCCGGGACAGCTGCGCGGCGAGGCAGCCTCCGCCTCGGCCGCATGTGAGAGTGTTGCATGTACAGTATGATGGTGTAGCAGGTATACCTCCCGCTGCAGCTTGCGGCGCTCCTGCTTGAGCTGCTCCTCGGCGTCGTCGCGCGCGTCGTGCTGCGCGCGCAGCCGGGACAGCTGCGCGGCGAGGCAGCCTCCGCCTCGGCCGCATGTGAGAGTGTTGCATGTACAGTATGATGGTGTAGCAGGTATACCTCCCGCTGCAGCTTGCGGCGCTCCTGCTTGAGCTGCTCCTCGGCGTCGTCGCGCGCGTCGTGCTGCGCGCGCAGCCGGGACAGCTGCGCGGCGAGGCAGCCTCCGCCTCGGCCGCATGTGAGAGTGTTGCATGTACAGTATGATGGTGTAGCAGGTATACCTCCCGCTGCAGCTTGCGGCGCTCCTGCTTGAGCTGCTCCTCGGCGTCGTCGCGCGCGTCGTGCTGCGCGCGCAGCCGGGACAGCTGCGCGGCGAGGCAGCCTCCGCCTCGGCCGCATGTGAGAGTGTTGCATGTACAGTATGATGGTGTAGCAGGTATACCTCCCGCTGCAGCTTGCGGCGCTCCTGCTTGAGCTGCTCCTCGGCGTCGTCGCGCGCGTCGTGCTGCGCGCGCAGCCGGGACAGCTGCGCGGCGAGGCAGCCTCCGCCTCGGCCGCATGTGAGAGTGTTGCATGTACAGTATGATGGTGTAGCAGGTATACCTCCCGCTGCAGCTTGCGGCGCTCCTGCTTGAGCTGCTCCTCGGCGTCGTCGCGCGCGTCGTGCTGCGCGCGCAGCCGGGACAGCTGCGCGGCGAGGCAGCCTCCGCCTCGGCCGCATGTGAGAGTGTTGCATGTACAGTATGATGGTGTAGCAGGTATACCTCCCGCTGCAGCTTGCGGCGCTCCTGCTTGAGCTGCTCCTCGGCGTCGTCGCGCGCGTCGTGCTGCGCGCGCAGCCGGGACAGCTGCGCGGCGAGGCAGCCTCCGCCTCGGCCGCATGTGAGAGTGTTGCATGTACAGTATGATGGTGTAGCAGGTATACCTCCCGCTGCAGCTTGCGGCGCTCCTGCTTGAGCTGCTCCTCGGCGTCGTCGCGCGCGTCGTGCTGCGCGCGCAGCCGGGACAGCTGCGCGGCGAGGCAGCCTCCGCCTCGGCCGCATGTGAGAGTGTTGCATGTACAGTATGATGGTGTAGCAGGTATACCTCCCGCTGCAGCTTGCGGCGCTCCTGCTTGAGCTGCTCCTCGGCGTCGTCGCGCGCGTCGTGCTGCGCGCGCAGCCGGGACAGCTGCGCGGCGAGGCGCGCGGCGCCGGCCGCCTGCAGCGCCGCCTCTGCCTCGGCCCGCGCCGCGCGCCCCTTCGCCTCCGCCGACGACTTGCGGAGCGCCTCCACTGGAACATAACACATCTAATTACATCTGTTCACTCATATCACATCCAAGTCAGTTGACGTGGATGTGGGCCAGTTGGCCCTGATCAGATGCCAGCCCTGTTCCTAATCAACTAACCAAAGTCCGTGGTGACCCCCTTACTTTTACTTTTTAAACGCTCTTTTACACAGTCCGCAAAAATAGACTTAAAACTAACATTATTAATTACTGACCCATTTCCAAATTTTGTATTTCATCTAAAGTTCTTGAAAAAATAGTCAATACCCAAGTTTATAATGCTCTAATAAATTCTTTCTTGTCCAATCAACACAGTTTCTTACAGCATGGGTCCACTGTTTCCAATCTTATCCTATTCAATGAGTATGTTACAGAGGCAATGGATAGAGGCTCTCAGGTGGATGTAATTTATTCTGATTATAACAAAGCTTTTGACAGAATTCATCATGGCATATTACTGTCAAAATTGTGTGGTATAGGGACTACTAGAGATTTATTGAAACGATTTTCATCTTATATTAACAATAGATCCCAAGCTGTTGCTTTCAAAAAAAAAAATCTGACTGTGTAACTTTTCCAAATGGTGTGCCTCAGGGATCAATACTGGGGCCATTGCTGTTTAACATTTTTGTTACAAACATCGGTAAATGTTTTATCCATTCCAAACTTCTGTGTTTTGCGGATGACATGAAAATCTTCATGTAAGTGCGATCTGATAGTGACTCATTGTTGTTACAGTCCGATTTAGCACATCTCGTTGAATATTGTCAATCAAACGGGCTGGATTTAAATCCATCGTGTTTCTCAATTACCTTTTCACGTCAACTTAATTTAATTTCTACTTCTTATGCTCTAAAGAATCAACCTCTCTGCTTAAAGTTCCACATATTAATGATTAAGGTGAAGTTCACGATTCTAAGCTTCTTTTTAATAAGCATGTTGACGGTATTGTAAGCAATGCCTGTAAAACATTTACTCAAGCTAAAACTTTGAAAGGGCTTTTTGCTCATATGTTAGAAGTATGCTTCAGAAAGTTGGAATTCATGCTATGCCACATAATATGTTGACGGATTTGACAGTGTTCAGCAAAAAATTATAAAATATCTAAGTTTTACGCTGAAATGTCCGTACAGGTAAAAATATAGGACATACATGTTCTAAGGCGCCACGTCTAGTAGATGTAAGGCTGCGGTCCCATTACGCACACTACTAGGCGGCTAGTATGAGAAAGCTCTATTTGCCTAATGGCTCCCGCCAGCCTAATAATTAAAAGTTTTGGATTCAAGAGTGTGAAGCGATCAAACAATCTCCTAAAACTTTATTACAACTGTTAATACTTCAAAGTTATAGAACTCCAAGCTGTACTCAGACTGTACTGTCTTGTAACAGAAGTGTAATGAAGGGTACAACACTCACGCTCGGTCTCCAGCGCGGCGTCAGCCTGGCGCGCGTCGCCGTTGTGTCGCTCCTCGTTCAGCTGCAGCTTAAGGCGCCGCACCTCGCCCTCCAGACTCTGCTTGGAACTCAGCAGCTTTTGCAACCGCACGTCTACACAAAACATAAGGAATTTGATTCTGTGGGACTGTATTTGCCGATGTTAGATTAAGAAACCCGAATAGACCACAACCAGGGCAGAACATCGGTCTCTCGCGCCAAACTTTCCGTTCCCACGTGTGCCTTTTCCAGCTGACTGTGCAATTGTCTGCCAACTGACCGCTTTCCATGGTCACTACTCTAATATTGAGTTGCTACCCGGTTATAAAAGTAGAGATAAATTATAAACGTAAAATGGCAGAACATTCTTGATAGCTGTCAATAAGTTAGTAGAAGTTAATTTGGGGCCAGTAGAAAAACATCCTTCTGAGGCTAAAACGGGCATTCTCTATTCAATATCAAGTTGGCTGCGATGCCATCCCCAAGGAGTAAGATAGTATAGTCATTTCACCGGCTGTTTTATAACCAAGAAACGCTATCTGAACAAACCCTAAGTAAGATTACACTAGCACAGTAAGTATATCTCACCGAGCGTCCCTTCCCCGGCGTCATTGAGCAGCTTCTCGTTCTGTTGGCTGACCAGAGCGAGCGAGGGCGGCGCGGGCGCGCAGTCCCCGTTGGTGGCGGGCGCGGCGGGCGCGGCGTCCACGAAGGCGAAGCCCGCGTCGCCGGCGGCCGAGTCGCGCGCGCGCACCGCGTCGCGCGCCGCGTGCAGCTCCCGCTCCAACGAAGCGTGCTCGCGCTTTAGCCGCTCGTGTGCTGAACATTTCTCCTTGTGCTCGCGCTGCGTATTGAATACAACAATACAATAGAGAACATGCATGAAAATCAGAATTAAAATTCATTAATATGATTTAGGAAAAAATAAATAAGCAAATAAATCGCAATACACTAAGTTTTGAACCGTTCGTTAATATTTTACATAAAATCAAAACTTGATAAAATTTTAAAACTTCTATTTATGTTTATATTGTTTTTCGCGGCATTCTCATTTTATTTAAGAAATATTTTAATTCAACAATACTAAACATAGTAATTTACGAAATAAATGTAGATTTCTTTATAAGGTCCTTATGTTTGAAACATGGAACAACAGCTGTTATTCCTGTTGTCGATTTTGTATTTGCAGGGGGTCTGAACTATGACTTTTTAAAGCTTCATATCTTATTAAAAAAAAAAACGACAATTATTTTGCGTATACAGTTATTCCTCTCTTACATAGCACTTTCCAGAGAGCGTAAGAAAAATAATTATGCATGTGCCCTATTGTACTCGACTTTTAAAGATTTATTTTTATAGCAAGCTCTGAGGTTTGAAATTTGCGATGTCAAGACTGCAATCTAAAGACTCCATATAAGTTTCTAAAACAGAAATAAAATGAAATGCCTCTGTGCTACATTATGGTCACCAGTTTTGATTTTATCATCATCCGGCAAAGAATGTCTGCTGATCGATAGGAGTCACCTGCAACTGCGCGTACTCCTCGAGCAGCTCCTCGATGCGGTCCTTTAGCAGTTCCAGCTGGTACCCTAGCGCCGCCTTGTCGTTATCCAGCTGCGCGTTCAAGATCATCGCCTTCCGGAACTTCTCCTCGACTTCTTTCAACTCGTGCTGGAATCAAAATTAACTTATTAGATACAAGTTTACCTGATCAAGGCACACCTAATAGGTTCTGCTTATTTTGCGTTGATGCTGAAGAGCATAACTTTGAGTACTCGTCTATATTCCGAAATATAAACTAAATCACTGACACTAAGGTTTTCCACAAATTCAGAAGGAATTTTATAACCAGCTGTAAGCGAGTTGTGTTATGGTCGTGGTCACACTCGCACTTAGTGGTCAGCAAGAGACGGACGTTATCCACAACGATAATGGCGACTATAATAGGCACCCAGGATACGAGTACGTAAGGCAATAACTTGAGCAGAAATGGGTAAGGTCCAAGAAGTTGGACATACTAACTCACGCAAGTAAATTTTCTATGAAACCTTTCCGTTGTGTGACAAAAAACAGCCATACAATTGTAGAAAAACTTTTAGCCGCACATCGGAATTTTTTTCACCTTTGTCGTTTGTATGGTTAACTACGCCTATGGTCCAAGTTTTTGGTCCAACCAAATAGTAGCCACATGAATATACGAGCCCCCAAAGGGCTAGAACTAGCACATCTCGCCAGCAACTTTTGTCGCTCGGATTTCTAATGAGTTCTGATCCCATACATTTTTAGCGTAAATTACCCTGAGGTCTTTGACGTTGAAGGTGTCGTCGGCGGAGTCCTCGGAGGCTCTCCGGGGCGAGTGCAGCGCCGCCGGGCTGAGCGCCGCCAGCCGCGACCCGCCGCGCCGCCCCACCGTCTCTGCAATATACCAGACGATAATGGCGACGGGTGGAGGAGAATCTCATCGAAGCTCAGCCCAGCAGTTCCGGTCACAGATGCGCGTTATCTTTTGGTTCGGTTTTTAGCGACATGCTATTTTCACAAGAGACGAGTAAAATGATATGTATAGCTTTTTAATAGCGTGTAGAATGCAAGGGATACCACTATGCATGGGTAACCATCATTTTATCAAATATCATCGAACGCTATTTTGAGCTGAAACCATATTTTTTCAGGATACCTTGAACATTCATTACGTAGGTACCTACTACCTGAAAACTTGCGACTACGAAAATAAAAGTCAGGTGGCGAGGAATGCCTTTCGACGAAATGAAAACCCTGCGTACGTACGCGCGTGCGTTACGTTATTTGAAAGGCGTTTCGAGAAAATAATAGGTATCCTTATGCCTATTAAGTGCACGTAGCTGACTATGTGTACATTTACATACCGGCATACATATCGTAGGCTTTGTCCGCATGGTCTTCTTGTTCGCGCTGCTGCCGCTCCAGCTCGCGCATGCGGATTTCTCGCGCCTCGGCCCGTGCCGCGCGCCGCGCCGCTAGACGCTGCTCCGCCTGCAAAGTGAAAACAACAATGTTTAGTTTACCAAAGTACGTAGTAAGACGAAGTACGATGGAAGGCGGGGACGAGATATCTAAGCGTTACTGTGTAGCGGGGAAGGGGGGGTGTAGTAGTAACCTTGCCGCCCCCAATGCCTGTCATCCCGTGAGGGAGGGAGGGTTGCGCACTAACTTGTCGAACCATAGAAAATATAACGGGCCTTGCCCTGTGCGTAGAGGAGATCGCCAATTTACGCGATGCACATTCTGGGCGTCGTTTTTTACATTTATTGGTCGTAGGAATCCAAAACGTTAGTAACTGCTACTGTTTAGTTTCAACAGTTGTAAATGCATATAATTTAGTTTAACGTTTCGCTTCGTTTCAATATGCATGCCAGTATATCAGGGAACATAAACAAGCCACTTTTATCAATGTATTATAACGTTAGCGTTGGAGAAAAATATGATAATGGAATACGATCCGCTCCGGCGAGGCGCGCAAACGCAAGACAATGTGAGCGGAAACTAGAAATCAGGTTAAACTATATAAAATGTTTCGGCCGATTAGCGCGGTTCCTATTTCAAAGAGTTGCCAAATGTCCGCGTTGGAATACGCCACGCCACAACAGCTAAAACCATCAGTGCTCGGGGTATTTGAATTTCATACAAAATGAATCCATAGATATAATTATGTGCACTATTTCATAGAACACGCATCTGGGAGACCGAGGAACGTAGATAGATTGTTTTCTGGGTCTACGCTACGCGAATATGCTTCTTTTACAAACACAATTTTGCACATAATGAGAATTAGTATCATACAACTTAGTTAAAATATTCCGTGGGTTGGGCGGGTACCTAAGGTCTATAAATTGCAGTATGTGCTAATACAAGTGTCTACGTCAATACAGCGGGACGGGCGACCTCCACGTTAGCGGCTATATGGACGTTTAATTACTAGAAGCAATGAAACAGGGCTTCATTACACTAAAACCAACAATCTCATAATGTGGTTTTGCCGTTGAATTAAAAGGTATTCGTTTAGCCTGACGAATGTGGAAAAATAATAAGTTAGCATGGTTCCGTAGAATTAATTAAATTACAGCGAATTTAACCGAATTAAATTTAATTATTCCGAGAATCAAACGAGGTAAAATATTGCAATTTTAGTGCTCTTCATCCCTATTATTATAAATATACTTTTTACAATCCCCTGATTAATTACATTAATTGTTGTCACTATGGAAACATGTCATAATGACAGCGTTAATCATTAATTTTAGCTTTCTTTCATGTGGTTTGACGCTGTCATTATGACAGAGTTCCATAGTGGCATAACAATTAAAGTCCTTGACTGTACCTACTTAAAAGAAGAAATTAGAAGCAGGCAAACGATCGAGTGGGTCACTAAACAGCGTTTCCAGGAGACACCGCGCAGTGTCGATCTCACTAGACTTTGAGGAATGGTTTGGGAAATTTGGTGAAAGTGTGAAAAAGATGAGAGGAAGCGACATGACAGCATTAGGCACTCTGACCAAAAACGAGATATAACGTGCGAAAGCATGATACTTCCCCGGCTTGTGTAGTAACTACAACTAGACAAGAAGCACTCGATATTAAGTTTTTGCCGTCGAATGTGTCAAGCTTACAACGTCATGTCAACAAGAGAGATAAGCTAAAACGGGTAATAGTATAGGGGCAAGAAAAAGTAGACCGTTGATTATGCGGGTGACGGGAAGTAGATAGGTACAATGCCGATAGCGAAAGCGTGAAAACCGAAGCTATTCATAGTCTTCGCCGAACTAGACGCATTTTGAAATAGACTGAACGGACAGCTTATATAAAATAATAGAAATGAAACTGACTGGCTGACTGAGCCGAAACCGCTGGACCTAGGAATTTGGATATCCTAGGGGTTCACTAAGAAGGAAATTCATCCCCTAAGGAGTTCAAATAAGGGCAGTAGCAGGAAATTAATTCGACGCGGACGAAGTCGCGGACGTCCTCTAGCATCTAATTAGGTAATTAAATAAACAAAATCCCGATATAATGGCGTCTTTTAGAGGAGATAATCCTTAAACAGCACAACCGATTTTCATAAAACCTAGCTAAGAACCATCGCGATTAACCTAATTATTCTAAATAAAAACGTGTCCAAATTAATCCGTCCGTTTGGGAGCTACGATGTCATAGTCAGACACACAGATACACGAGTCCATATACCTTGTATAGCCCCACGTTTTGCGTTGGGAGTTAAAGATATAAGCAATGATTTACATATAACCAGGAAGTAGATATTGTTACTGCCGAGCCCAAGTTGAAGATTCATAAAAGACCCAATTAACCACTCTCGCTCTGCTTACGCTATACGAGTCAACTATAGCTGTCTCTCTTATTTTCGTGTTTTCCGTATCTGTCCATCATTAATTAGTGAAACAATTGAACATGTTGTAGTTTATCTATATACTCCGTAATATTATTGGATATAAGGGATGAATTGCAGCTAATTCATGTTATTTAGCATAAGGCAGGTAAGTATTGGAACTTGTTATAAGATTAGAATCTGTAGGTAGTTCTTGCTACTGGAATTACGTGCGACGCTCGGTACCTATATACACATGCGTTTGATATAGGTATAGACATTTAAACCGCATCAACCACATGTTTCGAAACTGTTGTATAAATAAATACGAACATATGCGAAACAGTTGATTACATGATATCATACATTATAAGGGTTCAAATGCGATATAAATATACAGGGTGTCTCATTTAAATCGGTCAGTATAGGAAATACTGAAACTATAAGACATACGAAGATCTGTTCTTAGAAACCATGTCATCGATTTTGATAAGAAGAAAAACTGCATTCATACATTTAAAAAAAACCTGTACTCAGCTGGGGAATCGAACCCGGTTGTTATGAAAAAAAAACTTACACTATTCCTATTTAGATATCGATTGTGTAGGTCTTAAACAGTAAATGGGTCTATGAAACATGATGTCTAAAATGAATAAAATTCATTGTTTTCACATACTTTAATTTATTTTAGGTGATGTTCGAAGTGACCACCGTTACAATATTCAACAAGTTCGGGCATGTAAAATTGTCTCTACTCAAATAAACACCTACTAAAATAAATTAAATTAATGTATGTGAAAACATTGCTATTTATTCATTAAAGACATCATGTTTCATAGAGCCATTTACTGCTTAAGACCTACACAATCGATTTCTAAATAAAAATACTTAGTGTAAGTTTATTTTATTCAAAACGACCGGGTTCGATTCCCGAGCTGAGTACAGGTTTTTTTTTAAATGTATGAATGGTTTTCTTCTTATTCAAATCGATGACATGCTTCCTAAGAACAGATCCTCGTATGACTTATAGTTTCAGAATTTCCCATACTGACCGATTTAAATGAGACACCCTGTATATAATTCGACACAAGAGTAAAAACATTACCTTTCTTCGGCAGGCGGATAACAAGAAACCAAACAATTGGGTTATCCCATAATTTTGTAATGTATAGTGATTCAAAAACCATTTCGAGAAAAAGGGTTGTAGAACCATTCCCTGTTATCAGATTATTTTACAAAATTAGTATTAAATAGTTATTTCTAATTTATCATTTGACATTATTTGACCTGTAATTTAGTGACGTCACGATCTTCATTGGTAAGTTGTGTCTAATCTGTGATCAACCATAGTACTGCATATAATATGAGTCCGGAATGCAGTAATAAATAAATAATGTATATCGCATTTTGTCTTATTTATTTCTGTTTTATTTTAACGCTTATTAAAATTAAGACAATTTTTAACTGTATATAAACATGACAAGGTCAAATCTTAAAAAAATGGTATGATTAAAACACAAGTCCGTTTTGGAACCTCCGCCCGTAGGCTAGTCTGTGGGTGAAATTGTCAAACTCAACTAACTAAAAATAAAATTTCGGTTTGTTTGGTGTGCAACATATAACTACTCGTTTTCTGATTTTCTGTATTTTAACAACATTGCTTCAAATTCTACGGAATCTGACGATCCTGCTACACATATTGACCATCGCCAGATCTTGGATACCGATATTCTTGCTTATAATGACGACCAACGCTGTACATTTATTAAACTTTGTAAGGGCTGATTCCACTAATCTACCCAAAGTGGATATAGTAGTCAGGATATTGACATACTTGGGAAACAGCTCCAAGCACAACGTAGCTGAAATACGTGGAGCTAAAGCTCTAATGTAAGTATGATTTAGGTATAAGAATATAACGTTCACAATACCATTAATACGTTTACCTATATTGACATGACTTGACATTGACATTTTACGTGATCTGACAGAAACGCGTACTCTCAAACGAATTCAATAGTTTTAAAGCATTTCTCAAACAAACCAGCTTGTAGTGACGTCATAAAATCATTTTCTTTAAAAATTAAAATTAATTAATATATTGATTTAAATGCAAAAACCGTGAAATTACTGTCTTCAATTAGTCTATTTTATCGAAAAAAAAATTAAAAACTAGTGGTATTTTTTTTTGGGATAACCCAATTATGTCAACTATGCCATGCCACCCTGGATATACTTACATATATCTATATGTCATCATAATTGTATAATATAATAAATATTAAGGAATATTGCACGCACAAACAGTTTCGGACACACTGCATCAGGGTAAGTTTTATCTCAGAAGAATGTTTACTTTCCAAGAGGAAAAAGATAAAGGAATTTTAAGCGGATACAGTTAGTATTTATGTATACAAATTGAGAGCCTTTTAGGCCATCGCGTATGAATGTTTCGTCGATTCATCAGTGACGAACAACGGATCAACAAAGGCGATATCCGAAGAACAGGTTAACGGAGAAAGACATTACTTTATCAGCTAAACGATAACGCAGGAATTCGATAGCATGCTACCTTTTGTTCATAGCAGTATCGTATTTTTATTTACAATATCGGTTAAAATTGGAACGAATAAAGATAGTGCATAGGTATCCTAAACTTATTCGTAAAAACACTAAGATCTAAAAAAAGAGGAGTGTTATGTACTAGTTAAAGCCTTCTGTCTGTCATCTGTCTGTCATCATCTATGACTCAAACGGGTAAACGGGTGCGATTTTAAACGTATTTGAACCGCAATTTCATTTGAGCTAAACCGGTTGTGGTAAATTTCATAAAAATCTGTTGGGTCAATAAAGTGTTAAGTAGCTGTAATGAGAAGTGGTCACCTCGATCAAGTACTTTTCAATTTACAACACGTACCTCACAATGAAGTTTACATTTGTGTAAAAAGGACAACTTGTTTACACTAGAGGAGCAGACACAACCGTTAGCAGCCCGCGCATGTGCAAAGATCGCCTCCACATGGCCCAGGCGGTGACATCATCTCGCAAAGGACGTTAAGGACAATCCTGGGGTACTAAACGTATCCTTCTCACACTTCACGATAAATTGGCGTGAAAGGGACGAACGGTCGTGATTATGAGCAATCCAGTCGCGGAGCCTGCGTGGACGCGTGTCCAACCACCATGTGACTAATGTTTTATTAGACAGTAGGTATAGTTCAAGGTTAACTAGCCGTGTTAGTGTGTGGTTAAGGGATAAATAGGTATTTTCGCATTAGTATAATAAATTTTGATCCGCCTCAACTTAATAACTAAGATGACATATCAAGTATAACAAGTTTGCAAGTAGGTACAATGCAGAAATAAAATGCTGATAAAAATTACAACTAACGGCCATGACCTTATAAAGAATTATACTAGTTTTTTTTATTATTAATTGGTCTACAAACTGGATAATGCAACTAGATTGTAACAAGTGAAGAGCACTGGATATGTAACATATTGCGCAAATCCTTAAAAAGTAGACACAGCGTGCTTTAAAAGTAAACTGTAATTAAAATTAAACTAACTTACTACTAATATTTTACAAAATAGCAAAAATGAGCCAAAACTTAAGTTTATTTGATTATATATAAAATAACAGCTAAGTGTGAGATTGTGGAAGGGCTTTTAACACTTTGCGTATTATGATGCAGTGCATGCTTTCCAACATTCGTGCGACAATGAGGGAGAAAAAAAGGCTTTCTGTTGCATAATCGACTACTTGATCTAGGTACAACCACTTTGATATGCTCGAGCAACTCTGGACTGTCCACGAAAACGTTTAAAACTTTATAAAGGAATATAATATAACTTGAGGTTTTGCTCGTAAATATTAAAAAAAATGCGCTTTTGATGTTTTTTTACAGATTTTAGTGTCTTATTAGTTGTCATAACAGTTCTAATCACAAAATCAATGTAAAACCGAGAGAAGGACAT
This sequence comes from Acleris holmiana, assembly GCA_949316455.1. Taxonomy (NCBI): domain Eukaryota; kingdom Metazoa; phylum Arthropoda; class Insecta; order Lepidoptera; family Tortricidae; genus Acleris; species Acleris holmiana. Next base: position 2,330,184 of record OX438766.1, read on the forward strand.
GAGTCATCAAAAGACTTAACAATCAAGGTATACCTACTCACCAGATTTTTCCATATTTATTACTATGCACGAATCACAAATATATTTTCAGAAGTGAGTGAGAGCGATAGACAACCTATTGGCAAATATAGACATTGTAAAAGACAAGTTATAAACAGAGACCGGACAACTTGGCGTCATTACCTACTCGTAATAATGTGGACATGAATCCAAAGATTTCAATTAAATTAAATGATTTCCAACCCGAAATTTAATTTTGATCCTTTGCATAAATAAATAATACAAAACCTTTTTTTCTTTTTTTAAGCCAGGTTCTTCTGAGTAGGTTAGGTTAGATTCGAACTGTTTCGACATTCAGTAATTGTCTAGGACGTTACAATTATCTACTTCCTATCATAAATATCATTATGTTTCATGAAATTATGCATTTCGTTGTTATACATTATAGTTTATTGTGCGATTCGAGTTATACAGATCGAAATTATGCAATTCGAGTTATACAGATCGAAATTATGCAATTCGAGTTACGCAAATAGAAAATTTGTACATTTACTGTTATGAAACATATTATAAACCCCCATAAAATATGAATCTACCTTAAGTTAAATTTATTACTAAATTGTTACTGTCTCTATAGAAATTGAAATCTAATTTCAGTTAAGAGATTAATTAAAATCTTCGGAGTCATGTCCACATTATTGCGAGTAATGACGCTAATTTATCCGATCTCTGGTTATAAAACAAATAGCTGAAAAACCAGCTGTAAACACAAAAAAATGCTCCAGATAGAGGGCGCTAATCCGATCCGACGCGAGCGCAACAATACTTGATAGGTACTGCATGTAAGTACCAACACGATAGCACGGTTATTAAAACCGAATTAATCATTGTCGGTGATAAGGCGTTGTAATTCAATAGCTTTGTACACATCCAGAAAAACAAAAACTATTAAATAATTATGACTTATGAAACATACGAGTACTTTTTAGCGAAGATTTCTCTCTCTCCTCCTAGCTCTACCCGTGACTCTCTATTCGATATTGTAACGTTTGTTTGACCGCCGTTACGTCACGACACAGCCGCCTTTGCTATTAAGTTAGCAAAAGAGCTAACGTATCGAAACAAAATAGTTTGCGATGTCGTTTAGTCAATGACACATAAGGCTCAGAAATGAGCGAGGAACTGGAAACAGGAGAAAAGTTATTGTAATTTATGATATAATGTAAAATCTATATAACTAAATAACAAAAAGGAATCGCTGAATGTGTTGGTAAGCGCAAATCTCGAGAGCAGCTGAACCGATTTCGTTAATTCTATTTTTATTGTTTGTTACTGTCAGAAGAAGGTAAAAAGAAGGTATAAAAAACAAAAACTGAAAAATCCACCGGGAAAGTCAGAAATTTGCAGCGGGGCGAAGCCGCTAGTACATTATAAAAAAATAAAAAACGCGTTTTTATTACCAAGTATTAATCAAAGACATTAGAAATAACTTTATCTGGTTCATTTAAGTAAAAAAAATGATTGTGTTAGGTAATACGTATTGAGATCTTCATTTAAGTCCTTATTTCACCAAGATGCCGGTGACAACTTTAAAATAGATAAAGCCCAGTGAAGCAGTGATGTAGGAACTCGAGGATATTACAATGAATATGAATACTAAATTGTTACCCGGACCCCTTTTCTACTGCGGGTTAAACCATAAGCCTTTAAAGTGTTATTGTATTGTTAACGTTATGATACTTCTTATTTACTTAAAAGTAATGGCGGCTGAGTTAGAGAAGACGATAATAGACAATATGATTTTGCCGTGTAGAATAGAGGCCTTCAGCCTTGTCTGCTGTCACTGCCCGCAATGAAAATAAAATAAGGGGACTGAAATCCAGGTCTCAATCTCAACATACTGTACCTGTACCGTGTCTGTGCGAGTAGTAACTCGAAGTATCGCTGATCTCCCCCCAAAATGAACTAAGTATATATGGTTCTCAACTTGTTCACCAAGAAATTCCGGACGACATTAGGACCGGTTTAAACATGTAAGAATGTGACAGTTATGCACATCGTTCACAACATATCGCCGTACAAACATCGAATATTCGTGTATGCACATAAATTATAATAATTAGCGGGCTTGGACGAGTTGTCGACAGTTCGAGCGGGGCCGGGGAGACGAAGAGGACTTTTGAAGTTACGATCAAGATTGTTTATACAGTCGCAAGCTACCAAATGTTCGCGAAACTACAAACCTACATTTACATACACGTGTAGAAGTAATTCGTCAAGATGTCATAGTAAGGTTAAATAAGACAAAGAACACTTTAGGAGTTGCTATGGATATAGACCGTGTCAAAAAGGTAGTTAGCTGAAATGAGATGTTATATTTCATTACAAATCGCGTGACATGTGCGATATGTCGGACTGTTAAAGACTATGACCTCATCAAGAGTAAATATTATCTCACTATACAGTCTTTTGTCTCAAGTTCTACACAGTATGGGGGTTTAGATATTATAAACTATCGGTTAAGAACGTTTCGACAGACCATTAGCATTCACTTTGCATCTGCAAGAAGCTTTGAGAAATATATTGCGTGATTGCCTGAATCATCACATAAAATATTACTTATTATGTGAATAAATGGCGCTATGCAAAAGCAAAAGGTATGTAATAGGTGCTTGTTGCTTTTGCAAGAACTTTGGCAACGTGTTAAATAAAAGACCAAAACTCTAAATTACACATGCCTGAAGTAATGCAACAAAAGTAACTTTTTGTGCCCAAAAAGGCAATTTAGGCGAAGTACGTGACAAAACTGACTATTTGAAACCAATTTTACACAGCAACTATTTACGATTAGATACACTGGCAATTGGGCTAAAAACGATGACTCACATAGAGCATAAGTAGCCTGCCGGCGACCCGCAGCAGGAATTCTGGTGACGACATGACGACGACCATCGAGCAGATCACTTTACTATAAACCCTGCCCAATTCTCAAAGTTAAATGACGACGCACATAAAGATATCTTGCATTTAACTCGCGGATACTAAATTGATCAGGATATTGGAGTAGGAAGTGAACACAAGTGTTTTCAGTTGACGGTACACTTGAACTGGCTCGCATCGCATGACTTCACTTACCTATAATTATTCGACGTTACGACTCATCTACTGACATAATAAAGCAAGGGCGTGAGAAAACTTACATGATTCTGTAATTATCATTTCACTTACGTATATCAAGACAAGACTGTTCTGGTAGCTAGGCTTAACAAAGTTTCCGGAAATGTCATGTTGTACCGGGCTATAGGTCTGCAACAACACAAGGTCGTCTCACCGCAACTAACACACCTGTGTCTGGCCGCCGATGTCGCATTACTACAATAGGCAGGCACTGCTGAACTAACTAACCATAAATACAAAGTGGACGATCACGAAACAATTGTGACGTTTAACGGCGTTTTAAAATAAAACACAAACACCTTGGTTATTGGTGCGTAAAACAAACAGTAATCCACCGAGAAAACTTCGTAAAGAGTGGCCTCTGAATCGCGCAAGTGAAATTTAAAACAGATAAGATAGTAACGAAGGCGACCTTGCGTTCGTAGGTTTTGTTGACCATAAAACCTTGTTTACTTATTTGCTAGCGACAACACGTACTAACACGGAACAACGGAGAATGGCTATGGTTAGAAAGAATCTGCATGGCAGGTATAACGAGTTAATGACTCAGGTGTGAATCAGAAGGACTAAAAAATTTCGCAAGGAAAGGTCACACGACAGGCGCAAGAGGTGATACATATACATACATGATCCTGCTGGCCACCAAGAATGCCGACGATGGACGGATTCTGGTCACCGTGGGAGTCCCTCCGGAGTTCAGGCATAGTTTCTCCGTTGCTGCGACACTCCAAATCACTATCACTGTTTCTGTGCCCGTTAAGCTTAGTATGATCGTGTTCATCGAAACCATTACGAGCGTGAGCTATCTCCATGACTTGTGCGTTCACCGTTTCATTGACTGGGATGAGGGAGGTGTTGGAGTTATCGCTACGTTCTACATGTGTGCCGTCGTCGGAGTCGCCGAAATCCGCGTCCGTGAACTCGTCTCCGCTCTCGTCGTCGCTATTGTCAGGCGTTGCACTTTTGGATTGGCGGCGGCCCATGATTAGCATCATTGAATAATCGCGCCTATTGTGTGAATTATTAGGGGAAATCAAACGATCCCTAAGCGACGTTATACATTCCTTCCGAATTGTTATTTGTCCACACTCTAACTTTACGTAGGAACTATTAATGTATTTATTTTATAAAGTTAAAAAAAGAACACGAACGAGCTACCTACGACGCTGAAAACCGCGATAAACAGAGTTTCAGCACAGCATATCATTGGTCTTATCGCTGATTTTCTACACTTCATTAATCACTCCTTGACCATCACTACTTGCAGATATAAAGAACAATACGAATGTGTTATTGTTTAAAACATTGATATCAATATTCACTTCACATTCCACATTAATTATTTATTGTTATTAAACATGCGGATTTCTTGCACGAGTCGATTGTGTATACGCGAAAGAGTGTACTCTCCTGAGCTAGGTGAGCAGGACGCGAGCGGTTGCGGCGGCGGCGGAGGCCGACTGTCGGCGTTGCCCGTGCTTGGGCCGCACTGCTATCGCTGTCGTAATCGTACCGCACCGTTACGCGTGTGGCCGTGTCGGGAGAACGCGGAAGCGGTAGCGGGAGCGGATAATTTAACCTAACTATGACGGAACAAAAACGGGCGTTTGTGGCACGACACACACGGAGCTATAATATGTATATTAATATGCCAAAATATATATGATAGAGATGCATCTTATGATATATTTTCCGTACTTGTTGACAGAGTCCTCACACGTAGCTATAATATATAATCTTAAAATATCTTGATACATTTAATACATACTTAAAATACATTTATCTTTCCCTTTATCCTAGTAATGTGGGGTACTTTAGTGTAATATATATTAGAGCTCCGTTTCTGATGGGCTTCTCTGCTAAAGGAACTACATTAGGTTCACGCGCTGAGAAAAAATATATCACAAGAACTCGGGTCAATAATTAGCTACACAGTTCCACGCATAGCTTGATATACCTATCTTTCCTGCCCTTCCACAAACCCCGTGCTTTATGTTACGATACTTTAAAACGAACACCTTGTTTTATCTAATCTGTGGCCCTGTTGGATACACTTCAACCCAGTGGGATAAGTGGAATAGTGACAATCGACCAACGCTGACTTCAATGACTTGCGCCTTTGAGTTCCTATCACTCTAAGCTCGAGTTGAATCACTGCGCCGGCGACTTTTCCTGTCCGAGTAAGGTGTAACGCCGGTAGTTAACGAGCTAGCCGTGCTCGTTAGATGCCACCTTCATTTATTTATTATTCAACGTTTAGACATTGGATTGGTTGCATGAAACCTTTTGATACGTGAAATAAATACTGCATGTGATAGGTTTGACTGTAGTGGAAATACCGAAATAGTAATAGTCATACTCGAACACTGCATCATTGGTTTCATAGTTAGACACGTTATATTATATATATATTGATATTTATATTATAATATACACGTATATTTGGCAGATCGATCTACGTTTACCAGTCGATATCAATACCTTGACAGATTAGTCGACAGGTAATGAAATAAATCCATCGGGCAGATCAAATATATCCACACTAATATTTGAAATGTAAAAGTAATTTTGTCCGTCTGTCTGTTTAATAACGCTTTCACGGTTGAACCGCTGAGTCGGTTTTGATGAAATTTGGTATGGATATTGCTTTAGTCCCGAAGAAAAACAAAGGATACTTTAAATCCCGAAAAATTTAACAGTTGCCGAGCGAATAACGAATTCTACGTCGACGGAGTCGCGGGCAACATTGACGATAGATATCGACTATTCATTCAAATAAATCCATCCCATCTTAGTCCTCAGGGTTGGCAACGCATTTGAGGTCTTAGGATTAAAGTCTTGAGAATTCAAATGTCTATGGGTCTCAGATTCCACTTACCATCAGGTGGCCTGAGTGCTCGTGTGCCTTCTCCTTAACATAAAATAAAATAAAATAATAATATGTATATATATTTTTCCACCTATGCAACGGTTTGTTTCCATAAAAGTGTTATCTTATTTGTATAATCATGAATCATTAAACGCACAGCTTTGACTTTCGTTTTTATTTTCTTCACCACTACACCTGTCAGACAATCGATCAGGAACTAAGCTAGGTGTTTCAATTAATAAAAAAACAAAGTGCATAATGTATTTGGATAGAAACAGTGAACATCGTTAATCGTGCAGAGAGTGACGTAACCTGCGGAGTAGGAGTTTACGCCTAATATTAAGGAATGAAATAGTCATTTTAATTTTGATTAATGCAACAGGTAGTGATTAATAATTGGTTAAACCGCGGCGTGTAGGTCGGGGTTTCGTTTGTTGATGGATTACCGTTGCGTTAGTATAATTGTTACTAACTTTCGCAACACTTTAAGAGCTATAATATTCTCTTTAGAGTGCTCACTGACTCTCGAGAAGGCACCGCACAAAAAACAACCTACTTTAAAAAAAAAAACTATGACAGTCTTAAAAATATTGAAGCAGTCGGGTTGTTAAAGCTTGCTTTCTTTTGTTAAAGAAAGTAAAAACATTTATTCAGTAACACAAACAGCACCTAAGTGCAAACAGTAAGTACAAATAATTACAAGAATAACTTGTTACTTGTTGGAAGTTTTCATGTAAAAACCGGTTTACCGGTAAGAGGGTAATTAAAAACCGGTTAATTACCGAAACTTAAATATATGCATAAAAAATAACGATTTCTGGTGTCAATACTCTTGAAATTATGACTTTGTTTCTTCGTTTAACCGGTTTCTACCGGCACGATTTTAAAAGTTGACACAAATTGCACTCTCTATAGTTATTTTAAATCGGTAGGACGGGTGATATTTCCACTGATGCAGTCGCAGGCGAAAGCCATATTCTTAATAGCTATGACTGCCTATGACAATAAAATCTAAGGTTTACTTCAGCATCAAAATATAATAATAATTTCATTTCCTAGTAAACTAATTGTGAACTAGTAAGTAGGTCACAGTAAGACCTCGCGGATGTAAATTGAGGACCTTACCGGGTAATCGTGCTTCAAACTAGAATGGTTATCTACAGGTGTTACTGCTCATAAAGGCAAAACTACTATTGTTCGAGTGAGCGCAATAAATGTAAGTACACGTCAGGTTCAAAGATTTATTGTATAATGATTCTGAAGGTTTTTAGTGCAGGTAAGGAGATTGAGTGTGATTAATTGCTTACATACTGACTCGTATTTATTCAAGATATATTATTGGAGTAAGTACGACAGTAGATAAAAGTATTACGTAAATCAATATTTTTAAATGTTAACAATTATTTGTTTTACGTATTTACTCTGAAAATATTACCTTAAAATTGTAAGGCGACGCTTAAATCCATACAAATTTGACTTCGGATAAGAAAGCATGCAAACCTAGATTTTCAAGAAATGAATTTGACATATTAAAAATATGTTATTATCGGACTAGGTTTATAGTTTAGGACTGAGTTTGGAAATGTTCAACCTCACAATCTTCTTAAGCGACTATATATATGACTAAAATATAATAGGAATATAAATATTTGTTACAAAATACTATATCGGTTAGGTAGGTACCTAAACTATGCGTGTATATTATTAATAGAAAAATATCATCATCCTGTTATTGCATCACAACATAATATGTAAGTTAATGTACCTAACCTACAACAGTTCATTTATCGCAGGAAACGTTTGCAAACCACGTTCACTGTACGAGATCAGGGCCTTTATTCTGGTGCGTTAAAACGATTTCGTGTTTGACACGTTTAAGAATCGTTTATGTCACAGTCGCCATTATTGTAAATGACATAAGAGTTATCAAAACGTTGACAATACGGAAACAGGTCAAAAACGACATCGTTATAACGCAGTTGAATAGAGGCCCAGAACACGATAAAATTTAGGTGCCATTACAATGACATGAGCATGAGTATCGGAAACATCAATCGTTGAAGTGTGTATGTTTGTAAATCAACCACACACAATCTATGCCATGTGTTGAAGTAATAGGATTACATTTTTATTTATACAACAGTTAAAATACTATGCAGCAATTGCAACGTCCATAATATAATAGGTTAGGTACATTATAATTAGATTCCAAAAAAAGTTTACTAACAGACTCTGACATATATAATTATAAATGTATAAACCTTTTTTTTATGGCAAGGCACGAGAACTTAGTCCACCTGATGGTAAGTGGAATCTGAGATCCATAAACATATTATTTGAATTCTCAAGACTTTAATCTCAAGTCTGCAATCCTATCACTTCAAATGCGTTGCCAACCCTGAGGATCAAGATAGAATCCCTCTATGCTAGTAATGTCATCGATTGACCTACCCCACACCGAAACAGAACAATGCGAACACTGCTGCTTGGCGGTAGGTTGTCGGGAAAGATCGTTCCATCCACCACTAAAAACGAAGGTTTAAAAAAGAGCTCTTAATGGGTTTCTACTATACTATTATAATATAAATGTGACTGAAATCGTAACTCAGTCACTCGTATCTAAATAGATCCTCAAAGCGATACAGCAATACTGTCACACAAGTTCCGATTGGCTAAATGTGTATCCGACCACATATATTAGATAAGATAAAACATGATAAAGCCACGAGATCATGACTGCAGTTTCATTAATCCTGTAAACCTAAGTAAAACAAGCTACCTTTACACGAGTTTCCACTCACACAAAAGGCGCAAGGACGTCACGGATCCTACACAATGCCTGACAATAGTAACGTCACGGTGTCTGTTACAAGTCTAACAGCTACATATTTCTGTTCAAGATTCCAGTGCTGTATACAGCTCGATAAAGATGCTATCATACATTATCTCAAATGCAATAGCACTTGAGATATCTGTCGACTGATTAAGAGCATCGGCGAATTATGTAAATAATTAGGGATGCATTTTGCATCAGAAACTGTCGAAGTTACGTTGTGTTGCTATGTAGTAACAATTTAAGGAAATAGTTCCAAAATAAAATAAAATAGAACTTGTTTAACCTAAATTCAAGTGGTCATTTCCGACCGCATTATATAACTTGTTGTTCATTAAATTGAGAATCTCGTAAATTGAAAGCAACAACTTTTATAGTTTTCGGTTATCAAAAAAAACGTTTAATCGGAACAGCTAAGTTGTTGCATCCCTACATACATACATTACATCACGCCTTCATTCCCAGAGTGGGGTTGGCACAGCTAGTGAATTACCAACAAATCTAAAAAGACAATTCTATAACCACATTTTGCACAATCAGGCCAAGAAGTTGCATCCCTAGCATCAATAAATACGTCAGCGCGAGCCTCGGTATAATTCAAGCTCTGCACTTCAATCAAGGATATGATTGATACGTCTGCAACATTGAGTTAAGCAACGGTGCTTCAGTGATGATTTGATGTGTGTGGATAAGACGGTCTCACATCATTGAACGTCTTGTCTGATGTTTGCAGGTTCCTTTTCGACGTTTCCCATGATTGAGAAGCACCTGGTGACAATAAACTCCAGTGCGACCTGTTTGATGCGCGTGTTTGAACCACTAGACTAATATATATTTATATCTTGACACTAAGCATCGTAGAAATATAGATTAAAAACTCACTTACACGAAGAAACGTAGCGACAACATAGCGCAGCGGTAGGTAAATAAAACGGAATCCAAAGCTAGATAGACTTGCCTGTGACTTGTCACGACTATCTAGTCTATAAAGATAGAGACGCAAGAGAAAATGCAAGTTACGATAGCCTGATTTGCCAGTGAAATTAAAGGAGATAGCCTCACGGAGTCGTACGGTACACGGGGACACCGCAGGGAGGCCCGGTTGCAACTGCTCACGAGTACTGCACAATAGGGATATTTCCAATGTAAAACGATTGACAGAGACTCTTTTCCAAGGTGTTAAGAGCTCTTTTGCAAAGACTTGACTATAGTTTTTGCATCCGCATTCTAGGATGCGCGTGCGTCTTACTTTTCGTTGATCAAAGCGTACCTGTTGTAATTAAAGCCGTTCTAGGATTGACGACAGTTAATAGAAACTGAACTTTAAGCGATGGCAAGTAGAATTGTAAGTCCTAATTTATTGCTAGAAACCCAAATATTCTGTAAACAGTGCAGTGCAATCCGGAATCTGCGACATTCCGTATTGAATATGGACTCACATATCACCAATGTAGACCAATTACAAATAAAATAACGCAATGTTTTCTTGCTTAGCGCGCGTAATTATGATAATGGTATTTAAAATCGTGCTCGCTGATGGTATAACCAACTGTGTTTTTAAGTTTTTACAATACAGTCCGCAGAGCAACCGGGCTTCTGCCTTCTTCGCAAAAAGCAATGCGGATAAATTCCAAATACCTAATGCACCACGCGATCGATTCGAATCAATGCAAAAAACTAATCGGTTCGGCCGATTAACCGCGAGGTATCGAGCGGGATGCGCGCGCGACGCAAATATCGTGACATTTCCACTGATCACTCTTTATTAACGTAAGTCGCTAAATCATGTTGTTGCAAACAATCTTAGGTTTCTTACAACGTAAAGTCCAATTTTGAAGTACCAAACACATAGGAGGTTGTGGAAATAATGTTAGACATTCACTGCCAATAACTAGAGATCGTTTGCGATGTGAACACGCCAGAGGTGTCGCCGGCACTGAACATGTGAATTTGTAGCGCGTGCGCAGCGCTGCACGGTGCACGGAGCCAACGCGGCGCAGGCGCCGCCGTTTCGTAATAGTAAAGGTGAATGATCGATGCGAGATTTATTTTTAAACAAAAATAAATCCCAGAGGACAATCAACTGTCATTTTCGATTGTTTTCCGCCGCGATTTGTGGCGCCGTAAAATTAATTTAATTGTTATTCTTATCATAACTTTCCAAAGAGTTTCGAATGCCGTCAAGCGTGAAATACTTATATTGTACCACGCCATATTTAGCATAGATATACATCTCACTCGCGTATATTCTACTAAATAAATCGCGTGATATCTACTACGTGAAACGCACTTTGAACAAGTATTTCATTTGAATTAACTTAATTAACATTTATACCCTTAAATGAGCCAAACGTAAAAATTACTCTTCCGTATTTTCATTTTAATTTATAAACAGCATCGTACATCCACTACGTGTTTCACAAATAACTTTGGTACTAACAAAAAAATAAATTGCTAAGATTCTCTTATTTCTAGTATAATGTGAGCTTGTTGCTAATTACTAGTAATTAATTAACCAAGACCCATTCCACAAAAGGATTACTTTGAGTTATAAACCACATTAACAATGGTTGTTAGTACCTTCTATTGTCAAGTTATAAGACTTATGTATTCATATAGCTAACACATTTGTATGCAAATGTTGTATGTCACCTAACCAAGCTACGACGCTTAGCCAAAAAAAGCCTTGTGACGTATGGGTGGAGCCTTCGTCGATTGTAATAAGGGATGACTTAAGTGGAATGAAGAATATAGGTCACGTTTTGATACTGATCCACCTAGATCTAACTGAGATAACGGATTTATCAGCGTTAAGTTTCAGTCAACCCCGTGTGGTTACCGGGTTAGAATAGTGCCACTCCATGACTTCCCGTGGATGTCGTAAGAGGCGACTAAGGGAATAAAGGCTTGTAGTACCTACTGTTAGGTGATGGGCTTGCAACCTGTCACTAATTCACTGGTAAACATCTTAACCTCATTGTGCATAATGTGGTTACAGAATTATCAACAAGATTAGAGTTGTTGGTGTTCTGTAGCTCAGCCTACCCCACTCTGGGAATGAAGGCGTGACGTTATGTATATGTATATGTATATTTCAATAAAGTCTCTTCCTTATGCGTTTGCAATAAAAACGTGTACAAATGGAGTGCAATGGAAACGAACGACAGTAGAATTCGATAGTCTTAAAAATTTAAAAAATATGATGATAAGTAATGTTCCAAAGGACGACAGCTGTGTCCCCCTAATTAGAAAACTAAAAAAATTAAATAAATATCAAGGGATAATTTTACACAAATTGACCTAGTACCTGTAGTAGTTGTAGATGTATGTGTGTCAACTCCCACCCAGAATACTTTAAGAAACAAAGTCAAGTAATTCAAGAAAAGACAAGAGCATTTATCATGTCTCTTTTGTTCAAACGCAAAGATAGGTATGTATGTATAGAATAAATATATTAAATATTCAGCACTGTTGTACATTATCATTTACCAGATGAATTAAGAATGTTGTCGTATAAAATGTTTAAACGTTATTGACTAGAATAAGTATATAAAATAGATGAATTATTTGCCTACCAAATAGCTTTTTTATGTAACCTTTAATTAATAATAGGACTAATAAGATTATAACCAATATTTGTACGCTTGCTTGAATGTAGAATAAATGTGCAATATTTATATAAATACGTCGCCAGTTATAAAACGAATATGGCACCGATCGTAATCCTCCGATGACGTCTGCGCCTTGTTAAAACTTTCAACAGCAGGAAGTGAAAGTGTTACCTAAGATAAATTTGCAAGCTCATAAAAATCCTAAAATGGTAATGAAATGCATTTCCGTTTTATGATCAACTACAGGACGCCCGCGACTTTGCACTCATACTTACAGTGCTTCTGTTTTTCATGTCTTTCGGGTAGCTGTCGCTGTCTCCCTCGATGTCGACTGTATATTTGTCACTCGAGTTTCATATAAAAACCAATCTTCCCGAGATACATCAAGGAAATAGAAGGTATGTTAAAGTAGCCGTACATTTTTAGTAACCTTGTCGCAGCTATTGATTTGCTAAATTGAATCCAGTCTCACACAAAAAGCCACGACTGCAGTAAAAATATTAAGTAAAAAGCGAGTACATACACCTACAATCTATAAAACATTGTAAGAGCAATATATACAAACTTGAATATTGGCAAAGGTGATCCAAGCCGGGACAAGCTAACAGTGCAAATGTAACATTTTTCAAGAAATATGTTTTATGTATAGACCTGTCACTAATACACTGGTAAGCATCTTGGCCTGATTGTGCAAAATGTGGTTACAGAATTATCAACAAGTTTAGGTTAAGTCGTTGGTATTCCGTAGCTCAGCCTACCCCACTCTGGGAATGAAGGAGAGACGTTATGTATGAATGTATTGTTTTCCAATATTCAAGTCTTTGTCTACCCATAGGTAGTACAAGCCTAGAGTTTAATTTGGGACTATGTCAATTCGTGTGACATTGTCCCCGGATATTTATTTAGTTATTTATAATAAGTCCATTGCACTTACAGATTTCAATAGAGATTATGGTTTTCAGTTTACATTTTTGCCCCAGTTTTTTAAATACTTACATACAAAACATCACGCCATCATTCCCAGAGTGGGCAGAGCTACAGAAATACCAACAACTCTAAAAAGACTTGTTGATAATTCTGTAACCACATTTTGTACAAACAGGCTAAGATGATATGGAAATATTATAAACCTTATGTCACTTCCATAACTAAGATAAATCGAATGACACCTCAGATGTTAAAATCCGTCAAGCCATTTAGGCTGCAGAAGAAGCCCAGAAATAGACATACATACATACGCTCGAAAAATATAATCCTCCTTCGGGCAGTCGGGTGAAAAGGAAGTCAAATGTAAAGCTACTTCTGAGTTCGACAGTACGGGTAAAATTAATTAGTCATAGAAGTTTTATATGTAACGTATAGAAGTAAGTAGTGATTTTTCGTCTATTATGATATTAGTCCCGATATTTCCGATGATACGGCAGCGGCATCTTATTTAATGCCAAATTAAGTCACAAATAACAATATTTTTGACTTATTTTTGGCTTTGATAACTTTTCTTTTTTAGGTTGTTGTTTTTGTAAAACGTTGCATAGAACAAGTGTCTACTTTCAGCGTTATAAGTGGTGTGTTATATAGATTTGCTGAAATAACCTTCAATTGTTTAATACATCATGATCCGATCATGAGGCTATTATCCAACCACCACTCTTCACCTTCTCCGTTCAGCACCAGACTGTGTTTGGCATTTAAAAAGGGTGCGAAAGTGACCGAAATTATGGTGAAAGTGAGGAACCTAAATGCTGAGATTATTTTTGTCTGGTATTGCTTCACATGTTTTTGTATGTACTAATGTTAAATAAATATATCGGGGGGCACGGCAATGCCCCCGCCAAGTCGAGCAAAACAAAGAGGCACGGCCGTACCATCCTTTCCTCAAAGCCTTCAGGCCATTTTCCGCGCTTCCTGCATCCTGTAATTTTGTGCTTCATTCTGTATTTCTTTTCAGATTTAATAGTGTAACAAATTTCTATGACACCTGAATATTACAATTTACAATACTCACTAGTTTAGGTCTAACGTGGCACACTATCGATCTAGCGGACTCCTCGTCGCTGCTGCTCTCCAGGCAGTCGGACAACGAGGGCGAGCGGCGCGGCCAGCGCACCGACTTGTCCGAGTCGGTCGGGCTCGGCAGCAGCGGCGCCAGCGACGGCCCGCCGCGCCACCACGACACCAGCGCCGGCGCCACACCCACCACCATCGCCAACCCTAACTTCACCATTGTCAACCCTACAGGGCTTTCAGCAACGCATTGTTCCAACGTCTATTTAAGTCAACAGTTAAGACACTTCACTTCCGCTACCGGCACTCTATTATCTATCAACGTGACAGACACGTGCCAAAATACAATCCGATTAGTGACATCTGCACTTTCTAATTGCCTTATTTTCAGATCGTGAGTGTCATCAATACAAACACATCAACAACAGTCCTTTGCGTGAGCGTGACATGAAACTTGCTCGGAATTATTGAAAGTATCTAAGTTGCAGCAAGGGACGCTGTTCTCGATCGCTCGCAGACTGCCGAGTGGCGGTCGTTGACGCTGGACCCCCCTCCCGCCTGTGCGCCCCTCCAGCCGCCCGCCTAAACCGAACCACCCCTGCCCTGCCCTGTCTGTACACTGGAATGTCACACGAATTGCATTAGGCACTTTAAGAACGCAGTCTAGACGATTTCACGCTCGATAAACTAAATCAAGCGAGATCACGCAATGTAATGAAGGATAAACGATAACTGATAACTGCTTGAATGTGGGTCAAACGTGTGTCAATAACTGTAAAGTTTATAGCAACAAAATGGGTTAGACGCGTAAAAAGGTAACGCAATGCGCTATTACGGGGATCATTACTGGCACATGAATCTTGAAATAAAACCAGCATTACCGACGGAGTGAGGTAACATGAAGAGCCCAGGTTGCGCAACGCACTGTCACATCCGCACACACTTCCTTCCTAAGCGGTTGCAAAATTGAACATCACGAGCATTGTTTCATATTAAACCGGCATTGCAACCGGCGTGAACGGCACGTCTGAACACTCTGGATGTGTTGAAAACTAACTGCAACACTAAACAATGGCACGAGATCTTTACTAAACACTAAAAACACGCAACAACGATTCTAAACAAATTCAATGCAAGACGTGACAAAAAAAAGATTGAAAACATTTATGGCAACAACATATACTGAGCTGCCATGCCACTTGCTTGCTTGTAATTACTAGTTCCATCTGCCACGTCAGATTATTTCGTGAAGCTATATCCCACGTAGATTGAACAAAAAAAATGCTGCGAAATTTTTGAAAGACGCAAGGACTTGGAATCTGCAGCGTAACGCGTAAATGCATCGGAATTCCAACCTTGGCGGGTGGATGGTACTATTAAAAACAATGAAATAGAGATAGCACTGTTGTATGTACAGTCTTGAATGTACAAATGCAACTAAGTTAATACAAATAAAACAAACACTAACAAATAACAATACCGGACAATCAATAACAAACAGCGATAACAGTTTAAAATGTCTACAATTGTTCAAATTCCTTACTTTAACAATGAACAATAACAGATAACTGCATTGTAATGTTAATTACTCTCGTTCCTTATTCTAGATTTCTTAAATAGTAGTCTTAGAAGCTTGAAAACCTATTTAAATTAGTTTTTTTTAGAATCCTTCATTTCATGATCTTGAAACAGCTTTATCACTAGTCACTCCCTAGACATTATAGTAACACTGCCCACTCTTTTACATTCAACTTGGAAATTTTCAGTTTCGTGATTGTATTTCACAAAGCCGGGGAGAAATTGCATCAGCTTGGCGACGGGGTGGGAGACCGATCGATGCTGGGGACTGACGTCAAGCCAGCCAGCTATACTTGGTACCTAGTTGTGTCTGCCACATGCCCATCTAAAGCGTATAAAACTGAAAACGATACATTCAGAGTCGTAAAAGCAAGTTGATTGAGCAAATTGATATCGGTTTCTGTAATTGCGCATTGAAGTCAGCATGATTATGTTTAGAGTACTTTGGAATTTAGGAATTTCAGTACAAGATATAAATCATTTGATGTGGGGAACTGGCTGTATAACATTAGTTGTCACCAAGATTTGGCAATGGTGGTGTGAAGGACGAAGAACAAAGACAATAGGTATCATTCATAATTATTCATCGGTGGCTCGATGGGTATGAATATTTTGTGGAATTGCTTACATAACTTCACGACTTCATTCCCAGAATGGAGTAGGCAGAGCTACAGAAATACCAACAACTCTAAAAAGACTTGTTTATAATTCTGTAACCTCGTTTTGCACAATCAGGCCAAGTTTACTAGTGTATTAGTGACAGGTTGCAAGCCCATCGCCTAACAGTACTTACAAGCCCTTATTCCCTTAGTCGCTTCTTACGACATCCACGGGAAGACATGGAGTGGCACTATGGCGTCGTTACCCGGCATCTGCTTACTTATTACTTGTAATTGACTTTAAATTTTATTTGTAACATATAAAGCACACAACATGACATCACAATGTACCCCTTCATCGATTAACCCTTAATAGGGCCCCGTAGAAGTAAAAAAACTAGACCAAAATTAAATACAGTGATGGAATCGCGAGTCTCTAAAGAGTAATAATAGATGATGTTATATTTGAGTAAAATACAATTGAAATTGCATCATAAAACGTAGGTAGTAAAGTTTAATTTCAGCTTATTGTAATGTGGTAAATATATGGCCACTGCCCTATTAAAGGTTAATAATGTGTTTTAGGCATTAAACAATAAACTACCTTGCGTTCTTTTTCGACTTGATATCTTTAAATACTCTACTTGTTACTGTACCGGGCGTGAATACGCTACTGGGTATAACGATATTGCTTTTGAATATTGTATTGGTATGTTGTTAACTCGGCCGCCATTACTGTCAAGTAAATAAGAGCTATCGTAACGTTTACAATACGATAACATCTCAAAGGCAATATGTTACCCCGAAGAATAGAGGTCCAGGGCTCTAGAAGAACCCAAGAGCCCAGAGATTGTAATTATTTGTCTGAATAATAAACATATTTTTTTTTACTGTGTACCAAAATGGCTTTTCACTTTAAGGACAGCGGGTGTACCCTTGTTTTGTCGACAGCCTTTTCATCGAATATTATTTCATCGACAACGATTCATCGAAACTTTAGTACTAGTAATATTGTTTGGCGTAATTTTATTTCAACTACTATTTATTTAAATTTATCTTACTACGTGGAAATACTAATCAACGAATACTACTTAATCGCTGATTTGTTACAAATTATCTTAATTGGTACAGCTACAAAACATTGCAATTCCTTTCTTCGACGTATTACTTCAATACATTTTTATATGTCCTATGAGGCTTTCAAAACAGGTTAGGTCAGAACTGCGACCCCCAAGAAAACGAACTGTTGACAGAAGTGGGTTAGGTTAGGTTAGAACTGCGACCCCCAAGAAAACGAACTGTTGACAGAAGTGGGTTAGGTTAGGTTAGAACTGCGACCCCCAAGAAAACGAACTGTTGACAGAAGTGGGTTAGGTTCGGTTAGAACTGCGACCCCCAAGAAAATGAACTGTTGACAGACGTGGGTTAGGTTAGGTTAGAACTGCGACCCCCAAGAAAATGAACTGTTGACAGATAGCATGACACATTACTATTATTAAATTATATCAATGGTCAATCATAAAACACATAGCTATAATCGCACAGAGTGCTTGCGTTTAGTTTTGATAGCAAAATATTACCAATTGAAATAATTTTATGCGGAATAAATATTATTACAAGTAAAAAAAAAACCCGAAATGATTAGTCATGACATGAATTTGATTGAAATAAGTCAACAACCAATTAAAAGACCTCGTTTCAAATTACCTAGTATTGAGTCCTCGACGCAATGACTTGTCGATGAAATGAAAATACTTAAAACGTTGTCTTTGAAATAATATTCGATTAAAAGTTTGTCGGCAATCCAATGGTAAACCAGGACAGCGTTGCACCCTTTGAAATTCTCGCTTCAAACAACCTAGCCTCGTAGACTTTCAACTCTTTGAAAGTCGGATTTGTAAAGGTGTTTTGTAAGTATTTTCTAAAGCTAACACTCGGCTGTTCTGTGCCGGAGTGAAACGGTGATGGAACTGGAGACTTCCATAGTAAAGAAAGTAAAAACCTTCCTTGAAAGTAATTAGCAGGAACGCGACAGCTGTGAAGTGATTTTATTTGTGAACTTCTCAACACGCACGCGCGCACATTTTGATAATTTGGTAGTAAGACAGCTTGTCCCACAGATAAAGAGAGAGTTGTTTTCGTCTATTAGATACGTATATGGATACTTTCGTGCTAACAAATTAGGCCCCATGCTCAACAAATTCAAAATGACTTATGAACATTCAAATAACGCCTGCCCCGGCAAGTTATAGCTAAGTAGCTACATTAATTAATAGAAATAGTCAATCTTGTAAACAAACCAATTAACCATTAGTACCAGGGCGACCGAGCTCTTCTCGGGTGAATGTAGATTGTAGATTAAATCACAATTAGATAGCGTCGTCTACATATTATGTACAATACAATACAATACAATACATAACACTTTATTGTCCACCAAACAAAAACATTACACAGAATTTAAACAATTTAGAAGACCCAGGTAAACAACAGGCGGTCTTATAGCTGATTAGCGATCTCTTCCAGACAACCTTAGAAGGGATAAGGTGCAAGTTAAGTTATGTAATACCCCGGAACCAGATTTTTCAGCGGAACTCAAATTTTCCGAAAGACGACGATTAGACAGAACGATTTTTTTAAACCTAAATTATAAAATTACTCCGTACTCAAGATCAAGTACGCTTTTTCCATGTTAACTCTAAGTTAAAATAACTTAATAATTATCCGCTTTGTTACTAAAACTAACTTTCCATCACAATAATAGTGGGTATATACCTATGTGACGTATGGGTAGAAGGGTTGGAAGGGGCCACCCTAGGCGTTCTTTTTCGAATGAAATCGGAGTAATTCTGCAAAGAGGCCGAATCATAAGTACCCGATGCCGACAAACGAATAACGTGGTCGTAGGCGTGGAAAAAAGTGGTCTCTGCCTAGCCCTCTGGGAAACCGGCGTGATTTAATGTGTGTGTGAATATGTGACATATACCTAGTACTAGTTAGTTTTTATAACTCTGGCTATTTCTGTATATTAGTTATTTATTTGGGCCTAGGGGGGTAGACCGGGGCAAACCGGGACGGCTCGGCTGGGATCTGGGGCAAGGGATCGATCGCGTCCCGGACAACGACCCCTTGTCCCAGACTGCTCCCGTTTTAAACAAATAGGTTAATTCCTTCAGGCTACAGCGATAATAGATCTATAACATTCGTAATAAAGATTTATCAAATAATAACGGTTGTTTTAAAGATTTACATTGCAATTAAGTTGAAAGCTGGAAGATTTGGTTAATAATTGCATCTTCATCTTCTATTAATTCATCTTGGCTTAGATTTAACCTCGTAACACCCGGTGTGCTATAGAAAGTACATAATCCAGGCAATTCAATTTAAACTTTATTTCAAGTTTCATAAAGTTCATTTTTATTGATTTCAAAATTGAAAATGTCATTTAAGAGCAAAGGTAATTGAACTTTATTTCCTTGCTGGTATATTCAAATTCCTACTCACAAAAATCTACCGGATTGTAGTATGGTGGGCTTCAAGAGGATATTATTCGTTTCTGAAGCATAGGAAGGGCACAACCCGCTGGACTGATTCCCTTCTAAAAGCAAAAAATTGCAACAATCAGTCTGCACTGCACTGCATCAGGCTCGGGAGGAAGAGCAGTCTGGAGAACTGGAGAGCTCGATATAGCTAATTATGGTGGCCATCATCCATGAGGATACGACAAAGAAGTTTGTATAAGTGTAAAAGAGCCTTTTCAACTGAAGGTAGAAACGAAAAAATTGGAAGATGTATTGTTGCAATGATGCATTCAATAGGATATTTTGATAAAAATAAACTAAAGTAAATATTTTTTGATCCACAGTTGAATATTGTCGTAATGACGAATCAAATAAGTTTAAATACAGTCAAGGTGAAAACGGGTCACTTAGTACAGAATTACCATACAAAGTGACCCGTTTTCATTGCTCGTGAATGTAGATAAAAAAAACCGACATAAATGCGACTCCTACTTTTAGAACAGAAAACTCTTAAAACTAAGCTAAGATCAATTCCGCTAAAATTAACTTTAAAATAAATAAAACTGCATAGGTATCAGTTCATACGTATAACACCCTCTCTTAGGCTAGGATTAAAAATCACACGAATGAATAACTAGCTCCAAATTAAACGTCGTCTTTCTCAACTCGCTGTCATCCTTAATATAAGGTACGGTCGACCTGCTGCAGTTTAGTGCTTTGTCACTTGAACGTGCGTCATGTTTGAACTGCTGCACTTATCTGTCAAAGGCGTTAAATCGACAAGGCACAAAACCGGCCGACTGTATTATTATTGTTGCTATGCAGACTGTCAGTATAATAGCTTGTATTCAGCCGACGAGACTCGTCCAAGCATTAATTAGCAGTCTGCCCTCTCGCTTGACCTGTTCCCACGGGTCGACAAGGACTACCGATGACCGGCCATAAACATGTTTGTGAAATTACGCTCTCGCTCCAATGGGTGCTACGTTGGACTTCCTGACTTACCATAATGTGTCAATATCGTATTCGTGTGATGGTGCTCTTTGGCTTTGGCTTTAGATAGTCTTTATTAATACTCTATACTGATATTATAAAGAGGTAAAGTTTGTGAGGTTGTAGGTGGTAATCTCTGGATCTACTGAGCCAATTTAGATGAAATTTGGTATGGAGATAACTAAGGTCTCAGGGAAGGACAGAGCATACTTTTTTCCCGGAAAATTGAACAGCTCCCGAAGGAATAGCGATAAACTACGTATTTGACATATCGCACCTTGAGAACAACAATGACCCAATTCAAAATTTCTGCTTTCAAACTTCAAGTCATAAAATTACTATAGAGACTTAACTGTTTTAAAGGTGCGATATATAGACGACAGTATTACATTGTGATTTAATAGTGTCGTCTCTACACACACCAGAGTAGAGCTCGGTCGCCCAGGTGCTACTACATATAAAAGAACAAACTGACTGGCCGATCGATCAACGCACAGCCGAGACCGCTGGACCCAGGTACTTGAAATTAGTAGGGAATATGTTTGGAGTATCTTAGGAGTGCACTGAGAAGAGATTTTTGGAAATTCAAAGGAGGGGTTAAATAGGGGGAGTAGCGGAAAACTAATTCTAGGCGTACGAAGTCGCGGGCGGCCTCTAGTTATTTATGGAGACAATCAAAACAGTACAAATTTCAAGAATTCTCCCACACAAAGCCGGCATCTCAACATTCACTCCCTTTTTTCTCGTATCACTTCACACAATACATCCAGCACGGCTAGCACATGACGGCGCGCGAGTTATGTCGCGCGCGAGATAGACTACTCGTCATTGTCTAATCAGAGCGGTCAGAAAAAGACAGCTAGTCTATCTCGCGGGCGACATAACTCCCGCGCCGTCATGTGCTAGCCGTGCAGCATCTTTGTAGGTCTCTTACGTTTTATTCCTCCACATTCATACTTAAATTCTTCTAAGACTTTCAACCCTCCTCATGAAATGGAAATGAAAGTCTATACCTTCCATTTCTTCGATCCCTAGCTCATTTCTACACGGATGGACTATTTTCTAGAACATCCAACGCTGTTGTCTCTGCCTGCGACATGTCACACATAACGTGAAAGGTGAGGTGAGGCCCCAACTCCACGCGCCACAAACGGAATTCGCACAGATTTAATTGATGTCGCGCTAGATACCTGCAATTCATTGCTTTTTACGCCAAAAGTTCTACTTTCACTTCAGTTGGAACTAAAAATGTTACTTATTCACTAGTTACGCTGCAGTATGTTGAAGCAAGACGAACAAAGTTAAAAACTGATAAGACGTAAAACCTAGGGTAACGAAATTAGAAGATCATTAACCGCATAAGATAATCACATGATTTTTCCAATAGGTCAATAATGTACCAACCCAAAATAGATATGACGCGAATAAATTATGATAAGTAATTTATTTGAAAATGAACAACTAGGTGGTAGGGACTTGACAGAAGCGCTTGGAGCTAACCCCATGTGCTTATGTTTAGTCCACCGTAAATACCGCGCGCCTCTAGCCTGCTGATCGCGCACAGCGCGTGAGCGCGTACGAATCTGAGCAAAATAGGTGAGCCACGTGTGCCTCAACCCGAGGCTGATCTAATTCGTACCCACCTTAACAAGTCCATGGGAGTGTCTATTAAATAACTTGATATTGGCGAAATACACCCTAACAGGAGTGAAGCCATTAATAGAAATAAAAGAATGAAAACTAGGTGGTATACCGTAAATAATCATAACGTTAATGTAAACAGATCCAAGTTATAATTAACACGTACAACATACTTACGCAATCATTCAATTCATCCCACATCCACCCACCTGTAGTAAAAGGTCTCTAAGACCAATGTCATCCATAAACACTAATGACTCGTATCATTTAAAAATAACAAAGCTACCCAAAAGAAGACATCTAAGATCAATGAAGAAATGTGTTCAAACAAAATGAAGGCACATAAATATGTCCACCCTTAATCTATTCCTGAAATCTAATTAGGAGCTGTTTAGTTTTTCAGCCGACTCACGCGCATACGTGGCGGTGTGGAGTGACACTAAGGGTAATAGCGGCGTGTTAATTGTCAATATGAATAATAAATAGGGAATAGACGTAGGCTACGGGTAAGTGATGAATACTGATAAACTGATGGAAAAGCTTTATGCAATTCCCTTGTCAGTCCTGATTAAGAAAATAAAACTGAAAAATCATTGACCAGGTTTCAAGATAGGTACTCTATGGCAACAAAACTAAAAATTGTGCCCGCACGCGCATATACATCTAGATCAAAAATCGGACAAGAGCACGCTCAGTGTAGGATTCCGAAGCCGTTGCGTTACTACAAACACAAATAAGTGCACTAGCAAAAGAGCGTATCTTCATGGCACTTACGTCCTTTCGTTGAGAAGCGCAGTTTTTCTTTAATAACTCAAAAATGGTATATGATCAATGATCATCATACGTGTGCTAACTCGGCGCACATATCAATGAATAAGATGTCAATATACATGTTTAATTTTAAAAAACCCTCTGCTTCTCTTCATATAAAAAAAGTCCATGTCCAAAAGTCCAGTGTCATTTATAGTCTTATAAAAGGCTAATAAGTTCATGAGTCAGAAAACAGATTTGAGTAATCACTACATAGTAAAAAACAAAGTCGCTTTCTCTGTCCCTATGTAAGCTTAAATCTTTAAAACTACGCAACGGATTTTGATGCGGTTTTTTTAATAGATAGATTTATTCAAGAGGAAGGTTTATATGTATAATACTTTAATCCGGAGCGAAGCGAGGGCGGGTCGCTAGTTTTAAATATTTGAAGAATGTGCCTTTGACCACAGTGGACGATGAGAGAACGTAAGGTAATTTTAAGTGGAAAGTTTAATCTATCCAACCAATTATTTCTGAAAATATTCATAAAAGTGACAGGTTTATTATCCACGCTGAGTCACGCGTTAAACACGGCCGTAATAAGCCCCCAGATGTTTATCCGATGCGTTGAGGAACCAAACATCTTCACAAACTTTTACTTTATTAACTGGATTGCATTAACGTGATTTACGTGATAGATAATAAACAGTTAATTGCCCTCCTTCTTCATTTAAAAACCTTAAAGCATCATTACTCTAAATTAAACTTTACATAACTTACAACTTTACGGAACAAAACAGATAATTACAAATGGGTCTTCTTCAATTTGGACTTACAGCTTTACGCTTCTCGTTACATTCGATTTCATAAGGGCCTTTTGTTTAACTTAGAATGGGAAATAAGTTATGCCACTTGGTTACTTAATACTCCCACGGCTTAATTTATACCAAACTATATCATCTTCACAACAAACCGGAGCGGGCGTGAGACAACCGGTGAAACGGCTAGTACAGGACCATTTTTATGTTTGAACAGATGGGCCTTTAGGATATACTTCCACCCTTCTAGGATCTTTTGTTTACCTTACAAATTCAAGATGATCAATCACACTCAAGGTGATGAGTGTCACTATGATGTTTTTCGTTCTCAGAAGAGCATCATGGCGAACGTTTGGGTTCGGACTCAGTTGGTTCACGAGTCGACTACCTAAACCACTGGGTCACAAGCGCTCAGCAAAGCGACACACTATCGAGCTGATAGGATTGAGCTTATTCGTTAGAATGCTCGCCGATATGAGCGTTCCATTGGTTCTTCTTTCGAGCACCAAATCGGAACGCTCATTTCAGAGAGCATTCTAGCGAAGGCATCAGTAATTGCTCAAGTCTATAAGGAACATAAGTCCTCAGGGGTCGCACCGCGTTTGCAATCTTGCCAACCATCAGGTGGCATATGTGCGTGTTGTCCTATTTACCATAAAACTGGTAACCCATCGTTTTATCGGAATTCAATTCATCGATTGTATCGAATCTTTTCATCGAAAGCTATTTTCTGTTGAAACCATGATGTTTTCGTGATTAAACATTAATTACGTAGCTTAGGTTAGGTAAGACTTGCGAATGCCAAAAAAAAACTCATGCGGCGAGAAATGCCTTTCGATAAATTGGAAATTCTACGTAGTGATCTTTGAATGATATTTCGATAAAATAATAGCTACCCTACAAAACTATATAAGACACCATGCAAGTGCATCCCTAGTTCCACTAGCCTAAAGGTCCAGACGGGTACAGCGCGGATAGACGCAAGCGCATCTATTTCGGCGCAGCGCGGTCTTGCTCCGCGGCCGCGGCGGCGTTTGCGCACAAATAGATCGTCGCATCGCGCAGGGTTGTCAGCGGGCGATAATTAAGTCGGTATTCATTTAAAGACAAACCACCAGACGGATCACTTGATAGAAAGCGATCATCACCGTCGCCCAATACCCTCAGTAACACCAAGGGAATGAATGAGTGAATATTCTTTTAAAAGCGAGTTAAAAGAAAGACGTTTCGTAGCGCTTAAGTGACGATAACACCGTAAAGGGAAGTCAGATTTAAAATAATCACAAGAATACTAATAATAGGTAAATTATAGCTATCTTAAATTCTTTATACGCATAAGCGTGAAACTAACATAGGTACCTACCCTGGAATGATATGCGTCTTAGAGGCTAATACTTTCCCTAGATCGCAACCAACCCTAGAATTATCCCATGATTACAGCAGAATTTACGCAGATCCGCGCTCCGTGAGCCTCGCCACATCATAGCGCCACTGCGAGGTGCTAACTCCTCGTTTATAACTTCCTTTTAGCTGGATTTACTCTTTAACGCGATGGGTTCGCCGTCGATACGACATAAATCCATACTAAATATGTAGAAACAGCTAGAATCTCGTGCCGTAGATTATTTTTTTACATCCATTACAGACCTTCGATTTTCTTAATGTATCTCGGCAAGCTTCGTTTTTCTATGAAACCCGAGTGACAAATGTACTGTCAGATGAGAGTGCGAGTGAGTCAGAGATAGCTACCTGAAAGACGTTTTGAAAATAGAAGCACTGTACCCAGATCGGAGACGAAGTTCGGTCCGGACCCTCTCGGGCTAAGGGGAAAATTGATACACGATATTTTGGACATCATGTGGATGATAGGATACTTTTTATCGTAAATATTTTAAAATTACTGTGGTATTAGCGACCACCGGATAAATTGTACTATTCATATTATTCGAATTTTAAAAATGAACGGATATTGCAAACCCCAGTGGCATACCGTAGTTCTAGAATCCATGGAGTCGATACTTCATAATTCTTATACACATACAACCTTGATTTTGACCATCATTGTCATATTTCAAAAGAAACCAACGACATTCTTAGTTTTGTTTCTCCATACCTACTAATATTTGTTTGTTTATTATGCTTTACTGTCGTCCAACTTCCGAACTGATCGTCTAACCGTCGACGTGGTTTAAACGCGTTGGCTTGGGTTATCGCTATAGATCGCTCAAGGTTGCCCCGGTTTGGCCGCAGGTTCGGAGTTAGGGTGCTGGATGAAGCGAACTACCAGCATTACGATTTCACAGCGGATATACTCCATACAAACTCACAACAAAGTCTTAACTTAAGATTTTAATGCTTTAAATTTGTGTAGTTACAAAAGACAGGTAAGGGACAGATTGTTTGACTTATAGCGTATATAACAATATTGTATCGCAGTTTGATTTCCAACGCACCTACATAATTATTATTGTTAGATTGAGTGTACACTTATACCTAGTTCCTTCTGACTGAATGTTTAGTTACGAGCTCTTCATTTTAATTTTTCGTAAAGTTTAATTATCATTAAGGGAACTCCAGGTTTAGTCGAGTTGTAATATTGAACTTTAATAGTTAAACAAAACTTTGTTTCTTAAATAAATAAATAAACACCAAAACTAATTTAAATATAAATAAATAAATATAATATCAGGGGACAATTTCACACCAATTGACCTAGTCCCACGATATAAATATTACTATAGAGAAATAAATACTTAAACACATTAAAAGAAACATCCCAATCTAAAAAAAAATACTCGCGCTCATTACACAAATATTTGCCCATACCGGGAATGACAATACTAAGTGTCAAAATCAAGATGGTACTTAAGAAATACGAATTAGCAACTCCATGGATTCTAGAACCCCGGAATGCTACTAAAAATAAAAGTCCTAGCCTTAATTATGACTATTTATGACACAGACTAAGCGTCTCATAGTCATTCGTAATCGAAAGCAGCTCGCGTTAAAGAATACCACCACCTCGGGGCTCTGAGATGGAATGCCGCATCCAATGGCACTCGACGAGTGTTTACGAGATGATTCGCTTGTTTATCGTGTTGCAAATGTTGCAATAGATCCTGTATAGCTCGCGTGCTATTCTATAAGCTATTTACTAAACGATTAGCTTCAAACCGTACTATCAAAGTAATAATTATTATAAGATGACAAAGGCTTCAAAAATATTTACACAATAAGGTTTGTGTACTTAATTGCTATAAATAGGCGATTCAAAAAATCGGGACCGCATTTAATACAATGAACCATTTCACCGAATTAAATTTGACCGAAGGCTGCTAGACTTTTTTTTTAATTGCTCTAAAATTTGATGAAATATGAATTCTCCAATTGATATCTAAGGAATAAAAGAAGCAATCAAGGAATTAATAACAAAAACTTCGCACCTGGAAGATCGACTATCATTTAAGTTGAAAACGATTTTTCTAATATACCTACTACACAATCAAAATGGCGTTTTATGAAACAACTGCAACAAGCATGACAAGATCCACTTCTTGCTATTAGCATCCTCAACACGAGAAATAGAAGAAACGATGGGGTAGGTAGAGTGGTATGGGAGTTATAGACTTAATGAGAAAAAAATCATGATCGCGTCCTTTGTGTAACGAAAATTAGTCATGACTAACTTTCGTTACACAAAGGACGCCTTTGGCATCTTATAATCAATTAAGTTATGTTTTAATAAAAGCCCTTAACTATGTGATTTTTTTTGAAAACGTCTTTGTGACAAATCGGTGTATATTGCTTATTTAGATGAAGCCCAGTGATGTAGGATCTCGTCGACTAAGCAATGTACACCGAATTGTCCGGGCACTGACAGCTTCCTGAAATAGGTCCTGTTTCTGATGTTACAAAAACTCCAAAGGAGCCCCTAACCTTACGGTTCCGGTATCTATGAACCTCTGCGGTCCGACAAGGTGCGATGCGGAAGGCTATTTCGATCGCGTCTCATTCCTGCGCACGCGCACCTACCAGCAGGTGTCGTGCAGTGCGCGCCGAGCCCCCGCGCCGCTTGGACAAACTTACTAACGCGATATAAATAAACTTTCTACATACCATAAACTGAGATATATATGGGAAACCGTCAGGGAAGGAAAATGGTCGATTGAAAAATGACCAGCTTTTACTTTTGATTTACTTTACATTTAATAATTATGCTCTCACTCACTTGACATTGGCGAAATCACTACTGAAGAAGAAGATATAACTATGCGACAAGCCAACTTTCCTCAATCAAGTGAGTTTACGTTACCGGTCAGCAACTTCAATTGTTACACTATGGAACTCTGTCGCTGGAAGGAAATGGTTAACTTTCACGTATTTTTTTTCTCGTGTCTTGAAGATGTCATTATGACAAGGTTCTATTGTGGCTCAACAATTAAAGTTAGACGTCTTAAACCCAAGGATGTGAATGAGAACCAGTTGCCATAGTTATTCATTAACTAATATCTACTTTTGAGTGTGGTCAGATTTATTGTTAAGTGCAGTTTAATTTCATATTCTTACAAAACAATTCCGTGATTGCCTCCGATTGAGCTACGTTTACATTAAAGTCTTTTATAACTTGCAAATCGATTTTTAAACACTTCCCGTTAGATCACACCTTCACTCCCAGAGATGGGGTAAGCAGAGCTACAGAAATACCAACAATTCTGTTACCACATTTTGCACAATCATGCTAAGATATCGTCAGATCCATGGCAAAGTTGCGAATTTGCATTTCGATTCAAATTAAAAATAGTAGATTCGCTACTTTACCGAGTGGCATTTCTGTCGTTGTATTTTGAAATCAAAGTGCAGATCCACAAATTTGCCATGGATGTGACGATATTTACCGGTGCACTCGCTATCGTATTGGACTGAATTTTTGAATTCATACGTAAATCCGAGGGCGATGCAATTGTATGGTTATATGGAACCAATGGGAATGCTTCAAGTCCGGATGCACGAGTGGTAAATAATGGGATACTTGTTTAAATTTGCTATTTTCAAGACATATAATTATGTATGCCGATCCTTGGGAAAGGCGTACGTCCAGCAGCGGAGGCATTACGACTGATAATGATGAAAAAGTACTCGAATTAGTACAAAACATTGAAAAATAAAATCTATGCTTGGCGTTCCTTATTTCCAACGGCTGGTATTTCGTTAAAGTTAATAAATCTATAAGAGAAAAATGATAACGCCAACACAACGATGATTCAGAACAAGACAGAGACGTACAATCGTTAGGACGCTTGAGTGAGAATCGATAAAAGCACTTAGCTTTTAATCGCTAGCCTAGTTGGGAGTGACCCTGCCTTCGAAGCTAGGGGTCCTGGGTTCAAATCCTGGTAAGGGCAGATATTTGTGTGATGAGCACGAGTATTTGTTCCTGAGTCTTGGATGTTTTCTATGTATTTAAGTATTTATTTCTCTATCTAAGTATGTTTATCGTTGTCTAGTACCCATAGTACAAGCCTAGAGCTTATTTTGGGACTAGGTCAATTAGTGTGACATTGTCCTGTGATTATTATTATTATTATTATTAATCTAATATAAAGTTCATTTTTAACAGACGTTACATTAGTGTACCGTATCGTAAGCAAATTGTAACTAGCAATAAAATTTATCGAGTACTTTTTGATTGGTGATCAAATTCGATAAGTAATGTTTTGGGAAAAAGGCAAGTGGTTTCTAATTATGTGTTCCCCTTCGTGTATTTTAGGTGCAAGATAAAGTGTGTAACAGCCCCAATGAAAAGAGAAATGTGGCGTGACGGGACGAATCAATGTATTTTGAAAAGAGTGAGTCAATGCTACAGTAATATAGGACGATACAAGGTTTTGGCAAAAAATAAATTGGACGCAATCGATGCAGGCCCGTTATAGTACTTAAAATAAAAACGAGTGAGAAAAATATTAACATGAGCGCCGACTACAAAGTCAATGAAATGGATAAAAGGTCCCTAAATAATTTCTTTCTTCAACCCCTTCTTCTAGATATTTGACATTTAAAGGCCCAAACGATTTTCATGGATCACCCTTGCATCACCGAATTTAATTTCATCGACAGCTTATTTCTGCCGAAACCTTACTGTTTTTAGTTTATCTTAAGCGTAGGTTATGTAGGTTAAGTTAGGTTGAACCTGTGACAGCCAAAAAATTATAACTCCACGTGGAAATGCCTGTCGTTAAAATGAAAATTCGACGAAGTAAAACTTTCGTTGAAATAAGTGGGTGATGCAAGAGTAAACCGATTTTCATATGTCTAGCTAAGAACGATCTCGATTAAAGAGCTTTCTTTTTAAAAAATACCGCGTCTGAATCGATTCAACCGTTCGGGAGCTACCCAAACCTCGTGCGCCATAGTAGTAGTGTATTGCAGTATGATGGGCCCCTCGAGGATAAAAGAAATGAGCACTGATTGTAAAATCAATAAACGTCGTTTTTTTATGTTAAGGAGAAGGCACCCGAGCACTCAGGCCACCTGATGGTAAGTGGAATCTGAGACCCATAGACATTTGAATTCTCAAGACTATAATCCTAAGACCTCAAATGCGTTGCCAACCCTGAGGACTAAGATGGAATGCCTCTATGCTAGTAATTTCACCGGTTGTCTTATCCCCACACCGGAACACAACAATGCGAACACTGTTGCTTGGCGGGTGGTTAATGGATAAGATGGTGGTACCAATTAATTAGGCATATAATTAGATGGGAATATATCAGACAGTCAATAACAGGATCCTTAGGAAGACTAGCTAAACATCTTGATTAATACATACTCATTATGTATGAGTACCTGCCACGCACATTTTTTACACTTGTCTTTTCAATAAAAGTACTTTAAAACACTTTTTAGTATCATTAATCTAATCGCAATCAGCTGATAGAAGATAAAAGTTTAGTGCAAATCATGTTGGTAGATTTAGTTGCAAATTAATGCAGTGCCTGCCTTGAAGTGTAATACAATGTAAGATATTATAAAGCAATTTCAGAACATATTGAGGAAGTTATTTAAGGTAAAATTTTATCATTGTCCTCAGTGTTAGTTTATTCAAAGAATTTGCGTAATGAATAATTTGCTACATTACTAGTGTTTGTGTATAATTGATGATGATGCATATAGGGGACTTTTTTTATGAAAAACCCCTTTAAGATAAAGTAAATTATAATTTAAAAATGATGATGCTGGGCATAAATTTATTTGTATTATTCCCATTCCTACGATTAGATAAATATAGGTTAAATAATATTTAGCATTAGGATTTTCAGGAGGTAAAGGCAGGGGCCAAGCCCTCAAAAAAAACTCATGATAGACTTAAATAAATTCTCAAAATGTAAGTGTAAGGTTGTGACTGTATTTAATGACTTACCTCCTTTGCTATTTGGTCGAGGGCCTGCTCCTCCGCAGTCGCCTTGGTCTGGGTGCGTTGCCGCCGCGATGGGTCCATCGCGCCTCGGTCACTACACTTTCTGTAAATGAATATGACATTGATTCTTCTTGACAGTTGTAGTTTTAGGGCTGATGATGGCCTAGAATGTTTGACTGTAATGAATGCAGTTTTGCTGTTGGGTCAGAGGATTTACAGCAGATAGATTTATTGAGCTTCTAAAAAAAGGAAGAAATATGCATAGAATATAAGGGGACTACATTTATTTATATTATTTATTTAAAATTTACACACTAACTTGTGTTGAGAATCATATAATATCCCAGACCCATATAATTGTCACTGTTGCCAATGCGCCAGGTTGTCCCATCGGCCATGGTGCAGGACCACCCCAGGATTAAACAGTAAAAACTATATCTTATTATATATATTTGATTTCACACTGTTTTCTATAATTTACCACAATTACTTTATTTATTGGTTATTATTCTAGTTAAAACATTAATTTCATTTGTAACGTGTTGTTAACAGTTTGTCAAGCTTGGTTTTTAAACGGAAATACAAAAATATTTAAATTCATTTGGTTCTGTTTTTTGTGATTTTAAGTAATCTTTATAAATAAAAATGATTAATTATGAAGGATAAGTTTATGTACTTCGACGACACGCTAGCCTAGTTGGGAGTGACCCTGCCTTCGAAGCTAGGGGTCCTGGGTTCAAATCCCGGTAAGGGCAGATATTTGTGTGATGAGCACGAGTATTTGTTCCTGAGTCTTGGATGTTTTCTATGTATTTAAGTATATATTTCTCTATATAAGTATGTTTATCGTTGTCTAGTACCCATAGTACAAGTCTAGAGCTTAGTTTGGGACTAGGTCAATTTGTGTGACATTGTCCTGTGATTATTATTATTATTATTACTTAAAAAGTTATTTTGTTATTTATGGCACTATTTAATTTAGATTGAACTTCACTTCTTAATAATTATTTGGCCCATAGTATTTATTGTGTGACTTGACAAAGTAGGTAGAGCATATTTATCTAATTAGAAAAAATTACACTACATGTGGACAGAAGTTAAGAAACAGTTGCATTAATATGACACTTTGAATATCTAATTATTAACACAGAGGTGCTACAACTGTAGATAGCAACATAGATAACTCAAGTAAACCAACAACATTAATAGAATATAGGTCAAAGTCACTGACATGCAACAAGTTGCTTTCCAGAGGCGATTAACACAACATTATGAACACAACGGTTCCTTATCACTTCCTTTGTAACTTTACAGAGGTTAAATAATAAAAAACAAAGAATAAATTACCTAGGTAGGATCAACAATAGACACCTCCAGCATGGGACCACATTAAAGACCACTCATTCACACAAATATAAACATAACTGTGTAATTTAAACAGGCGCTACATTACTCACACCTTTTTACACAGTGTTTGAAAGCAAAACTTGTTGTAGAAACATCACCCAAGTCACTTGATCAGTTAATGCCTCATTTACATATTTAACTGGGACAAAACCACTATAACCTACAGGTTCATTGCGCTTATTCCGCGTGGATGTACTCGCGAATCCGTATAAGAATTGTGGTGTTCAGAGGAAAACGGGTGGGCACCAAGCCAACATAGTTTTTTATGGCATTCACTACAATGACATCATACTTACGGAACGGTTACAAACGTAAACACATCACTGCTGCCACCTCTTCAGAGTTCAACAGGTCACTCCAAACATACACTTTATTCAGTCCACTAGTGCAATATTGGCCGCGGAACACTGTAAATCATCGATATTCAACGAATACGGGGATACCAATACACTGTCTGCACAAATAACGAAAATTACCCGCCAAATTTATACGATTTTATGAATTAAAGCATTTACTTGGCACAACATTAAAGCGTAATTATCATTTACATAGCGTTTATAATTAAAAATGCATAACTTAACGTCCTTTTTAACTAAATTAATTTTATAAAAGCCATGTATGACATGCCATTGCCATTTTTTTAAGATTCGTTCAATACAAATCAAATAAACGGATTGTCAGAAACCGCTGCGTTCAGAATTTTACCTTAAATGATTGTGCTCAAAATCGGAATCCAGAAGATTTGTCCATTTATTTAGTTTCTATTGTAACTTAACGTTACAATAGAAACCTTGGTTATTATTTCTATTTTTTTAAGCACAGGTTTTTTGTGGACGAAGTTTTCCAAGGTTTGCCAGCCACATCGATCGTCAGAGAAGATTTAGGTGCTATAAAGCTGGGTCCACATTTGTATCATTTTGCCGATCTCGATGACGCGTATCGTATCGAGCTCGCGTATCCTAAGTACAGACGCTCACTTTGGGCACACCGTATCACCACCATTGTCACGTGAAAAATGCGTCCATACTAACCGTAGCGTATCAACGTATCATATCATAACGCCGTATCATTAACTGTAGACGCTTCCAGTATCGCCTATGATGATCGGGGAAAAACCGCCTCAAGAGTGATCACGGTGTATAGTGTATCAAATCATAACTTCGTATCGTGATACAGTAACAAAACACGTCCATACTTACCGATCTTAATACGCGTATCCGATCGCGAGTGTGCCGGGTATAAAATAAACGCGTGTCCACATCGAGCCCGAGCGATCAAATACGGCGCGCCGTAGGATCGCGCTGTTTGTTCGTGTTCGCCGCGCTTAAAGTTAAATGAATTCTACCATATGGTAATATAATATAATATACCTAACTAAGAAATCAAGCAGAATGCGTTACTCTGCCACGGAATTGCCCTATTCAGTATTCAATTTAGAATTTAACCCGAATATTGCTAACGCCAAAGCGCGCTTTTTGCCCGCTAATTAGAATATCTTGAATTGTTCTAAGTAAAAAGAAATAAAAACGGCAGTTACTGTAAAAACATTTTTATTATCACTCATATACAGCATACATTTTGTGAAAAACACTGAACTTACCAAATTCAACCTTCATTTGTTAAATGGCATCCTGTGGGAAGCCAGTCTCAAAATACGTAGTTGACAGGAGGAATAGTATTGGCAGTAGTATAATGAATATAGTTAATTTCTCAATTTAAATTACGTCTAATGCAACACTGAGACAGGTTGCAAAACTGAGTAACAGGTGCCCTCAGTCGCTCTTCGTCTTGGGCGACTCCTCCTTGTAGTAAAGGAATACGAAGGAGAAGAGGAAGACTCCAATCATCATGGAGAAGGCGCTCACGTAGTACGGGTAAGCAGAAGGGATGAAGCGCTCGTACTGCGTGTGTTGCAGCGGACGGACGGACACCTGCACAAAAAAAAAAGTGATTTTGTTAGCTACGTTTTTTTCATCAGTTTGTATTATAAGGTCAATTGTAGTACATCCAAGACTCAGGAACAAATACTCATGCTCATCACACAAATATCTGCCCTTACCAGGACTTGAACCTCAGGACCACTAGCTTCGGAGGCAGGGTCACTACCAACAAGGCCACTGCATCATTGAAATTTGGTATGAAGATAGCTTGAACCCCAAGGAAGGACATTACTATTAGAGCCAGGAGCAGTATGCGAATTCAAATAGTATTTATTAAATTAGCACAACTTTTTCCAAACGGAAAGGTTCTAGAGTGGGAAGTAGAAGTGTTGGCAGGCCTTCCACAAGGTGGACCGACGACCTGATAAAGGTTGTGGGAAATCCCTAGATGACAGCAGCAGAGGACCGGTTGTAGTGGAAAACCTTGGGGAAGGCCTTTGTCCAGCTGTGGACGGCTGATGATGATGAAGATGAACTTCCAATATCTCACCTGTGTAGCATGGTATAGCCTCGTGTACCCAATCCTGTCGTAGTCCACCTTGAACTGGTACACGCCCCACACGTCGGGCACCTTAAACAGCGCCTGGTAGACCCCATTGGCATCCCGCTTCAATGTGGTGCGGATGAACGGGTCGATGCGCACGAACTCCAGCTGAACATCGTTAGCGTCGAACGGCTGCCATTTGCCGTTCTTTAGCTCTTCGATCTCGATGCGGTAGATCTGGGGGTATGTGAATGAAAGTTTGTTTTTTTAACAAATTATAATGGTCAGTTTAGGTTAGGTTTGATTGTTTAACACAATTACTTTTAGAGATACAAACGTGTCAGTTCAAAAAGAGTGTAAAATAATGGTCATTTATTCCTTTCTGAAGTAAAAACCAAGTTTAGTATGTTTTGTTTAACTTGTTAAAATGAACTACATCCTTAATCTTACTAATTAATAGATACATGTTTTTGTTAGTGGTTCAACGTTATGGTTCAAAGCCTAAAGCAATTGATGTGAAATGTGGACCAAAGACGAACATGATGAACCATCTGTGAACTTACACATTTTCAAAAGGAAAATTATTTAACTATGCAAGATACCACATCCCGAGTTTTAGCTGCAAATGAGCACTACACCCGCTTAAAGGATTGTGTAGCCAATCACCTGTATTAATTCCACTGCATATAATAATTTAATGGTGTTGCGATTTGTGGATAGTAATGCTAGATCAAAAATGACCCTTCAACCTAGCTCATCGGGATGGTGTCTCACTAGCTGCAGATATCTAATAGTAGCTATGAAGATGATAAAGAATAAATGAGCATAAACATTAGTTCACTTGGACCAGAAGTCATATTTGGACATTAAAACGTCCAATCAATAACGCAATGTATTTTAAATTTGAATCCTATTACTGTCAATATAATAACAAATGCTACAATTGTGAAGTTGATTGGTTGGGTCTTTTTCACAGTAGCAACTCACCACAGAGTCGGTGATGGTGTAGGTATCCGAGGAGTGCTTGTCGCCCTGGCGGCGGTGAGACACGTTGCGCACACGCAGCCGGCCGCGCTCGCCGAACGCCCACGAGCTCAGGTGCGCCGCGAGCGCCTTATTGCCCGACACGTCCGACTTTATCTTGTCACCCTGTAGAGGAATATTCAACTATAATTCGTTTTCTTTTGGTCAACGATATTCGTGTTATTAGCAGAGTTCTGTCATGAGCAAATATTTGTGTTATGAGCCTGGTTATTTTTACCTTAGTCGTCGACGTTTTTAACGTATTTTAGTATGGTTACTCTATTCAATTATCGTACCTTCGGTAGAACAAGGGCACAATTGCCCCTTTAGTCACATTGTACATTATGCCCTTTGTTCTAGTGGACAAGGGCATAATTGCCCCTTTAGTCACATTGTATATTTTGCCCTTGTTCTACCGAAGGTGCGTTATGTTTATAGTACAAGCCTAAAGTTTACTTTGGGACTGGGTCAATTTGTGTGAGATAGTCCCCTCATATTCATTTATTATTTAAGGCCGAGCCACACCGGGTGCGTGCGCGTAGACATGCACGCATGCGTGTGTGTACCCCTGCGTTGCATAATATGAATCCTCATACAATATGTCACACCGCGTGCGTGATGTGCACGTGCATGAAATTCTGAACTAATTTCTGCTTAATAGCCATCATATATTTGTCACAAGTCTTTCATAGAAACGAGAAAAAAGCCGACATCTACTGAACATGTAGATTCACTCCATATGATGTATTGCATAATTGTGTTCCTTCGTATTTTCACGGAAACGTACGAAACGTCTTGCTATTAGTTACAGTACAAAAGTACTGAGGTTGACTATAAAATACACATTAGTACAGATGTATTGCATAATTGTTTTCCTTCGTATTTTCACGGAAACGTACGAACGTGTCTGGCTATTTCAGTCAACCTCAGTACTTTTGTACTGTGACTGACTGAAATACCAAGACGTTTCGTACGTTTCCGTGAAAATATGAAGGAAAACAATAATGCAATACATCTGTACTGCGTAATAGAGCCCTGATGTTACCAATTGACTGATAATAAATTATTTCAATTATATTAAAGATTTCTTGTTAAATCAGTCTTTGCTATAACAAGAAAAATCAGGCTATTGAGAAGTCCCTTTAAACCCCTAAATCACAAATTCAAAGCCTCAAAGCTTCTATCAATTATATCTTATTTAATTTAGAACTACAACTTTGCAAAAAAAATAATGAGGGAGCTGTTTTAAGTGAATTCAGTGAATTTGGCAACATGACCCAAAAACTGCTTGCCACTTGAAAATATTGTAGTTTAATTTGTTACAAAATCAATTTGTTTTTTTTTAGGTTACAATTATTGTTTCTTACATGAATCTTCGAGACCGGGGAGCTGAAAGCCTCATCAGAGAAGAAGTAGAGAGAGCCACTGAAGATGATGCGCGCGTTGTTTCGTGCCTGCAGGGCTGCGATGAGCACGGTCTTGCGCCCCACGGCGTGAGGGTACTCCTTCACCTGAAAAATGGACATTGTGTTAGACAGTCTCTAAAAAACAGTGTAAGTGCGTCAGAAGTCAGACCGCAGAACCGTGGGTTCTATTTTTAATACAGTAAACTAGAATTAAGGATGTGGAAATGCTTAAAGTTTTAATGAACTTTATTTTAAAGGTATGCAATAATGTTAGAATAGTGCCACTCCATGTCTTCCCGTGGATGTTGTAAGAGGCGACTAAGGGAATAAGGGCTTGTAGTACTGTTAGGCGATGGGCTTGCAACCTGTCACTAATACACTAGTAAACTTCTTGGCCTGGTTGTGCAAAATGTGGTTACATAATTATCAACAAGTCTTTTTAGAGTTGTTGGTATTTCTGTAGCTCTGCCTACCCCACTCTGGGAATAAAGGTGTGATGCTATGTATGTATGTAATGTCCATGTTCTAGCCTGGATAAAAAATAATATTTTAAGGTTTTTGTTCATCATCCAAACACTCTTTTTAATACTTACTACATTTTATTATTTCCCATAAAGCATAAATCATTTGGCTTTTTTTACACTCTTCTCTATAAACCAAATAATACTGTTTTAAATAAATATATTGTTATTAAATGTGTGTGTTTAGGCCTTTCATTTCATGACACCCCACCCTGTTATAATTGCCTAATTGTTAAGGTAGGCCTTAGGGGGACAAGGTTGAAAAGGGGTGTAAAATTTAGCTTGTATAAAAAGAAGGTAGTTTGACAAATTTGTTCTATGGTATATTGTCGTCTTACTTATTCAAACTCGTATCTGCATATTCTTTTTGCGGTTGGTAATTACATTTTCATTCAGTAATAATTAGAAGCAATAAGTTTACCAACAGCAAAAAAATAATACAGATACGAGTTTGAGTAAGTAAGACGACGATATGGAATATGAATCTAAAAAAATAAAAAACTATTTTGACCATAAGTTATATGTTATATCATAACCCAAAAGAAAAGAAACTCCTCTTTATTCCATTTGCACTTGAATTACTGTACTATCAACCATTTAAGGGACTTTACAAGGTTAAAATATTTTAATGGTTTTCTTACCAAAAATAGAAGTGGACAAGTAAGGTATAAAACCATGCCAATTTCAATTTTATTACTTTTGTAGGTACTGAGAAAAACTGCTGTGATATACAGACAGACTCCAAAAATCTAACCCTAAAGTTAAACTAAAAAAATCATAATGCAAATCATTAAACTAGATGCCATAACTTTTTGTCAAACATGAACATTTAACAAAAAAGTGTTCAAACCACCCATCCTATCAAATCTAATTCTTTACCTGACTCTTAGGGTTGTAGCTGTAGGCTGTGCTATCTGCAGTCAGGATCGGCAGTACCAGGCTGTTGTCCTTGTCTAGGATGAGACCAGTGCCTTCAAAGAGGAGCGGCTGCGTGTTCTGAGCACCTACAATGGTCGGAGCATTGATCAGGTTCTTGGGTGACACCACAATCCTGGTGTGTTCTCCATCATCAGACACATCATAGTTGAAGTGGTCAATGACTGCTGCAGATTCTTCATCCATCTATGGAAATAATTTACAAATATTATGAGATAATAAAGCACCATCTGTAAAACTATTATTTTTTCTTTCACAAACTAAGATGGTGGTACAGCACTGGTAGTACCCATGCAACAAAGCCTTATCAGAGATTTATGGGGGTTCATTGAGAATGGATAATTTGAAATCTTTACTACTCGAGAGGCAAATCAGTTATTTGCATAAAGGTCAAGCTGTTAGAAATAGCACTGCCGTATTTGTCCTTAACATCACATTTGCATTAGACACAGTATGCAGCCTTGCTAGAGTTAGAGATAGGCTTATAAGTGAGTAGCATTCAAATATTATGATTTGTGGTTTATATCAATGTCTCTTTCTATATTAATGTCACCTGCACAGCATGAACTACTACAATAAGACTTTTGATCTTACTTCAAACCCGCATTCCGAAGCGATCTCCCGGTAAATGTCACCGGCGGCGGCGTTCCCGGCCATGAGCAGGTTGCCTCCATCGTCGATGAACCGCGTGATGGCCTCAGTGTCCAGTTGCCCGCCGAACTCCAGCACCGACGGCGCAAACACTATCAGGTTCTTGTACAAGTACTCGCCATACTTAGAGATAATTAAACTGGCATCGTCGGCGAGCTTGAACGTTAAGGTGTATCCGCGATCTACAAGAAACAAGGTATTTAATATAAGTCACAGCAAAACAAGAGCTTAAAAAATATTTAACCGGCGTCTTACCAATCGTGGGATGGTCGATTTACTCACCCTGCAGAGATTTGAAGAATTGGGAGTGTGTCTCCCTAACGTTGAGATTATCAACTAACACTAAGGTTTCGTGTTCAGCTAGAGCCAAGGAACAGGTAGCTAATATTCCTAAAATAAGAGAAAACTTCATTTTTATAAGCTAATTTTAACCTACGCCAAACGAAATTAATTATTTGTGACGTGACGTGTACTTAACTTGGCTGTTAATCTGTTTTCCATTGCCCAACGCTACCATAAAAAAAGTTTTAGTCTATTGTAAATTATTTCCATTGCACATTTTATGACTACTTTTAATTAATTCAATTATGTTTTAAAAACATTAACATTTTATACATACGTACTTATTTTTGTAAAAAGTAGGTTTTTGGTTGTGTATCATAGAGAAGCGATATCAACGATACCGAAACAAAAGCACGATTACATCACTATAATTTTTGGCGTTTGGTTTGGTTGGTAGTTTTGATTTGATTTGACTTGACGTTTCTCACAATGTTTTATTTTTGTATCAAATTAGTTGTGGTCTTTAACTAGTTTTTAATTATAGTTTTGTATGCCGTCAGGCCATTTAAGACTGTCTTCCATAAAATAAGCGATAATGATGATATCGCGGTCGAAGCACCGCTCCTCGGTGGAGGTATGCGCCGATTGCGGAGCCTCAGGTCAGTGAGGGCAATAGCAATTAAGAAATGAGGTCCCACTTATTAAGAAGCTAGATCTGTTTCTAGCCTGAACGGATCTTCGCTTCGATGTAACCAGCCCATCGTTACGATTTACTAATCTACCTCAAATTTGACCTTTACTGTTACAAGGCAACTTCCTTAAACCCACTGGCTGTGGGAGTCATTTATGTTGAGAATGCTTGTGTTATGTTACAGAGCTAAATAATATGTTATTGTTAGTCTCTAAGAGTTAACTATCATATTATTTTATAAATTAAATTGTTTTAATTTATTTAAAATTGTTAAAATATGTTCTGTTTCTAGACCCTTCATGGGCATCCATCAACCGGGGGCTGTTGTTGTGCGCAGAATGCTGCAGTGTGCACCGCAGCATGGGCCGGCATATATCACATGTCAAGTCAATGCGACAGGGCACCTGGCCACCGTCACTCCTGGCTGTAAGTACTCTGCTCAGCTATCTGTAGTAAATATTTACACAATGCTAAGCGCTCTGATTTCCATACAAAATGTGTGACCCTCCTAGCGAAATTATTGCTGCTTTCCTATCCGCAAAAATAAATTCAGTTTGTTATGATAATACTAAAGAATTTAATTTGTGATTGTTAACATTTTTGTATGAAAACATCCATAATTATTAATATTAAATTTTCATTCTCTATGGTTTACAATAAAAGTATTGTAGAGTATTGTATTATAAATGTAATAATGTTTATGTAAGCTCTACCTGCAGTGAATTGATTTCATGAAATTAACACATTCAATGCAAACAAACGGCTAATCAAGTGATTTTTGTATGGAAATTAGTTCACTTGGCATTGAATGTGTTAAGTATGAATAGAGTTTTAAGAAAGTCATGTAAGGCCCAATGGTCTATATTTAGGACATTACTTAAAGATTATTTTTTGATGTAATTAAATTGAGTTGAGCTCTACATTTAGCTATGTATAAAAATGTTAAATTAAGTTAAATTTCATGAAGTTTCAGTTTTTAGAATGTAGATGAGTACAGTGTGTATCACATGACTCAGTCATCTGAAGTAATTGTCTCAATTTAACATTTGGTACCTTTAATTGTTATTTCACACAATGTGTGTGTAACAGACCGTTGATGTGTTAAATAACATTTTCCTGTTGCAATATGACTAATCGCTGGTTCATGAAGCTAGAGGATAGTTATTATTAACCTCAATGCCTATTCATCGCATTTGAAATCGGATAACTTGTGCTCATCAGGAAACTTAATGTTGTGTTCAAACATAAGGAAGATTAAACAGGTTTTAGGTTGGCTGATATTGGAGAGTTCATATTATATTTGGGGCAAAGAATTTATTTAAAATTAACCCTTTGAGGGTGAATTGCAAAAATATTGTACATAGTTAAGGCCCTAAATAATTTCAATGTTTAAATGGAAACAAAATATTTTTCCTTTGTATAACAAAGATTAACCGTACAATTGTATGACTAATTTTCGTTACACAAAGGAAAAATATTTTGTTTCAATTAAACTTTGACATTAATTAGGTCCTTAACTATGTACAATCCCGGGAGTCCCGCGCGAAGCGTCAAAGAATAACTACATGTATTAAGTTGCTCCGCTAATTTTTATTCTCAACTTAGTCTAAAACTTGTTAATACCGAGAAACAAATAGTCAGTGTCAAAGCTAAAGTTCCAAGTTACAAAGTGCCGAAAACTGGACGCAGCTGGAGAGTCCCAGAGAAGTGATATTATCGAAAACATTTGATAAACTTTTTAAGATCTGCGTTCTACCGTGCAGTTCGTCCGATATATCGCCGTTGCGGTGAGTCATCACAGTTCTTATCGCGCGCGCGCGCTGTCAGCGGCCGGCGGCCGGTGCACCATCGCCCCCGTACCACGATACTTGCGATAGTTAAACGACAGCTCACTTTATAAACAGTTGATTTCGTGGTACCGAGGATTTTAGGAATGAACCGAAATCAAAAACCAGTTCCTAATGCTTGCGCTGGGTGTCGTAACAAAATATCAGATAGCCCTTACATTTGTTGTAACTCGGTCGGATGCAAAAAACTGTTTCACAGTCAATGCATTAACCTCACTACTGTCACCTCAGAAATAAGAGACACTTGGATATGCCCCGACTGTCGCAGCATAGAAAAAAAAGGTGGGGATAATTCATCCACCCCAGTGCGAGGAAACCCCACGGACAACATTACAATAAGGAAAAACCAAACCAAGAACAACACCGAAACTTCGTCAAGTGACTCACTAACTCAATTAACCGCCGAAATTCGATTGCTGAGGGAAGACGTGACCTCCATGAAAACCAACTTTGAGAGAGCTGCTCTGGCAATTGATCGCTGCGAGAGTCAAATAACTACTCTTACGGCCAAACTTGCTGCCTCGGAACTTCGCATGGTAGCTGCTGAAGACAAAGTTGCAGAGATTGCAATCTTAAGAAACAGGGTCTCTGACTTGGAAAACCAGCTTGGCTCTCAAATTCAGCAGTCCTTGAGGTCAGAAATTGAAATTATCGGCGTTCCGGAACATCAGGGCGAAAATCCATCGCACATCATTATGACCACCGCTGCAAAGATTGGAGTGAATCTTCATGATGTGGACATCGAATATGCCTCTCGGGTGGGACAACGCCGAGCAGAAACAGAAAATTCCAGTAATTCAAGACCTCTTGTTGTACGATTCACCAGAAGGAGCGTCCGGGATCAATTTTACAAAGCGGCTAGGTCTAGACGTCTTCACTCCAATGACATCGACATTGATGGTCCAGCGCGCAAGGTTTATTTTAATGAGCGCCTTACCCGTGACAACCGGAAATTATTTCGCGATAGCAGGACTCGGGCATTTGAGGCTGGTTTTAAGCATTGTTGGACGAACGGCGGCACGATCTACGTCAGGAAGCAAGAGGGCAGGGGGCCGGGCTCACAGGCAATCCCCATCAAGAAACCTGAAGACCTCGACCGCATCCTGGGAAAGTGCAGCAGCATCGCCACGGAGGTCACCTTTACCTCGTGAATATGGGATAAACTTACACGATTTGGAATTTATGTTTGTTCTTTATAAATCTGGTATGCTTATATATTTTGAATTTGTGCTAGAATATGTTTATATTTGGGAAGGTAAGGATATTACTACTTATGTACATAAACGCTCACACTCACTCTCAATCACACTACTTTCAACATACACACTTAACGGTAAAACGAATATTATGTGGCTGGTTTACAAAATTGCTCAGTTGCAAGATTCTCAAAAGTCATTTACACCGGCAGCGCTATAATAGATCCAAGTATCTTGCGGGAAATCGACCTGCCTGAATCTCCATGCCACATAACTGAGTCCCCTGAACAATGCAAAAATATTATTAATGATTTCCCCTTTAAAGTGCTGACATTGAACATTCGGAGCATTCAAAAAAACTTTGATAGCTTTCTTGTTTTATTAATGCGATTAAACTTGGATGTCGATGTTATTGTTCTGACGGAGTGCTGGATTAAGGACGACTCTATAATACCACAAATAGACGGATATTCCTCTCATAGAACTACTAATTATATAAATCAATCTGGAGGGGTCGTGGTATATGTTAACATTCGGTGGGATGTGGATACATTGGAACCAGATTTTAATGATGCCAATTGCCTTTGCATTAATTTGAATAAGCGCCTGGCACTCTTCGCCGTCTATCGTTCGCCCTCCTTCACCGATATTGAACCATTCATCGACTCGCTT
Source organism: Acleris holmiana (assembly GCA_949316455.1). Lineage (NCBI taxonomy): Eukaryota > Metazoa > Arthropoda > Insecta > Lepidoptera > Tortricidae > Acleris > Acleris holmiana. The sequence continues at coordinate 2,375,048 of OX438766.1, forward strand.
GAGTCTAATGTGAGAAATAGCCCTGCACCATGTAAAATAGTCGCAGGAGATATCAACATTAATATCTGTCCAAATAACAAACAGGATATTAAAATGCGATACCTCTGCTTGCTGGCGGAACTTGGCTTAATACCGACTGTGACCAGGCCGACGAGATTGGATTCGTGCCTGGATCACATACAAGTCACGTCAAAATTTGACGCATTGTCGGTTATATGCAAGTCAGATATAACAGATCATGATGTCGTCATTGCTGGAGTAAAATTACATCAATCGAAACCAGCAATCAGATCTCGCTCTAAAAGGGAATTCGATTACCGTGCAATTGAAACTTCCTTGGAAACACAGAATTGGACAACTGTGACATCTAAAACCTTATTAAACGACGCTGTGAACACTTTTAATTCGACTCTCACACAAATAATCGAAAGGCATAGCAAAGTGGTCTCTGTTAGTCGATCTAAATTCACGCTACAACCTTGGATGACTCCTGGCCTATTAAGATGTTCAAGGTTCAAGGATGCACTCCATGCAAAATCCCGGAAGCACGCTGATGACTTGACGGCAAGGACAGTATATACAAGGTATCGCAATTTCTATATTGACCTTCTGCGTAAATTAAAACGTGACTATGAGGCCAGCGATATAGAACGAAATAAAAATCATCCAAAAAATCTCTGGAAAAGTATCAAAAAAATCACTTCCTATAGCAAAAAAGACGGTAAATCCTCGGAGTTGCTGGGAAGTAGAGGCACGGAACTTGAGTCCTTAGACAACTGTAATGAGTATTTTACCAATATTGGGTCAAGCCTCGCCGGAAACATCCTTACAAATACTAATGCAACCCAGGACTCACTAGCTAAAAATACTCGTTTAAAGCTTTCACCAGCCGCTTCTCTCTTTATGCAGCCGACTGACGAAACAGAAGTAGAAAGTCTTATTATAAATTTGAGATCTGACAGCGCTCCGGGACTAGATGGTTTCACAAACGTCCTGTTAAAAAAGATTAAAAACTACATTGTTCCAACTCTGACATATATTTGCAACATGAGTCTTACCGAGGGCACTTTTCCGGAGGCCTGGAAAGTTGCTGCCGTAACACCGGTACATAAAGGGGGCGACAAAACTAATTGTTGCAATTATAGACCAATTTCTCTATTGGGGTCGTTGTCTAAAATATTGGAAAAAATAGTCAACAAGCGTCTGGTAATTTTTTTGGATAAAAATAAGATTTTATCTGCAAATCAATTTGGTTTCAGACATGGTAAATCGACCGAAGATGCTGTTACTCTTCTAACAAACACTGTCTCCAGGCACCTGGACCAAAAGAGAGTTTGCATTGGCGCGTTCTTGGATCTTGCCCGGGCCTTCGATACGGTCTCATTTCCAATCCTCCTTAGAAAGTTGGAACTATCTGGGATACGTGGTGCCTCACTTAATTGGATACAAAGCTATTTATCTAATCGGTCTCAATGTGTTAAAGTGTGTGGACACATGAGTGGCTTTAAGAATATTACTTTTGGGGTCCCGCAAGGTAGTATACTGGGTCCTACACTGTTTTTGCTATATATTAATGATCTGGCTTCCTTAGAACTAACAAATGCCGATATCTTGTGTTATGCTGATGATACCGCGGTCTTATTCTATCACTCATCGTGGGATCTAGCACGTTCAACCGCGGAGCGAGGCATGACACAGATAGCGAAATGGTTGCAACTTAATTTATTAACATTAAATTCTCAAAAAACAAAATTTTTATGCTTTCACAAGTCTCTGGCCTCCGCTCCCACTTCGCTTACCCAACTCAAAGTTCACACTTGTATGGCGGCGGTGGACGAAACCACATGTGGTTGTGAGTTGATAAAGAGAGCCCCATCTATAAAGTATCTGGGAGTAGTGCTCGATGAAAAGCTGACATTCACTGATCATATTGTGACCACGGCCAATCGCGTCAGGAGGCTGATATACATATTTAAAAGACTGCGCTGTGTCATGACTAAAGAAGTTCTTAAGACAACGTACACGGCCCTGGCGGAGTCTGTCATTACGTATTGCATCTCTGTGTGGGGAGGGGCAGCTAACTCACACATGATAATTCTTGAGAGAGCTCAACGGTGCCTACTGAAAGTAATGCACTCAAAACCCCGCCGGTACCCAACTAGTGCCTTGTACAAGGAAAGCGAAGTATTAAGCGTGCGGCAGCTGTACGTACTTCGGTGTGTCATTCTGGCCCACGTAACGGTCCAGAATTTACCTAATTACAAGGACCTTCTTCTAAAACGCACATTTATAGTCCCTTTACCACATGTGAAATCAAGATTTGCTCAGAGGCTTGGAGATTATCTACATCTGTACATCTACAGGAATGTGGATAAAACTTGCGACATCAAAACTTGCTCTCGGAGGGAGGTTAAAACAAAAGTTAAAAGATGGTTGACCACTTTAAATTACAAAGAAACAGAAAAAATACTTTCAGCGCTTTAAATAATTTAATACCTACTGACTAACCCACGCACACTCACATACACACACACTCACTCACACACACACGAACACACACACACACACACACACACACACACACACGCACGCACGCACACTCACATGTCCATCCATGCCTTCTTTCTTTCCTTCTCCAGACTAATTTATATCTCTGAACGGTAATCATATAAATTACATATAAAATTTAATATAATATTGTGAAATTCTTTGACGTCGGATAAACATTTTCTGGTAACTATGTATAGTGCCACTCTACGAGACAGGCCGAGCCTAGTGTAGGTGACACAGGAAAAGTTTATATACTTGTAAATTTTGTGCAGTGTTTAGTACTTAACTACTTGTGTTTCAATTTAAATATGTAAACTGAGTCACTGTAATAATAAATATATATTTGATATATTTGATTTGATTTGATTGACAATATTTTTGCAATTCACCCTTGACCTCTGGGAGATAAGTCATAAAAAATACCAATGCAACTAAACAACTGCTAATTTAATAGCAATAAAACAAGTGTCACTTATAAACAACTTCAATTCTGTGATGAATAATAAAAATATAAATTTCTATTTCTTAAAAACATTGTTTAACTTTACAAATTGCTTATAATTACTATCCTGTGGAATCTACGGCACATGTTGACAGATTGGAATATTATTTAGATATAAGGTATTTCAGAACTATATCTTTTTTGTGAAATCGTAAACCTTTGAAGTGCAACATGCTAATTTGACAAACAAGTTGTATGATATTAGTAAAAGTGTTCCCCGCCGCACTCAAGACCTTTTATCTAACTTATATTACTTTATTCCTGTGTATAAGTATATTCTGAATACTTTAGGAAAAAATTGATTTTGATTTTTATATTATTAAGCAATATGTTATCTTAAAGTTGGTTATGTGTTTTTTTGAATGTATGTAATTTTTTATGTATTTCGACTGAAGGACTAGTATCCAAGGTCAAGAATAAATTAAAAAAAAAAATCAGATAATTTTTACATGCCATTGTATAGAGCCCAATAGGTTAGGTTAGGTTTCTTTTATTACAATTCTAAATAGTTCACGGTTTCAGAAAAAAAAACTTTATGGCAAATGAAATTATGGTATGTGATATTAGGGAAAATTAAGGTTATAGCCAGTGACCATTATGGCATTTATGGCAAATGAAATTAGTGCAAATGATATTATGAAAAATGAGGGTATACGGATTTTATGACTAATCTATAACCAAGTAGGCCAAGCATTTTTTTTGGGCATGGTGATGACGTTTAATAGTTAATTTCCCTCGCAGATGGTCCAAGCACTGACAGCACAGAATGTAAATAGCATTTGGGAGCACTCCCTCCTGGACACTTCAGCACCCAAGCACTTGAGGAAGAAGCCGCAAGCTAAAGACCCGCTGCAGTAAGTTGCTTCTGGTTGTAGGTGCATGGAATATTGTTACTTTAACAATTCATATGTATTTTAGAATGTTAATCAGGTTTAGTGGGAAACAACTCAGGATTTAAAGGTGTGGTAACTCTAGAGATAGTAATGTACATTATTCGCTTTTAACCTCCTTATTGCATTAAGAGTGATATTATTGCCGTTTTTGCAACAGTAGGTTACAGACAGCCATCGGACAGGTGAAACTAAAAAAAATGTTGTATTATAGTGTCTAACGGTGTATTGATAATGGTACGGCACCCTCAGAGTCCGACTCGCACTTGGCCGGTTTTTAAATAATGCTGTTTTTCTCCTACATGCTCGGGAATGTTAACATTATTGTAGTAAAAACAGCCCGCGAAGGTCTGAGTTCCAGGCCTCGGCCAAATTTAAAAAATAAGGTAATTATTTACCAATCGTAGTGCTGCGGCCCCGAAACAGGTCATCACGTACCGCATTTTCAACTTATTAAAATCATGTTAGGACTAGGATAACTAACTCCAAACAGCCAAACACTCGTACAATTAAAGTTCTTCCATATTTATTTACTTTTTAAAATGTCATAGACTAAAAAGGTTAACCTTTACGAGCGTCGTTTACAGCGTATTTAAAAGAGTATCAATTTTTTTTATGGCAATTTTTGTACCGTGCATAAAATATAAATTCAAGCAATTCATTATATTTTCTCGCATTGTAGGAGAAAAGCAGTATACTAGACTCGACCGGGAAGGGCGGTTGCTGGACTCGTGAACTTATACACGGCTGATTTCCCGACCTGTGTAGTATTGTACAATTTTTCCAGCCCCATAAAGTCGGAGTTCATCTTGTCGAAGCACCTCCGGCTGGCGTACGTGCTGCGCGCGCGGCGCGACGAGCCGCCGGCCGAGCTCGGGCGCCAGCTGCACAGCGCCGTGCGCAGCGGCTCCCTCGACACCGCCATGCGGCTGCTGGCGCAGGGCGCCGACCCCAACTACTACCACCAGGTACCTTCCTCGCCACCACTCGGATACCTGTTTAAACACAAGAACGGGTGTCTCCGGTGGGGGTACACTACATAATTCCTTATTTTTTCATGTTAACGAGAAGGCACACGAGCACTCAGGCCGCCTGATGGTAAGTGGAATCTGAGACCCATAGACATTTGAATTCTCAAGACCATAATCCTAAGACCTCAAATGCGTCGCCAACCCTGAGGACTAAGATGGAATGGCTCTATGCTAGTAATTTCACCGGTTGTCTTATCTCCACACCGGAACACAACAATGCGAACACTGATGCTTGGCGGGTGGTTTTTTTTATTTATTTTATATATAAGACTTTATTTTTTGGTATCGCTTATTAATCAAACCTAACCTAATCTACGTATAGCAACTAAATTGTGCATTTTATTTAAAATAACTGCAACACAACATAGCTTTCGGAAAAAAAAATCTGACAAATGAATATTCGGAATTTAAATAATTCAAATCAAATTCAAATTCAAAAAGTATTGATAAAGCGATCTCGAAGTAGCCGTCGGTCGCGAGATCAGTGATGTAATGACAGTTTTTTATGGTTTAAAGTTCAATTTGACGTGTTTTGAGGCGAGCATGTTCAAATCAGAGAACAATCTCACACCAATTGACCTAGTCCCAAACTAAGCTCTTAGCTTATACTTACTATGGGTACTAGACAGCGATATAAATACTCATATAGAGAAATATATACTAAAATACGTAGAAAATACCCAAGACTCAGGAACACTCGTGATCATCGAATCGAACCCGGGACCGCTAGCTTCGTAGGCAGGGTCACTAACTAGGCCGACGTGTCGTCTTTTGCTCAAGGTCTGTATATTTATTTATTTATTTCAAGGGAAACAAACAGCAGTAATATTACAAATAGAACAAAGAAATATAAGTTAACACACTAGCCAAAACAGTTTCCACTAATGGGTAATAAATTTGCTCTAGTGAAAGGTTAACTATAATAACAATAACATTGCATTTATCCATAGCCAACGTAACAAGTGCTTTTGTATATACTTATCTTTTTAGTTGAAAATATACATATATGTAATATATATTACATATTTTATCTGTATTTATATACAAATATTAATATGGCCCTGTGTAATTTTAGTGGTGGTAGGACCTTGTGCAGGGTCCGGATCACCACCACCGTCTTATCCTTGAACCTACCGCCAGCAGTATTCGCATTGGTTGTGTTCCGGTGCAAATAAAATTACTAGCATAGAGGCATTCCATCTTGGTCCTCAGGGTTGCCAACGCATTGGCAGCCTTATGAGCGTGTAAACTTTTGTACAATAAAGAGTTTACATACATACATACATGTATCTACATGTATCACAGCATAATATTTTAGTTATATTAAATATCTTTAAGATTATTGTTAAGAAGTGTCAACACAGGCTGCATCACCATGTTTATTCTATGCAGGAGAAGGGTAATACGTGTCTCCACGTAGCTTGCCGCGCGGGGCAGCCGGCGCAGGCCGAGCTGCTCACCGCCTGGGGCGCCGACCCCGCCGCGCGGGACCGCGCCGGACTCGCGCCGTACGACACAGCCAGGTGACGCACTGACACAGCCGAATGAGACACTAACACGGTCAGGTGTCACTCCCTATTTCACCATCTTCTTCAGTGACAGGTGACGATTCGGCATACATTGCAAAATTAACACGCTGATACGTTCATTAGGTTTAATATAAAACGCGCCATGTACACTAAAATGTCACCTGTCACTGTCAAGATGGTGAAATAGGGGGCAGGTGACACACCAAATAGCGAGGAGACACACCATACAAGCAGGTGACATATCATAAATAGTGAGGAGATACACCACACGGTCAGGTGACAGATCAAACAGTCAGGTGATACACCTCACAGTCAATTGACATACCACAGTGAGGTGACACACCACATAGAATATGACACACACCACACAGTCAATTTATACATCACTCGGTCAGGTGACACACCATACAGTCAGGTGACACACAACAGTCAGGTAGCACATCACTGTCAGGTGACACACCACACAGTCAGGTGACACACCACGGTCAGGTGAAACTACACAGTTATGTGACACATTACATAGGTTGCACAAGATTAGCTCCTAACTTGTCACAAACAGGTTGAACACATAGTTGTCTTGCAGACAAGGCGGGCACACCGAGCTCGCGCAGCGCATGGTGGAGCTGGTGTACGAGTGCACGGACCGGCTGATCCAGTTCGTGAGCGGCGCGCGGCCCGACCACGCCGCCGGCCGGCACTTCGCCGTGCCGCGCTCGCGCGACGACCACGAGCTCACCGACGTCGCCAAGGCCGCCCGGGGCAAGTTGCAACTTGTAAGTTATCGAACCGTATATCTGCCCACTCGTTGCACTCTTCACAGTCGCCATTTTCTAAATAAAGTGTAAAGTGTGTAGCTATATGTATAGCTAATTTCATCACAAAAGTGGCAAAAGTTAACGATTCTTAACTTTCCTTAACTAGTGTACCCTACACTTGATTGTGAAAATGTCCCAGTGCGGTCATTGTATTGTAGCATTGTCTGGAACATATTTTTTTTGTTGTAATGTTGACTGACAGAAATTCCAAATTGATTTCAGCTGCCAAATCATTTGTTTGAAGAGCTAGTTATGGATATCTACGATGAAATAGACCGGAGAGAGACTGAAGCGAGTAAGTGTTCGAACGAGTGGATTCTAATGTTATTGACATTTTGGGGTGTGCTATATGCAGTGTGTATTTACAGTATGGCAGACAAGCGGCACAGGGCTAGAGCGGTGCGGCGTGGTGTTCCTCCCAGTGAACCCGGCGCTGTCGGCGCCGCGCAACCAGGGCCGGCAGAAGCTGGCGCGGCTGTCGGGCGCCGAGCTGGCGGCGCTGGCCCGCGACGTGCTGCTGGACGCCACGCGGCGCCAGCACATCGCCACGCTGCAGCCGCACGGTACGAGCGCGCACGCCCCGATATATACTTACCATCTATCTAAACATGGGTACGAATTAGACCAGCCTCGGGATGGGGCACGCACGGCTCACCTATTTTGCTCAAATTCGTACGCGCTGTGCGCGAGCAGCGGGCGAGCGGCGCGCGGTGAACCGTCGAGAGTCGGGACGTTTGACCGTGCTCAAAGGCGCCTCGGTGTGTTCGTCTCGCATAATTTGGACGTGTATCCGAGCGTGCCGCGGGCAGAAAGACAAGTTCTAACTTGTCTGTGGGCGAGGCGAGTACAAATTTGATAAAATTGCGTGGCGATTTCTTCTTATTTTTGTTAATAATTCGGTGAATTATGATAAACGCAGCCGCGGCTGTCATCGTGTCCGACGCCAATAATTTGCACATAAACATGTGCAACGCGCCGCGTAGGGCGAACATGCCTCAGGCTGAGCTGCTCAGATGCGTACCCAGCTTAATGTGTGCGGATTTGTGCATACTATCCCAAGGGCACTATATTTGACATCGTAACTGTGTTCCGGCAGCGCTAGGCGGGCAGCACCCGCTGCTGGCGGCGAGCCACCTGAAGCACCTGTCGCAGATGTCGGACGACGAGCCGCTCTACGACTCGGTCGCCTCCGACGACGACTACGCTGCGCTCGCGCCCATCGACCTGCACGTGAGTACGCTAACTATACTACAGTACCACCATTCCCTTCATAGCCATCGACTTATGCGTTATTATCAGAGCCCGGAATTTTCGTAGCACTTTTGAGCTACCATAGGGACTTCTCGTCTATCGACTTCCGATATACATATCGATAAATAAAGAATTCATCTTTTAAAATATGATTACCTACGAGTAGAAGTAAACAACTAGCAGTCTTATCGCGAATGAGCGATCTCTTCGAGATAACCTTTGGATACCAACTTTTAGAAAATTATAAATAGAAATTAAAATATTAATATTTTATTGTTTCCTATAAATATTCGTGGACTTCTTATGCCTTTTAAACGATTTTCGAAAGAAATTGCAACGAGAATTAATATCGAGCCTAATTATATCATATTATGTACTCGTAGGTACTAGCCTTTAATCTGATGGATGCCCTTTAATTAGTAGTTTTATCTGCATATGTGTCTATGTCAATCACTCGTTGACAATCCTTGTTGCAATTTCCTTCGAGAACAAATTGAAAACATGTAACATTTTCAGCCACTCAAAACTTATACAAAAGAGATCGCTCATTAGTGATAAGGCCGCCAATTGTTTACCTTTACTTTTAATCTTCATGGATATGTTGTGTTGTGTCCTATAATGTATCGATAAAATATGAAAATCGAAAGTCGATAAACGAGAAGTCCCTATGACAGCTCAAAATTGCTACCAAAATTCCGGGCTCTTGTCATTATGCAGAAGCTTCGTTATGCTTAAGAGCAGGGTGCGTACTTTTGGCGCTGCTGACGTCATAATGAAGCAATTTCAGATATAGGATGCTTGAAAAAAGGCATTGCAACACCCCCATCACAGATATTCCGTGATCGCCAACCGCTTTCTGAACTGTCCATTAGTCAATATATTGTGAGCCGTCAAAGCTCTCGGTCGTTTAATTTTTGGTGAACACCGCATTAAGTCAACTATTTACGTTTACTATTTACAACCAGACAAATATGCCTTTATAGATTCCATAGCGAATAAATTCAGTAGCAAAGCAAAATTGTTACCAATTGATTTGAAAAGATTATTATCATCTCTAACTGTCATGTAATAAATATGACAATGTCAGTTAATTGTGTTTTTATGTATGTCTCAAGTGTCAATATCAGTTAACTAGTAGATAGTCAATATTAATAAAAAAAACATGATGTATGTAATTTGACGTCATCGGCACCAAAAATACACTTCCTGCTTTGAGACAAACATGAATCTGTCAACCTGGTAACTAAAATAATCATCAAATAAGGCATCTAGGAGAGAGCGCACTGCTTCCCTCCCCGCATCCCAGTCCGCTCCACCTAACGCCTATACTCCATTGGTTTAGATACTTGACTAAACGTAAACAAAAACACTACCTAATGTCCGTCAGCCCATAGACACAGAATATTAACGGCAAAACTCGACAAACTGTTTTGAAAGAGGAAAAAAAAGTAAAACATTTACGAGTAATCGCGGCGAACAAAACTGATGGTGAAAACCGCATTAAAATCATATGCGTGCTTTTCGAGGAGTTAGCGGATGTACAGACAGACGCTGGAAATGAAAAAAATATTAAAGAAAGGAAATTTTGATTTGCTGTTTAACAGAGTCACGTGGTGTGGTCGGTTTACATTTAGTTAAGTGCCTAAGGGCCGTGTTCACCAACAATTAATCGGACGGTTAAGTCTTAATCAGCTGTTAATCAATACATCTGACACCCGTTAAACTGCTAATCGTCCGTTTAATTGTTGGTGAACACGGCACTAAATGGGTCAGATGTCCCGTCCTATTAACGTCAGTCACCCAGCAGTATGTTTGTGTATAACAATTAATTGTAGTGAAATAATCTGCACTATAGAACTGCATTCACATCATCTTGAATGTGAGTCTAGGTTTTTAGGTTTATTATTTTATTATTTCATAGGTTAGGCTCAGCTTGAATAGGATGTACAACACTGTTTGCTAATTCATTATAATGAATTTGTTTTAAATTGCAGAAATAAATTTAATAGTTTATGTAAAGGATCCGGTATAGACTCATCCCGTGTAAAGTATTGAAAGGCAGGAGGAGCATTTACAATAGTACAGTTTTTTGAATAATAGGCCAATATGGAAGTAATGAATGATACAAATCTTTAAAGACTTCTCTCTATTAAATTATTATGTGACTTTGACACAGTTTTCGGTTGAGTGTACGCTACATACCCAAGACGGTTAAACAAAAATATGCTTCAGTTCGTAAATATTTGACTCCCGAGCCGTAGGCGAGGCCTATAAATATTGGGCATGGGGCTTTTCTTTATTACCACCCGTGGATCGGTGTAGATCGAGGATTTTGTGTGGTATATGCAGGTCCCAGGGTGGCAAGTGGTAGGCAAGTGGTTGTTATGTTTGCGCAGATGAGCGTAGACCCGAGCGCGGCCTGCGAGCGCAGCGCCAGCGCCGAGCTGCGGCTGGACTCGCCGCGCGACGCCGACCTGGACTCGCTCAAGAAGGAGCTCGACAGCCGCGACTCCACTATAACAGAACTCAAGAACCAACTAAAAAACCTACAAATAATCGTCGAGCAACTAACTAAAGAAAACAGCGTTCTAAAAACCACCAGCGAAATCGACGATAACAGCTTGACGTCGCAAACTTCTATAACAGATAATATATCGAGTAACGGTCTAGATAGCGCCTGCAAGCCGGAGCGAGGTCGCAGCCTCGAGACTGATCAGCTGACGCTGAGCGCGGACGAATCTGACCTAAAGCAATCCCTGAAGAGCTCCCAGCGACCGGTCAGTATGTTTGAGGCTAGGGAGGGACCAAAGAATAGCTGGCACGTTACTAAACATCAGGTACTTACTAATCATTAATTATTAGAGTCCGTTATCGAGCGGGCAGTTTGGTGTGCAATGTCGATAAAAAACATTTATTAAATTTTCAGATATACATATATTTCAGACAAACTCAATATCAAGAATAACTCAAATGACTCTCGTGATATATACACAAAGTCTGTTCAAGATCCAAATCCATTTTAAATATGAAAATGACCACTCTACTTCTACCGATGTAACTGGCAAAAACTTCATGATTCTAAAGTACTGAAAAGCTTTTTTTTTGTTTGTTTCTCCGTCTATGATGCATTCCTCTCCCTTTATTAACTTATCAATTTCGGTTGTAAATCCGTATCCGTATTGTTGTAAATCCGGGTTTTTTTTTTAATAGAAAGCTCAATTTAGCACATGCTTTTTAGGACATAGAGGTACTACATATTCATAAAAAAATACATACTTATCTGAAAACTCGATAACAAAGTGACATTGCACATCACTAATGGTAGGAGCCACCAAACTGCCCGCTTGATAACGGAGTGTATTAATTATACTAATTTTAGACGCTTGTAGTTCGTAGGTGACGTTTTTAAGTTTTAAGTAGTGAGACTAACTGAGTTTTAGATAAATTAAAAGTTTGGTGTGGTGGTCTAATAAGACAATCGGCGATAAACAAACAATCTAATGCTTTCAATTATGAACTAAAATTTAAAACGATATGGTTGATTTGGTTAAGTATTGTAGCGCTAATAAAATACTAGTCAATCATAATAATTTCGAGACCAAATACTTTTGTGTTACCTTTTTGGCTACTCTGATACGATGAAATAATTGGTTTTCACTAATAATGAAAGGTAGGTACCCAACCATCAAACTTTAATTTAATTCATTTCGATATAATGTTAGAGAGTAATTCAACCTGTTGGCTGAAATTGACCTCCAAAGTACTGAAAAGTGAAGAAATCTTCTAAGTTCTATAGAGAATTTTGTTCAAGCAAATTGCAAATTAATTACTGGATTGATTATATGTTTGAAACCGTGAAAAAATAACGAGCTCGTGTTTTGACATATCGGCTCAAAGAGAATGTAGATGAGAAATATAAAACTTTGAAGTGTTTTTAAGAGAATATAAGTTATTTTATATTTATTATTTCATGTTCTTAAAGTAGTTTATGTGACTGTTACATATTCAAAGTTACTGTTCGTCACAACATCACACGAGTGTTTTAATACCTAATTATAGTTACATAGACTGCTTTATCTACATACATATTATTATAAACTACAAATTAAAATAAAGTAATTTTTGCGACAAGACAAATTGAACGTCAAAAATGCCGGCAGCCGTAGTTTTTTTCTTATTCAGCGACAAACTAGAGCCGGCCTCGACTATCGTATATCGTAATTAGTTAATATCAAATAACATGCGAGACTTATCAATATTGTATGCAATTGACATTTTATTTCGAATATAACGTCGACACTGGCAGAATTGTCCCACAGTGCAGTAGCCATAATATATATAAAAAAAAATTGAACTTGAATAAAACGTCATTTCGAGTTATATTAGAATTGAGGTATAAAATTGTTTTGTTTTCAAATATGTTCGAAATATCGAATCTGATGTTTTTATTAAGTAATAATAACACTTCATTTATTTATTTATACACTTTCACAGATTAGGAATTTGTTTTAACAAAACAGGTTATCTTTATGCTAGTCGTAATTTGCAGCTTTTGAACGCATCATAGAGGGTTTACGATATGTGTGTAGATAAAACATAATTATTAACAAACCAGCAATTAAGTAGCAATTTGCTTAAACAACATTCCCTACAGGAGTTAGAGGGTGTGTTGTGTAGTCACCTTTCAGTACTTTTGAGGACGATTTCTTCCAACAGATTGAGATTGGGCAGCTAAAAAAAAGTATGTTTGTGTTATTTCGGACTACTGGGAATCGGAGATTGACAGTTGGGTACCTTTTCCTGCAAGTAGTGTAAGCGATCCAAGTCGGTGTAATATTTCAGCTGACGACGCTGTCGTGCCTGGACCGGTCGCTGACGGCGGGCGTGCTGCGCGCGGAGGGCGAGGCGGGCGAGGCGGGCGAGGCGGGCGAGGCGGGCGAGGCGGGCGAGGCGGGCGAGGCGGGCGAGGCGGGCCCGGGCGCGGCGGCGGTGCAGGCGCGCGCCGAGGCCGTGACGCGCGCCATCCAGGAGCTGTGGGCCGCCGCGCGCCAGCCCGCCGCGCCGCGCCTGCCCGCCCGCGCCCACGCGCTCGGCGACGCCGTGCGCGCGCTGCTGGCGCTCTTCCCGAAGGTAACACATGCGAGTTAGGTGACGCGCGCCATCCAGGAGCTGTGGGCCGCCGCGCGCCAGCCCGCCGCGCCGCGCCTGCCCGCCCGCGCCCACGCGCTCGGCGACGCCGTGCGCGCGCTGCTGGCGCTCTTCCCGAAGGTAACACATGCGAGTTAGGTGACGCGCGCCATCCAGGAGCTGTGGGCCGCCGCGCGCCAGCCCGCCGCGCCGCGCCTGCCCGCCCGCGCCCACGCGCTCGGCGACGCCGTGCGCGCGCTGCTGGCGCTCTTCCCGAAGGTAACACATGCGAGTTAGGTGACGCGCGCCATCCAGGAGCTGTGGGCCGCCGCGCGCCAGCCCGCCGCGCCGCGCCTGAAAAATTCGACCCAAAACTAAATTTAAACAAAAATACAAATTAACAATCTACTAATAATAAATAACAATTTTAAGAAATTGATTTAACCAATCGGTCAATTTCAGTCGACTTAATCGTATCGTAGGTCACGTTGGTCGTGACCACTAGATTTTTCATATAAATAAAAGCACCGTCTCCATATATATTGTTGGTCCCAGACATGCACAGAGCCATCTCTGAGCGCGGTGCTGGAGCGGCTCCGCGAGGCGCGCGCCGGCGTGCAGGAGGCGTGCGCGGCGCCCGCGGCGCTCGACGCCGTCCGCGACGCCGCCTACGAGCTCGCGCGCGCCACCAAACTGCTCGTCACGCACTTCAGCCTTGACTCCTAGCACAAACACTCCACCGTCTAGACACTGGACGATGCCAAGGTAACATTACAACACTGGTTGACACAAGGGTACCACACACCACTAACTCATTGGCTATAGGGTACCAAACAACACCAACTGACTGACGTTAGGGTACCAAACGCTATCACTTGTTTTTTATGACAGTTTAATGTTAAAGCGCCATGACTCATAATTAGTTATATATTTAGGTTGATTATACTACTGTATCATTGTCTACCAGACTAGCGGCCGTAACATTTCGCGGAGCCAGCGTCTGACTCACGCCAGGTGCCGCGACGCTGACGTCGTAACTGACGCCACAGCGTCAGTGCGTCACGACGTTACTGGACACGAGTGTGCGAGAGTAGTTTAAGTGTATATGTGCCCTATAATTTCAAAAATGTATTATTTTATGATTATTTACACATACGAAGATCATGGTTGCCACATTACGGCATCTCGGTGTTGCCACAAGACAAAGCATTGCAGCAAAAAGATTGGGAATGGTTGGCATTTAAGGGACAACATTCTTATTAATTTAGAGCTTTATTGGAAAAGGCGATAATGAGGTTGTATAAATGCATGACGATTCAAAAGAAAGCGTATTAGTTTGGATTTTTTTAAACGTAACTACTAACGTTTGTTTTGGAAATGATAGCTACAGTATGACAGGGACGTTTTCACACGTTGGCGTATTGAGCAAAGAAGGTTTTCAAGCAATGAAATATATTTTAGTTAAAGATGCTTTGCATACAAAGATACAATAATAAATCGATACCTTAAATTGTAAGATGCTGTACGCAAATCGAAATTTAACGTATCGAAATAATGTTCAGTCAAAAACAATATTTTATTGCAACTACGCTATAAAAGATGTTTCATGTTTTAAAACTGAATCAAGTATTTTTTTTTTATTTTACTAAAAAACATGCCCAGTTATTCTAGTTATTCACGTAATGTAAATTTAAAAGCTTAAAAATTACTAGTCCGTTTTAGTTAAAAAAACTTATGTCAAAACATTATCTCCAGTAATTATTATTTTTGAAAGATGTTTCCTGCTTAATCATTGTGAGATTATTTCAACGCTACTTTAAGGTTCATGATAAGAATAAGAAATGGTTGTATACCTACTATCCTTATGGTCCGAGTAAATTAACTAAGAAGTATTACTTATTTTGTTTAAGATTATAGGTTGTGTTTTTCTTGAAGCGTCACCGAAAATTGAATTGAGTTATTAAAACCGATGCAGAATGTTGTAAAATTTGATAATATTGCGTGAAAAAATATGATAGTAACAATGTAGGCATACAAGCAAATGAATTTAAAAAAAAAC
Organism: Acleris holmiana; assembly: GCA_949316455.1. Taxonomy (NCBI): domain Eukaryota; kingdom Metazoa; phylum Arthropoda; class Insecta; order Lepidoptera; family Tortricidae; genus Acleris; species Acleris holmiana. Next base: position 2,390,802 of record OX438766.1, read on the forward strand.
ATTAGTACACGATGGAACTAATCGAAAAATTATTATTGATTTCTGCAAAGTATTAATTGATTTTTCTATGTTAGTGATTTATTATTATTATAAATTTATTTCAATTTGGAAATCTATAAAATTAAAAGTCGGGCATTGCCATGTCAAAATATAATTTCTCTGCCAATAAACAGAGTTATTATCAGCCTGTTGTAATTATAACTATAGTAGAGTTATTTATGTTACGATTGTATAATAAAAACATTGTAATGTTATTATTTGAGGCTATGAAATATAAATGTTGACTATTTCACCGCCTCTTTAGGCGTACTCTATGTGTGGTAAAATAGCAACCAACCGTTGGCGGTCCCATACCTTTTAACATAAATTATGGGTCAACAGAGGACAAGGTTTATTTGAGCAAATGAACAAGGAAATATGTGTGGTCAAGAGGCTTGGTTGTTATTTTGCCACGAGAGATTATTTCCTTAAGGCAACATTTGTGGCTTGAGCGAGGTTTGTCACTGACAGCACATTTTTAAAGTGCAGAGTATATCGAAGTAGGGAAAAGTTATTCTAATGTAAGAAATTTATTAGCTCTTAAGACATTAGTATACAATTTAGTGTTCACATGTAGGTAGTTGTTATGTTCTTGTTGAATAATTATTATTTACTTTGCTACGCCAATACTATGCAGAAGGTATACGTTTTTTTTTTGTTTTTACTATCTGATTAACAACTTTTGATTTTATCAGTGTTAACATGACAACTGAAAAAATAATTAGACGCGTAATAATTAAGATCTTATTTACTAGTATTATTTTAGAGAATTTCTCATTTTCACTGCGAGGCCCGCGTAACCCTTTACCGAACTTAGCATCAAGTCAAAAATGACATTGAATCTTATTGAGTCTTCCTAATAAACAGGTAATACAAGTGGTATTGTATTGTTTTTAAGGTTCAAATTGATTTGTTTTTGCTCATTTTGAGTGGCGGGAAAAAGGTTCATATTCAATGACACTTAACGCGCACGATTGAATCATTCTGTACTGTAAGGGATAAGGACTGTGACAAAGACCTTTTAAGAGGACGCAATACTCGGTTTTACTTCTTAATCTCATTAAAAACGGTGATTATTCATTTTGGATTAATTGTATATTCACAAGAGCATATTTATTTCACAAGATATGGATACACTATACATACCTTCGAATGGTATAAATATTTAGCTTTCCAAGATACATTCAACCGAGTCATACATACATACATAAAGTCACGCCTTTATTCCCAGAGTGGGGTAGGCAGAGCTACAGAATTACCAACAACTCTAAAAAACTTGTTGATATATTGTTTAATTCTGTAACCACATTTTGCACAATCAGGCTAAGATGTTTACCAGTGTAGTAGTGACAGGTTGCAAGCCCATCGCCAAACAGTACTACAAGCCCTTATTCCCTTAGTCGCCTCTTACGACATCCACGGGAAGACATGGAGTGGCACTATTCTAACCCGGCAACCACACGGAAACCGAGTCAGAAATGTAATATTTTCAATCGGTGTCAAATTTTATGTTTTGTGGAAATTTGAGATCATATTTCGCGCATTAATAGTTGGCATAGCAAAGAAATAATAATTATGAAGCTATGGAATTATAAAATTGAGATCGTTTAAGTATAGTTATCGGTTAATTGTTATAACTCAAGTGCCATGCCCCGCGCGGGGCGCATTCGGCTGTATTGGTCTAACCAAAGCGCTAACGCTTTATCATCGTCACAAATTATCTATACTGGAACAAGGAGAAATGCGTTTGGATGTGATGTGGTGACGTGATGACTACAGTAATTATGCATTTTGGTTCTTTGTTGCTTCATTTGGTGGTGACCGCTGGGACAATTTAAGTTCCACAATAAGTTACTTACTACCTTACTAATTTTATTCCCAAGCTTTAAGCTTTTAGGAATCTATTAATCTGCGGTCATTGATCTATTAGAGGTAGAGAAAATTATCGTATTCTTCCTTAATACCAAAGTAGGTAGGTAGGTCGAAGGATTCTAAACTCTATTGGTGACCACGTTAAATTGAAAATGCTTATACTATTACTATGTAGTTAGCCGCCTTCTTTGGTATTACGGTAGTTTGTGGGCACGTTCTATCCTATATGCTATTTGTTCTTTGACGCAAAGTATAATAAAATACTTGAAGGCAATGACGTGAAAGACTACGAAGAAAGACTAAATATTTTTTTATTATTACTATAGGGACGGGGACACATTGCTTCGGGACAGGGAACCTGTTATTATAGTCAGTTTTATAAGTTGTGGATCTTCAATGGTGTGCCGTAAAAAAAAAGTTTTTTTTATGGTGCGTGAATAAAGTATTTTCGTTTCTCTAGATACCCTACTATTGACAGCGGTAATTGTATGCACTTGGGCAAAAAAATCATGATTTAATTTTCAATCCCTTTCTGATCGCAGACTAAATAATAACATTATTTGGTTCACTAAGATTATTTATTACCGCTACCACAGATAATATCACACCACTACAATCAAACGCATTACTCCTTAACATTTTTACTTACCTTCTTGTATTCCGCGTCATTCCATTTGATGTGTTCTCTGTTAATTTAATTTCTATATTTTGTAACTGGCTGATAAACTAAAATGAACTGTACGAGGTTGTATTAAAGCTCACGGTCGGAGCAACGCCAGTGCGGTATGTAATCTATACAATTTTACAATTAATTTTAACTTTAATATATTTATTAACAGTATAAATAACGCATTTACGTAAAAGTCATGGTTTATTTTTAATATGTTGTATTTTTTAATCATTTATTAGTTACATTGGGTTTATTTTGGAACTGTGTTAACTATTGTTTCTTTATAGTTTTTAAAGTTAATTAAATTTAACACAGTTCTGAAGTAAATTGCTCTGTGTGCTCTGGTAATCTGTATTTATAGAAATATTTTTTACTATGTATTTTTATAATAATTGATTTTATACTGAAACGAATTGGTTGTGTAAGGTAGCTAAATTTAAGCTCTATCAACTAATGTAATACCGGTCCTATCGCTTATGTTATAAGGTTGATTTTGCTTCTTATTTTCGAAGCTGATCCCAGGGGCTACTCTTAAAACACCTCAAGCCGTCCCTTTCCCTGGATCGCGTTATAACTATAGAGGGAAAGGGAATTAGGCTTTCGAAGTTTTGTATGTAGTGTTTCGAAGTAACTTCGTATTTCGTATTTCCTGATGTATTGGTGCTTTAGTATTAGGCTCGGGATTCGCTTGTGGGATACGCTTATTGACTGTAGGAGGTACAATCGCTTTTGTAATGCTATAACTATTAGGGGTAGGTAAGAGTGAAGGATTGGCTTGCCCAACACAACACTGTAGTGTTTTGTCATAAAAACTTAGCCGACTCATAATTGATCATATATTAAGCTGAAATTTTCATTCTTATCGACCCCTGTGCGCCAATTAGGAAAAAATAATCATATATAAAACACATACATACGTTACCCAGGCAGTATTTTAACGTACCTTCAATAGTTTCGTCCACCTAATAAGGTGATCATGTATACGGTGACCGGGCAAATGTAATAGTGACAGCACCCGAGGCAAAGGGCGTGTTGTAAATTCATAGAGAAACTTGCACCCGTTTGCCGCAAAATGGCGCGACAATCGTCAAATTCAAATTTGGAACTGATTTATACGTTTCATTCAACGAGTGATGACTGTCTGTGGTTCATTGGGATTGAAACAATAGCATTTTAGATTCTCTGTAACTTGTTTTTAAGTTCAAAATGGAATTCAATGTTGATCATGTGAGCTTGCACTGAATTGATTTGCTTGAACGAGGTAACGTATGTTGATTTTATATATGATGGCAGTGGAATGTAGCGCGCTGTGTTCCGGAGTCGGCGCCGCCTGCTCCATCGCTTTCTCGTACCCAGTACGCCCTGAATTTTACAAATCGTGCCTAAAATGTTGAACTATATTCATATTTGTTAGATAGAACCTAGATCACTAAGTTCGACATATTTACTATTTCAGTTGTGTAGATTTTTTATATGACGGTTTCATATATTGTATATGTTATGGAATTAAAATGCACGTATGTTAGATGCGTTGTGAAATTTATTATATATTAGCTTTCTTACGAAATGTAATGTATTGATTATTATGTAACGAGTATTTGTGATGTGCCAATGTATATGTAAAAGACGTAGGCTATTAATGGAACCGACTGTGTCACTGATTCTGTCTGCTTTTTATATACCACTCACCTGTAGAAAACGATTAAATTAAATTAAACCAAATATAAAGAAAGTCCTCAGTTTGGGAATGTAAAACAAAATTCTATCGCAAAGTATCGTATTTTAAAAATCGACGATAAAACAGTATCTTGTTAGTTTATAAAAAAAAATAGGTTAGCACTGTCGTTTTATCTGGATTTGAAAAGTGAAAGTCTTCCAAAGTTTCGTTATCTTTAGTATTTCCAATCTAGATGGCATCCTTATTCTTTGGTGTTAGACGAACGGTTAGGTAAAGCAAGTGCTCGATTGTTATACAGGGTGCGAAGTATGAACGAACATATAACTACCGTATTCATAATGGCAAATTAAAATATTTTTAATTTTTAGTTTAGTTTAATCGAGTCCTACCTCCTTTATCGTTTTTTTTTAAAGGTATTAATATAACATCCAGTGTTTTTAAATCGTCATTAAAAAGTACATTATTTACGTAAGTAAACATAATATGTAAATATTTGATATTTTAGTCTGCATTCGTTCTTTCCACCCTGTACTCGTATATGTGAACTACACTTGGGAGCAAAGAATTCGACCCACTTAATACTGAATTTCCATAGATAGTGTATCGATTTTTTTGTTCCCAAGTATACTTACACACCTTACTTACCTTATACTTGATCACAACAGAAAACTGACAATCTAGCGATTTAGGAAATAAGAAAGTATTATTTTACTTAAATAAATACAAAACGTTTGAAAGCATGTGATAATGTTATTTTATGCAAATTTAAAACTTTCACCTGTTTTGTATGATGCTTATTTTTAATAAAATATATAATGCCTTAACTTTATTAATTTTGCTGGCTATATAACACTAACAGTGTGAGTCTCATACATAACGAAGATCATTTAAAATATTGCTGAAACTACTTATTGCTGTTTGAGTTTCTTCTCCGACACAGCATTTAACAATTTTGAAGTGCAAAGATTATAATTATATATCAAACCATACGGAAATTATTGAAATGTGTAACGTTTAACATACCTATTAAATTCTATTGGTTATTACGAGTTGTTTTATTCTACTATTCGAGAATGTTCCGCACTAAGTCGATAACGACGGATAAGTCCCCTGCCCAGTCAAGGTCGACTGCCCAAAATACACCTTTGTACTACTGTAAGTTTGACGTCCACGTTCCTTTTTAGGGCTTTTATTTGACTTTGATTTAGCCCACTTTATCTTATCTTATCAATATTTAGTCAAAAGCAAATTAGCTAAAAAATAAAATTAATTAAGGCACTGTTGTCTTTGGCGTGTGTGTCGTCGTTTGTGCGATATACAGGGTGTAATCGTTAAGTATAGCCAGGTGATTATTCCGTAAATATAACAGATAACAGAAAACTAAACGATATCAAAAGTACGTTACCTAATGGATAGTTAAAAAGGTATTGATTTCGATAAGTTCAACTTTACACTTAACGATTGTACTTTATATACATGGCGTTTAAAAGGTAAGCGTGACTGCATGCAAAAGTTCTACCTAATTTTAGTTACTTCATTTGTTAAGACCCTATCCAAACTCATAGTTGACAGTGATGCAATGAAAGTAGGTCAATATACGGTTGTAATTTAACAATATAGGATGCTACATGAACTTCAGTGGCTTAGGGGTCGTATTAATAAACTCATATTGGCTAAGATGCGGTCACAAGATACGTCAAAGTAAACGTCAAACCATAAAAAACTTTCACTTGTGACGCATCTTAAGACGGGCTGCAGCTTTACAGTCGAGATCAATTTATTAATACGGCCCTAGGTCTCGCTTACCTTTGGTTGAGGTCTGGTTTTGTCCTAACCTTTGTGTTATACTATCGTTAACTTTACCATAGCTCAGTGACAGCTAACCATATGACAGTAATAGTGGCCAAATTAACCCTTTAACCGGCAAATCACGTCATTGGGTTTTCGCGCCGGGGACGCCGGGCGCTCGTTACGCGCCATACATTTTGTATCGGCGCCGTTGCGGCATATGACGTCGTTGGCGTCAGGGGCACAAAAAGTAGTAGGAGGAGGCCGTGGCGGTCAAAAGTTTAAAAACTGGTTGGAAAATATGGTTTAGCAGGGTTGAATAGAGCCCATTCATTTTCTTTTCCCTTATGTTATCGTTTAGGGACATTATAATATAGTTCTCTTGATTGTATTAAGGATAAAAATGCACTGGAAGACCCAGATCACAATGAAATTTTAGAATAATTATGCGAAGAAATAAAACAATTTCTAAAATATAGCGATTTATTTGTAGATTCATAATATAATTAAAATATCAATTCCATCACACGCATAAACTACTATTCAATAAGTACATTGTTCCATGCAATAAGTTTATAGCCGTGGCCTCCATTTTTTGTACAATATCAATATTTGAACACCATGATTACAAAAAACACCGCGTAATTGACAAAAAGTAAAGATAAACGTAATCGCGGCCAGCTTATGACAGTTATGACTCCGTGGACAATAGGATCTGCCCACCCGATTCTCGGACTCTGCAAGGCTGCCGAAAAACCATAATGAGGCCATTATAACAATCGCTGTGCAATAATTAAGGAAGGCTGTTCCCAGTGTTAATTCTTGTATGTTTCTTACCGTATGTAGTCAACATGACACGCCATTTTAATATGTTGTCTATTTTTTCAGGGTCTAAATCTAAACTATGAGATAAAAAGTCGCACTTTTAGAATTATAGTGACCTAATTCAAACATTTTCAGCTTTCGATTTAGAGTCATAAATTTAGTACTATAGAGACCTAAGTCGAAATTCCGAATATTTGGAATAGGTCACTATAATTCTAAAGATGCGAAGTGTTTTCGCGCTGCGTTCGATCCGTGTTGGATAAAAAGATAAATTAGGTCTGAGGATTTTATACTTTAAAGACGGCTTTAGGTACAGTCGCGATTTTGAATCTTAACATAATTTATGTTTGATTTGAAACTTATTAAACCGCGTTTGTACATAGGGTCCGTAACTGCTTATAAAAATACTAATTTGTTTCGGCCACTTTAAGAAAAGGTTACAAAATCTTGGATGGGTCATACACACTCTTAAAAACAAAAGTTGTCTTTCCTGTGGTCAATAGTTAAAAGCTTGTGTGCATGTAAGTTTTGTTTTAACATGATGGTCTAAAGCAGTGCTGCCGCCGATTATGCGGGAATGGGGTTAGCCAGAAAATTAGGCCTTAAAAACATTAACTTCCTGTGTGTCCACAGGAAAGACGCTAACCTAAATCTGTGTATGATCCGGATGCCTTTTTAAAGCCCCGGTTCAGAAAATCCTAGTGGTGTTACATGTTAGAAACGTTTGCCTGTTTAATTTGAATTTTTCTATTTGTAAGCTCTTATGTTGGCGGTGATTTAAAGTATAGTTTCATTAAAATGAAATGTGTTGGGACATGAGAGTTATCGCATCTAAAACGAGTGCTTGTCTCGCCGGGAGGATCCCTTTTGTTGGCAAAAGAATTTATAACAGCATAAAAAAATATTACCAAAAAAATATTAATAAGTGAATGTTATGGTATATGACATGTCTTATAAGATACATCGCCAAGAAAAGGGTTAAAATTTTAATTATCTCGAATGCGGAGCGAAATCACCTTAACTGTACGATCGACAGAAAGTATAATTCTAAAAGATACTATGCTAATACCAAATTTAAAATAATATAGGCGTGGACCAGTCATACTTAATATAAATGCGCAGTGACTCCCACCTAACATCATTGAAGCACGTGTCCACTTGAGAACCTTAAGATGTCGACATAAGGTCGATTATGAATGACGTTGACTTAACAACCTTGCGATTCATAATTGAATATAAATAATAGTGATAGTAGTTGCGCATTGCGCTGTTGGTAGCAAATGTTTACATAATTAATTCAATAATTATAAAATTATAATCAACCTGAAGACTGCAGTTAAATATAAGTAGAACAAGCCTATAAACTCGGTAGCTTTAAAGGTACAGCCGAGACAAAAAAGTTAAAAAACAAATATCGATAAAGTCAGCTTAATTTGTTTTTTTTTGTTATTTCCAAAGTTCCTCTCGCACAAGTATACATAGAAGAAGGTGAATCTAACGACTTGATTTCTTGTTTGTCATTACATTATAATCATAGTGTTATACTTTTACCCTTTTTGAGAGACCTAATATACAAGTGTACAGTCAAGGGTATTAATATCTATACATATACATGGACCTTATTGCCAGTGGCATAAAGGTGTATAGATATTTTTGATATCTTGGGAACTTATATATATTTATGTCCTTGACTGTAATTAAACAAATTACTTATTTATTTTCTGTTTGGACCTCAGGTATCTGGTAGAAAACGACATTTTAAATAGTCTTTTGTACTATAACGTGTATGTGCCATTAACTTGAAATAAATATATAAACACGCACACACAGCTGGGAAAACATAGGTAGTAAATAATTACAAAATTGTACCTAGATACATTAAGCTGTTTTCATTGCTCATGATTTTACCAACGAGAGACTAATGCAATGAAAAACGTGCGTTTAAATTAAGTTAATCTAAAACTTTTGTAAAATCGTTAAGAACTAAGAATATGAATGATTAATTTTAAGTTTTATTGTGGCTGAAAACAGTGCCAATTTGAGTACAAACGAATTGACCGCCTGACTGTATCCGCACGAGTACTTTAACACTCCTTTTTTATTTATTTCAATTTGCTAGATGGTTTACTATAAGAGAAAGCATATTATCGTTTAAGGTAAGTACTTACGCAAGAATAAACATAGCGGCAAACATTAAAGTATTCCTTAAGTAAAAATCAACTAAAAATCAACTAAAGTTAAAACGATTTTTGCCGCAATCTTTAGCTGACTTATGCTAATAGAAATTATGCGCTCGTTTGAGTCTGTCCATTTATATACGAATAGCGTAGCGTCAACGGGACGTTCCAGACGTTTCGTCTGTCGACACATTAGGTACATACCTACGGCTAAACTAGTTATATACCTATATTAGTAGTATTAGTTCGAGGTAATCAAAATGTACGCTAAAAATATATTATGGACATATATTTGTTTATTATAGGCGAACGTGTAAGGCTTGGCATTAACTATATGGAGAAATTTACAAAAGGGACCTATGGCCAGTATTTAACACCCACACACCACGTTGAGACTGCACAAATGTTATATTGTTTATTAACACGTTCGCAGTCCAATGGTACACATATACCATATACCAAGGCAAAAAGTCCCCGCGGGACGGGTACCACGTGACACTTTTGTATAGTCTTTTTTCTATTGCAACTGAACCGAAATTAGATTGGAAGTTTTCGAACGTAGAATAGTACGTCGAAGCGATCAAAATGCTTCGTCAAGGACTGCGAATGCAGTAATAAGTAAGCGTAGAAAATGACTGAAGTAACTTAGAATCGGGAGTCTGCCGTTTGGCCAAAATATTTTTGGTCGAATGTATAATTTCCCAAATTCTTCATTTGCCAAACCAATGCTAAATATTTTTTTAGAATTTATTTTAGTATTATCGTGTAAGAACCCTTTAGGTTGGGTTAGGTTAGCTTTTATAAAATCCTGAAATATTTACGGTCACAGAAAACAAAGCGGTTTGGCAAATGAAAATTTGGGGAATGAAACATTTGACCAAAAACTTCCCCTTTTTATCTATGTACAAGCTTTTATTTACTTAAACCTGTCCCGGTGTCTGTGATGAAATCTTGGGAGTTAAATTTGACCCACTTCCCAGTTTCCGATTGAGCTGAAATTTTGCATGCATATGTATAGCGCGTGACAATGCAATATTATGATGACATGGAGCTGATCTGTTGCTGAAGTCGGAAGGTGGTGACAGGATCTCTGCTATACTTAACGTAAACCCATCGAGTTTGGACTCATTAGCTTGGTTTTGATTAGGCTAGATTTTATAAAATCCTGAAATATTTACGGTTACAGAAAACAAAGCGGGTTGGCATATGAAAATTTGGGAAATGAAACATTTGACCAAAAATATTTTGGCCTAACGAAATGGACCCCTTAGAATCGCATCTTTATGATCCAAGTTTCAGAAGTTTACGTTACTAATCTTCTACGGGCCTTAATCCTAGCACTTAATCGTAAAAATAACAGCAAATATCCTGTAATAAGCAGGTAAAAATCTATTTCCATCAATCCAAAACCAAACCCCTCCTTATCGCTCTTAAAGTTTTCAAGAGCACTTCCAAATGACGACTGCCTGGTTTCCGCCAAAGTACAAATAGCAAATGGTGGTGCACTCGTAGGTGATCTCGAAGCCGTAGCTCTCGCCGACGACCACGTGGAAGGCGGGCCCAAACTTCTTGTCCATGCTTTCCTTGACCAACCTCGCTGCTAGTTCGTTGTTCGCAGCATACTTCTCGCAAGCCGTTACTGACAGCTCCATAGCTTCAACGCGCATTTCCTCGTTCATATCCGAGTGCTGAAAAAGAAAGCTTTTATTAATACAATGGCGTGTAATATTATTTTAGGCTAATTCTCACAAGGAACATTTATTTTGTCCGTCTTACAATTTGGAGGCAATGGAACGCACGAAGTTATTGACAGCTAGACGCGGCGCCTGAAATATCGGGAATTCATGTTACGAACGATGTCCGTCTCTTTTTCAGAAAAGGGTTAATATAGAAAAACTTTTTCTATATTAACTCCTCGTCTGTCAGAGATGAAAAAAATACCAAGTTCTAGTCTCTTTGGATTATGATAAAGTCCGAAAAAATAAGTTACCAAAAAAACAAGAAGCTTTCCATATTTCGGGTACAGATCTGTGACAAGACAGACGAGAGGTTAAGTCCGGAAGCACCAGCAAAATGGAGGGGCATTCTAAGTTTTAAATGTTGTGCATCGTAGTACCTAACCATAACCACACAGTTGCATACCCCATAGTTTTAGCATAGTTGCCCTCCTCCCCTTACAAACCCTTTCAGAGCAGAAGACCTGAATCGCAGAATATCAGACTCGCAGCGGATACCATAGAGTCGCAAAATACGAGATTAGCACGATATTAGCGTCGCAAAATGCCAGACTCTCAGGTAACCAGAGTCGCAAAATAACAATCTCAAAATAGCTCTCGCAAGATCCCAGTTAGGGCATTATACCTAGCAGAGTCGCAAAATCCCAGATACGCAGAATACCAGTCTCAAAATCCCAGATAAGCAGAATACTACAATCTTAAATCACCTGGTTCGCTGAATACAATTTTGTACAGTTAGCTGTAAAAATATTTTCTTGCAAACCTGTTTTGTAAATCTTGCCAACCTGCGTGCATGATTACGAGTAATTTACTGAAAGATGAGTCACGTCACGTGAGATGACACTTGACATTGTTTCAATGAAAACGTATAATTTTAAATACTTTCCTGCTTGTAGGTAGGTAATTAATTGTATCGATTTTCTTTGAATTTTTTTTCATTGTGCTGTAATTATGGAAATGAGTGAGATGAAATTCATAAAAAGCCAGAAAGGCAAACAAGTGCTATTGTATAATAAATATCGCTATAACTTTGTGCAGAAATATAATTCGGGCAATACAAAATGGCGTTTTCACTATCAAAAATATTGCTATACATCCATAACATTGAACTCAAGCAATGAAGTCATAAAAAAGGCCTGTCATATTGTATGTCCAGTGATCATCCCCGAAACCTGATTGACATTACTATGGCAACTATACATAAATAAATCAATAAATATCACGGGAAAATGTCACACAAATTGACCTAAGGGCTTATTGTCTAACGCACTCGCAATCACGATCGTTTTCATTTTGAAAATCGAACGCTCGTCTGCATACAATATGAAAACAATTGCTCCATTTTGAAGCCGGTTGCGATTGCGAGTGCGTTAGACAATAGCCCCTCTAGTCCCAAACTAAGCTCTAGGCTTGTACTATGGGTACTAGGTAACGATAAACATACTTAGATAGAGAAATAAATACTTAAATACATAGAAATCATCCAAGACTCAGGAACAAATACTCGTGCTCATCACACAAATATCTGCCCTTACCGGGATTTGAACCTGGGACCGCTGGCTTCGGAGGCAGGGTCACTCCCAACTCGGCCAACGTGTCGTCTGAGGTATGTTCGAATTTTGATCAGTTACAAAAATATTTGAAAACCACTTTTTAGCCAACACATCAAAGTTTGAAGAGATAGAAGCCAAACATGATATACCGACTCTAGCTTCTAAAAAAGATTTCCTTTTATACGATAACGGCTAAAGAGTTGGTTAGGTGCAATGATGTATGGTATAATGACGGCACATTTAAGTCGCCCCAAAGCCATTTTATCAACTCTTATTTTCATGTGAATATATCTCACAGTGCTCATACAGTAGGTACCAGTTATTTATGTATTACTGCCAAATAAAAACATGAATACATATAAACATTTGTTCAGGATTTTAAAGGAACAGTTTGAAATGAACATTACAACGTTTAGATGCGATTAAGAAGTTAAATAATAAATAATGTCTGTTATACAAGCCATAAAAGATGAATTTCCAAACGCGACTATAAGAGGTTGCTACGATCATTATATGAACTCTAGTTAGAGAAAGAGTAACAAATTAGACTTCCAAAGAAGGGCGAACATCACACGGCTTTGTACATTATTGGTTTTGCTTCCGAAATATTTGATACCTGTGCCTATTTGCTTATTTGTGATGAAGCACCAAACTGAAACGTTTCAAAAAGTTAAAGAATATTTTGAAAATCAGTGGATGCAAAAAATAAGTTCAGATATTTTCTCGTGCTACGGAGAGAAAAATATTACAACAACCGCAATAGAGGGGTGCAATAGGCGAATCAATACTAGATACCACAGAAACCCAGTCTCTATCATTTCATAATATTATTATATAGGAAGCACGTATACAAGATATAAAAATCTAAAAAAGGGATGTGGAAGTAATTCGAAGCCCAATTCATTAATTTTGGCCATCGTTCTAACGGAGTTGTGACAAGGCGCGTTGTCCTGGTGAAGCACCACTTTCTTTTTGTTCATTTGAGGCCGTTTATCTGCAATTTCGTACTTCAATCGCTCCAATAAGCACATAATACTTAGTCGCTATTAGTATTTATATTTTGCCCCTTTTCAAGGTAGTCGATGAAAAGTATTCCATGCGCATCCCAAAATATAGACGCCATAACCTTACCCGGCCGATTTTTTAGTCTTTGGCCGCTTCGAGCGGCTTTCACCAGCCGCTCTCCACTATGCTGACTGCCGATTGGATTTCGGAGTAAAATGGTGTAACCATGTTTCATCCATTGTCACATACCGACGTAATAAATCATTTTTATTACGATTCATCACCTCCAAGCATCGCTCTGAATCATTGATACGTTGTTCCTATTGATTGTAAGCAAACGCGGCACCCACTTGGAAAAAAGCTTTTTCATGGCCAAATTTTTATGTAAAATTGTGAAAACACTACCAGCTGAAATCTTCACTATCTCAGCTATCTCGCTCACTTATCTTCCAATCTTCCATAACGATTTTCAGGGCTTGGTTAATATTTTGTTGAGTTACTGCTTCATTTGGACGACCTGAGCGTTCCCCATCATTTGTGTCCATGCGACCGCGTTTGAAGTCGGCATACCACCGACAAATGGTTGCTCTAGAGGGAGGGAGGGCTCTGATCTCGCATAACATTTTATAAGCCATTGCTGTGCTTCAACGGTATTTTTTCCCATTAAAAAACAATGTTTTATCAACACGCGAAACTCGTTTTTTTTCCATTGTATCGAAATTACAAAAGCGTAGCGTCACTTAAATGTCTGCAAAACAATATTTTTATGGTTCCATTTATTAAAATTTGACACATCTTTTATTGATGGCCAGTACTTTTTAAAAATCAAAACAGTCTTTAATATATGCGCCATTTCCAAGTTAGTCTCGGGACTTATTGAACGATCTAGTCTAGTATGTAACACTAAGCACTACGTTATGGTTGTTTTTTATGGAATAAATCATTTAAATTAAACTGTACAAATCTTATTTCACGAATCAAGTGATTTGAGATTGTAGTATTCTGCTTACTTAATTGGGATTTTGCGACTCTTTTATGACTGGTATCCTGAGAGTCTGGCATTCTGCGACTCTGGTATCGTGCTAATCTTGTTTTTTGCGACCCTCCTGGTATCCTGCGAGTCTCATATTCTACGATTCTGGTATGCTGCTCGGAAGGCAAACAGTTAGGTACTGTGTGTGTTATTTACTCGAATGAGTGAGTTTCTATTAGGTACTTTGAATTTAAACTAGCGTTGTGGGTCTCCTAACGAACACCTTTGAAAGATTATCGACGAACCATATTTGGTGTACCGATTACATTAATAAGAAAGCCTTACAGAATAATATGTACTTACCTACAACAACTAATGATAGGTCAGTGTGAAATTAAATAACGCCGCAATGAATTGAAAGAGAATATTGTTTTTTGTCAATTTAGCAACAGTTGTTTTTTGTGGTACGTGATAGGTATGACGTGTATCGAGTTTCGAACAAATGAGGTGTCTATCTATAGTCGATGAGGCCTCGAAAGTAAGTCCACCGTCCACCGATCAAAAAGTAGGTAAATTTAGCTAAGTTAGCCTCGCAAACTCACTAGACGCGTTAGAAACGATAGTTTTCTTTTCTACATATGACGTAACATTTTGCCCTTAAGGGCAACCAAACTTACAGATTACCTGCAGCTCCAAGTCTGTCAACTTGTCAAGCACCAGACAGTCCAAAATCAAGGGAGCGCACTCGTAAAACGATTTTTTCGTATCAGCAATATTCTTACGGCGGGATTTAAAACTGTCGCTATCTTAGTCCTCAGGGTTGGCAACGCATTTGAGGTCTTAGGATTATAGTCTTGAGAATTCAAATGTCTATGGATCTCAGATTCCACTTACCATCAGGTGGCCTGAGTGTTCGTGTGCCTTCTCCTTAACATAAAAAAAAAAAAAAAACAACACATTCTTTTCAAACGAAAGTTCGAGATGGACCGGTCACCCACGAATGTATCTGACTGAGGCGTCGGGTTGAACCGCACGCCCTTTACTTGCACTTCGAAGAAATCGCCAGGCCAATATTCGCAGACCTTAACAAGTAGGTATAAGATAAAAACGTTACTAAATTGTCGCATATCCAAAGGAAGCCGCGATTCATTTTGGTTAATTAGTTATGGGTTGCGTCGACCTTATGGCCTAAGATGCAGGTGGAATAGTTTTATTATTTTACGTGTCGTAGTTGAGCGACCTCCACTGCCTCCCCCGTGGTTTGGCACAAGGATCTGTCCTGTTCCACTCGCGCATCCATCGAGTTCCCGCCATCGCAACCATAGGCGCGTCGTCGGTCCACCTTGTTGGAGTTTCAGCTCAAAAGGAAAATGTTCCTGTTTTCTCTACTTCCAAAACCAAGAGTAGATATATAATTTTACATCTTGGTACAAGGGAAAACGAATCCCGTCAACGACCGTGCGACCGTGTCGTATCGCGTTACCGCCGCCGCCATGCTCCGCGTCCGCCGTCAATCATCGGCTCAATAGATGACGGCATTCTATTATTTTACGCTCATCGTCTTGTTTAGTTTAGAATCGAAATTGAATTTTACTTTTGGTTCTAATTTAATTAAATCTGAGTTATATTTTAAATAGGAAAGTATTCGTTTGTTAAGTCTTCATCGTTCACCGCCTCAATCGATCATTATGAAAATTGGTACAGAGATAGTTCATGTTCGTCGGACATTGGGCAGGTTAGAAAAAAAAGACAGTTCCTGTGATAATATAGCGATAAACTTCGCCGCATCGCAGGCATGACGGTCTACGATGTTATTTAAACAAACGCTAATAACTCTATTTTATCGCGATTATAAACAACTTTTATTTATTACCAACAATTCCAACCGTTAAACATATTGACTTCTAGTTGCGTGGGTAACTATTTAGAAGTCAATATGTTTAACGGTTTTAAGGTGAAGCTGTCATGTACGTTTTCGCGTTCCGAATTGGAACCCTGTTGACAGTCCACTTTACCAAATTTAATTTACATAGATGAATAAAGCAGCTTTGTTTAAATATGATTTAATTGGTGCAGTGTTTAATGCGTTATTATAGCGACAGGTTTTACGGTGACACCAGACGCGAATACTTTTTCTTACGAAGAGATTCATTCAGAGACTTCCATCACTATAGGAACTGGCATAGAATTTCTACAACCAATCAATCTTACAAAAAGGTATAAAGTAAACATCCGACATCTATTAGTGCCACTAATAGCTATCGAAACATTAGGACCGACACGCGTACGCATATTTCCTAAGAACAAACATTTGGGCAATACTAAAATAAACTACGCGTTCACATTTGGTTTACATTGCTTAGGTAGTTAACTTTGCTGCTCGCTCTCGCCTCTTGACCCGAATAGAAACGAATATTATCTATTTTCTAATTCTATTATTTTCTATTCTAATCGTGTTGTTTAGGGTCTTCCAACCCCGAACGCCCTTCCGGGATCTCGTAAAGCCAAAATAAAAGATTCTAATTGTTTTATGACGTGAAATGAAATTTAACTTATGTTGGCAGACCATATAATTAATTAATTAGCCGACTGTAGATAGCGACCAAGGCAGGCTCGTGGTACACTACAGTAAGCGAATGAAAAATCATCTGTTGGTTTCTGAGAAAATAACTATAATAATATGATTATACTCAGAGCCGACCGTCTTTAACCTAAAAGGAGGCCCGGTGGCCTTGGGCACTATAGAATAATTTGTGGCCCAAATTATTTTCTATAGTGCCCAAATTTTGGGCCCCTGTGACTTTGAAAGTAGGTAATTTTTAAGGTTCCGAAGTTTACAAGGAACCCTTATAGTTTCGCCATGTCCGTCTGTCCATCTGTCCGCGGTTTAACTCAGTGACTCTTGGTACTACAAGGCTGTTATTTAACAGATATACATTAAAATTACGCCGACAAAGTTATAAAAGAAAATCTTGTCTTTGTTAAGCAAAAGTATTTTTTACATTATGAGATCGAATGAGGTATCATTGGATAGCTCTCACAAAACATTATTTGTATGTACATGTTAATTGTTAGATTTGGAGCACTGTTTAGGAAATATTTAACTCGAAAAGTGTAATTTTCGCTAGAGTTACGTGTACCCAGGCCAATTTGCGAGTCGGACTCGCGCATGCAGGGTTCCGTTCCGTACCATTATCTATACAACATAAGACACTAAGTATATAACTTTTTTTTAGTTTCACCTGTCCCGGTATCTGTCTGTAACGTCAAAAAAAACACGTTTGTTGCATGGGACTCCACTTGTTTTTTTTTAAATGAACATATAACTAAAATATTCTGTGAATATTGCGTCTACCTGTTGCCTGTTACCTACAGCCTGGTGACAGACAGACGGACAGTGGAGTCTTAGTTATAGGGTCCCAATTTTACCCTTTGGGTACGGAACCCTAAAACCAGAAAAAAATTTATAGCGCATATAACGAATTCAAAAGGAAAACTATTACGACTAAGTAGACTTGATGGTTCTTGAGATACTTACAAGCAAGAAAAGTGTTTATAAATACCTACTTAAGATCATTTAAAACAGCACAAAATAACTTTGTTAGAAACTAGTTCATACTTGTGGTTTTCGAAACTCTACACTGAGCATGGTCCGACATGCTCTTGCCCGGTTGTTAGGGCTCCGTAGTCAAACTAGGAATCCATATAGTTCCGTCCGTCCGTCCGTCCGCAGCCTAGCGCAGTCTCTTAGTAGTACTAGAAAGCTGTAATTTAGCATGAATATACATATTAGTCATGCCAACAAAGTGGTAAAATTAAATCTTAAAAAAAAAAAAATGGGTTTGGGAGGACCCCAAATATATTTTTTCTACACGTAACGTGGGGATTTTTTTTCCTCGTCTACCCCATAGTGGGTGTCGTTGGATAAGTCTTTTAAAACGGGTTTGTGAAATCAATTTTTCAATTAAGTGATCCGTTTATGAAATATTAAGCTTTAAAGCGCAAATTTTTGTTACAGTCAAGTGTCCCCCCCCCCCCCCCCCTTACAGCCAAAACTACACCATAGGTACTAAAAAACTATCACGACTAAGTAGACATCATTGGTTCTTGAGATACAGGCGTCTAAAGTGTTTATACCTACTAAAATCATCTCAGACGGCACCAAATAACTTTAAATAGAAAAATTCGTTATTACCTTGTTGTTTTTTACGTTTGTAGTACTGGCTTCGTAACCCTACACTCAGCATTTTCCAACATGCTCTTGCCCGGTTTTTTTAGATTCTTATATCTTGTATACGTGCTTCGTTTTTAGGGTTCCGTAGTCAAACTAGGAACCCTTATAGTTTCGCTATGTCCGTCCGTCCGTCCGCAGCCTAACGCAGAGACTCTTAGTACTAGAAAGCTGTAATTTGGCATGAATATGCTTATTTATTAGTCACGCCAACAAAGTGGTACCTACAATAAATAGTAAAAACTATTTTTTTACACGTAACATGGGGATGTATTTTTTTTTTGGCGTCTACCCCATCGTGTGGGGTATCGTTGGATAGGTCTTTCAAAAATATTACGGGGTTGTAAAAACAGTTTTTCGATTAAGCAAACCGTTTATAAAATATTAAGCTTTAAAGCGCTAATTTTTGTTGGACTCAAGTGTCCCCACCCTGTTTTTTTTTAACATCCGTACATTATTGCACAGCCCACAACAATTTTATGATTTGCCCAAAGGTCAACTGGTAGAGAATGCCATTAGGCATTAAGTTCACCTATTGTACTCAAATTCTGTAATAAAGATTAAATAATAAATAAATAAATAACAAATTGCAAGTGGAAAAATAACAATAGATCACTTAACACTACAATACCTATGGAAAGACTTTCGTCTGTCTCTCTATTTGTATGTCACTAACGGCCGAACCCTATATTCAAACCGTGGACAGATAGCCTTACTTCGGATTAAAATTTGACACATTTTATATGGGCAAATGTCAAATTTCAACCCGAAGTAAGCCTTATCTATCCGCGGTTTGAATATAGGTTTCGGCCGTAACAGGATAAGAGAAACCTATCTACCGAGTTCAAAATTATATTTTTGTTTCATGGATTTTTTTGCGACAAATTTTCTATTTTGATCTTTTTATCACCCCTATCCACCATCGACCACCATCTACGTACTATGTACATAGTTGTAAGCTTGCAAGTCGATGACAACTGTGCACAGCATTCTACTATTACATTTCTTTATGTATATACACCTATAATAACATGGCAGCAATTACTACTCAAAACCGCCTAAACACCAGCTGACATAAGATCTCTTAAGTCTCTTTTAATTTGGACGGCCACGAATATTTGAAATTACACGGCATTATTGTACTTTCCGAAAGGAAGAATAGGTAAGTTGTGTTCGTGTAGCATATTCGCTGCCCACTGACTCAATATAAGGTCAAATTAGTA
This sequence comes from Acleris holmiana, assembly GCA_949316455.1. Lineage (NCBI taxonomy): Eukaryota > Metazoa > Arthropoda > Insecta > Lepidoptera > Tortricidae > Acleris > Acleris holmiana. Next base: position 2,410,572 of record OX438766.1, read on the forward strand.
TTGGATCAAGGACTTTGGCACTTAAATGAGCTAAGTTTGTTATGACGGCCACAGGTGCAACCGGCTTTACTATTTTAGGCGGGTACATACAACAAACGGTCTCACGTCGTTAAAGGTCGGATTTAATGGATTTGGATTGACTTTATGAGTTGTTTTTAGAATGGAGCCCAAAATTATAATATTTTTAATCCCCGAGACGCTCCCGTCGTAAGAGCTCGAAGTAAGTAATTGCAATAAGTAAGCTATAAAAAGTTTAATGTACTTAATAAAAAAATGTGCAATTTTTCTTATTTTTATTATTCATTAGAAGAGAAAGTTGTTTTTTTAATTTCTAATTTTGACTTCGTTAAAGGCGAAAACGTATGTAAACGTATGTAATTAAATTTGAAGATTTCAAAAACGAGTTATGTCACATGTGGGGGACGCGGCCTCAACCAGGCCGGCGTCGAGTGCCCCCGGATTTGGGCACTGGCAAAAGTACACCAACACACAGCTCAGACACGAACAAGAAAACCACAATGTTAATTACAAATATATTTACAATAAATAAAGTCACTCAAAAGTACAAACACTAGTAAAACACTATAACTAAAACACTTAGCACTAACAAGTCCCTTAACCTAGTTCGAGTCCCTTTTCTCACAATAGTGGCCCTCGTGGCACACTTAGTACCCCGACCGTCCAGGGGTACGGCGACCTGTGCTCGCGGCTGCCTCAGTGCGACCCACGTGTCGCAACTAGTGAGGGGAGCACCCAGGTCGCTGATCGACGCTCACGGAAATCTCACTGTGCGACCCCACGTGGCGCAACTAGTGAGCGGAGCGACGAGGTAGCGGATCCTAAGCTAATTGGAACTTTCCCTACTATGCACTTTTCAGACTTGGCACTTTGTTCCTTTACTTCTTCCTGTTTTCTTGAGGGCGGATCCTGATCGACTACTACTAGTCGACTATTACTACAATTTTCCATGAAACCTTACCGGTTTATATACTGCCCTACTTTACCATGGAGAGTCCTCTCCCTCCATGACGTCTTGCCTCTAATTGGCTATTAATTATTACGCAATTTCGATGATTTATTGATACAATTTTCACTATGGAATTCCTACTTTGTGGCCTATGATTTCCTAATTATTTTAACAAGACTTTTCTTTTATGGCCATAGTGATGCAGGGGGTTGCCGCCCTACTTCCTACGGGGTCCCTGCCGCTATAATTCAGACTTTAATAGCGGCAGGGCCAGCTTTCTCTCAGCTGTGGGAGCGCCGACCTCATTTCCTACAGAGGTCGACGCCTCCCGTCTCCCAGGAGCGCTCCCACTCTATAGTTCAGACTTTAATAGTAGTGGAGCACTCCTGGGGACCAAATAAAACAACATCCAACCTTTTATTTTATTTTCAGCGGCGGCAATCGGCCCTAATGTATGCTACGCTAAGTACAATTGCTATCCTACTCTAATACTTAACGCTAATCAATTGCTATCCCTCTCATAATCAACTAATTTCTGGCTCCTACAATCAACGAAACATTTTACACAAATTTAAAAGCTAGCCGTCCGCAACATTCTCCCCCCGGCGTTAGTCCAGCGCTCTCGCTGGCGTAGCCTCTTCCACGGCAAGGACGGCGAGCTTGCTCGTGGGCCGACGGAAGATCCCTCCGCGTGTCCTCACGTCGGCGCTCCGGATGGCTCCGTCCGGTCCCGGGTGTGTTGCTTCGACGACTCCACGCGGCCAAAGGTTCCGCGGCAGCGTGGCATCAGCGACCACCACCAGGTCGCCAATCTTCAGGGGACGCTCCCCTCCGCTGGGGGACCCGCGGGGCACGAGTGTCGGTAGGTACTCGCGCACCCAACGGGCCCAAAACTGGTCGGCTAGGGCTTGGGCGGCGCGCCAAGTTCGTCGGTCCGCCTCCTCGCAAGCCCCCGTAGTTGGGAGACCCTCCGAGCTGCCCAACAGGAAATGGTTGGGCGTGAGGGCCTCGTCATCTCCCGGCTGGACACTGACGTGCGTGAGAGGCCGAGCGTTGACTGTGTACTCGGCCTCTGTCAGCACGGTCTTCAGCACCTCTTCTTTAGGCGCCTTTTCGTGTAGCGTGGCGGCTAGCGCGTTCTTTACACTTCGCACTAGTCGCTCCCAGGCGCCTCCCTGATTGGGCGCTCCGGGCGGGATGAAGCGCCACTCGGCGCGTCGCAGCTGGGCGTACTGTTGCAGCGCCGGCTGCCATTCTTCGTGGGCGGCGCGCAGCTCGTTGTCGGCCCCGTGGAAGCATGTTGCGTTGTCACTATACAACATGCGGGGCCAACCTCGTCGCGCCGCCATTCGTCGTAGGGCCATGATGGCCGAGTCCGTCGATAATGAGTGCACCACCTCCAAGTGGACGGCGCGGGTGGTGAGGCACGTGAAGAGCGCTACCCAGCGCTTCTCCCGGCGCCGTCCGATGGTGACTTGTACAGGTCCGAAGTAGTCGACCCCCGTGTTCGTAAAGGGCCGACTGTAAGGCGCCACTCTGGCGCGGGGCAGGTTTCCCGCGGCTGGTGTGCTCGGCTGTGCCTTCTTCACTAGGCACACCGGGCAGGAGCGGGCGACAGCGCGTACCGTGGGCCGCAGGTTGACGACCCAGTACCGCTGCCGCAGGTCGTTCACCACGCGCTCGTTCGCTGCGTGGCCGGCTCGTTGGTGCGCCTGTAACACTAGTAAGCGTACCAGTTGATGTCGCCCGTCCAGGATGACGGGCCGCTTCGTCGCTGTTGGTACCGGCGCCGCGTCGATGCGGCCGCGCACACGTAGCAGCCCCGCCTCCACTACCGGGTCCAACTGGTAGAGGCGGCTGCTACGGGCTACGGCTCTACCGGCGCCGATGTCGCGTAGCTCGTCGCCGAACGCGTCGGTTTGGCTACGCCGTAGCCACAGCTCTTCCGCTTCTTCGATGTGGCGTAGCCGTAGTTCCTTGCTACGCCCTCTACAGGCGTCTACGAACTGTAGCACCCTCGCTGTTGCCCGGATCAGCCGCTCGTAGCTCGAGAAGCGGCCGATGTCCGGGAGCCACTGCAGTGTCGGTCTCTTCGTGACCGTCACGTTGACCCTCTCCTCTTGGTGGCTCGCGACCGGTGGTGTCGTTTCGTCTTGGGGCCAGGCTTCACGTCCCTGCGTTAGGAAGCCCGGCCCGGTGTACCACCGGTCAGTGCTGTGTGGCGCGCCCGTCTCGCCGCGCGTCGCGTCGTCGGCGACATTATGGGCCGTCGGCACCCAGCGCCACTGGCCCGGGCGCGTGAGCTCGGCTATCTCGCCGAGGCGGTGCGCGACGTAGGTGCTAAACCTTCGCGCGTCGTTTCTAATCCACTGTAACACAGTTTTCGAGTCAGTCCAATAAATTACCTCGTTTATCCTGAGGCGTTGCTCCTTCTGAATGTTCGCGGCGAGCCGCGCCCCGATGACCGCGGCTTGTAGCTCTAGCCGCGGCACACTCTGCTGTTTCATCGGCGCGACCTTAGCCTTGCCGGCGACGAGCTGCACCGTCGTCTCGCCGTCCGACGTCAAGTGCCGCCAGTAGGCCGCCGCTGCGTAGGCGGTCTCGCTGGCGTCCACGAACACGTGCAGCTCGCGGCGTGCAACCTCTCCCCCCGTATGGTAGCTACGGGGGAGTTGCAGCGCGGCGACCGCGTCGAGCCCGCTCAACCATGCACCGAAGTCTTCCCAGTCCCTCCCCGGGATAGGCTCGTCCCAGGGTAGCTCCTGCCGCCATAGGTTCTGTAATAAAATTTTCGCTCGGATAGTGTATGGCGACAGGAGCCCAAGCGGGTCATAGATACTCATGACCGTGCTTAAGGCCTCCCGCTTCGTAGGCGCTCGCCGGCCGTTCTTGACCTCGGCCGGCACGCGGTTCATCGCTGTATTGAACCCCAGACTGTCCGTGTCCGGACTCCAGCACAGCCCAAGGATTTTGTTCTCAGCTGGGCCAAGCTGGGCAGGCTTGCCCGCTAGCAAGCTTGGCTCAATCCTCTTCTTTAGCTCCGGGCTGTTAGTGCTCCAGCCGCGGAGCTGAAAGTCGGCCCGCTTGTGGACCGCTGCCACTGCCGCCGACACTCGCACCGCCTCCTCCTGCGAAGCGAACGAGTCTACAAAGTCATCCATATAATGATTCTTGGTGATTGCGTCGACGGCCTCTGGATACTCTGCGGCATGTTTTCTCGCGTTAAAGTTGCGCACACTGTGCGCCAGGAAGGGTGAGCTCGATGCTCCAAATATCATCGAAGTCATTTTAAAAACTTCGGGCTTCGTTTCCTGGCCCGGACTGCGCCACACGAATAACTGAGCCGGCTGGTCCTCTTCTCTGATTTTGATTCGCAGGAACATTTCTTGTACATCGGCTGTTGCGGCGTAGCGGCCCTCCCGGAAGCGAAACAGGATGCCCGGGAGGGACTGCAGTAAGTCCGGCCCCTCGAGCAGAAAGTCGTTCAGGCTTCGGTTCTGTGACTTTGCTGCCGCGTCGAAAACAAGCCGCAATTTCCCTGGCTTATTGGGGTTACGGACCCCAAAATGCGGCAGCACCCAGGCTCGTGGGTGCCGTAGATCCTCTTCGGAGGCCCTCTTGGCGTATCCCTTCTCCAACAAATTTCTCACCTGCGCCTCGTACTGCTCGGCGAACTCGGGATCACGCCGCATCTTCTTTTCTTGATTCTTGAGGCGCGACAGCGCCATCTCCAATGTCGCCGGCATCGCGACGTTGTCCTCCCTCCACGGGAGGCCCACTTCGTAGCGCCCGTCGCGGTGCACGACGGTTTCTTCGAAAATGCGCTCCGCCCGCGCGTCCGCCGGCCTTTTCTTCACGGCCAGCGACACGCCGAGCGCATCGATTGCAAAGTGTTTACGTACCTCGTCCGCAAGCTCGTTGTCGCGCTCCGCTGTGCGCGTAAACATGATCACTTCTTCATTTGAGGCCCGTGCCATTGCCCTCGGCACGGACCCGAATATCACCCAGCCTAACCTTGTTTTCACTGCTGCCGGCTCGCTGCGTCGTCCTGCTCGCACCTTTCTGGCAAGCATCAAATCCCAATTATCGTTTCCTATGAGAAGACGCGGCGTAGCATCTTCGTAGCACGCACCCTCTAGCGCGCGTAGATGCCGGAACTTGGTTAGGCTGGCCGGCAGCGTTTGCCGGCCCAGCACCAGCGGCCGCACTGTCCTGGCGGCGATGCGGTGCGCGGACCCCTTGCCGCACACCTCGATGATCACGCGCTGGCTTACTGGTTGCTCGATGGTCGCGCCGACCCCGCTCATCGTTAGCGGCGCGACAGGTCCGCCGGCCCCGATTTCCTCCGCGAGGCTGGCGTCAATCAAAGTGACGGTTGAACCGTCGTCGAGCAGGGCGTATGTGTCCACGGCGCCCCGCGGTCCCCGCACTGTCACGGGGCACATCTTCAACACGACCCGTCCCTGGCTGCGGGTTGTAGAGATGCGATGCTCCTCTGGCGCCGGCGCTTGTGCCGACGCGGCTCGCTGCACCGATACCTGTGCCGGTGCAGCTTGTTTTGGTGCTAGCCCACGTGCTGGCGTGCGTCGCGGCGCCGGCCCACGTGCCGGCGCGCCACGTGGCGTCGGCCCTCGTGCCGACGCGGTGTGTGGCGCCTCTCGTTCGCGAGGCGCCCCGGAGTACGCCGCCCTCTCAGGCGGCGTAGTGTGTAGCAGCGTGTGATGCGGGCGAGTGCACCCCGGGCTCTTGCATCCCTGGGCGCGACACTGGTAGCGGCGATGCCTATCCGATAGGCACCGGAAACACACCCCCTGCTGCTTGGCCCACTCCCAGCGGGCGTCGACGTCCAATGCTGCCAGCCGGCCACAACTCGTACTTCTGTGGCGGCCGGCGCAGTACAAGCAGCCGTCGTCCTCTTCCACGTCGGCGGCGGCGGCCGTCGCGTAGACAGCGCGCGGCTGCTCAAAGGCCGCGCTTGGCCTTAGCGCGTTCCTTGGCGCCTTCCTAGGCGCCGGCTTCTGTTCGGCGCGGGCGGGTGGTGCATGGGCACCCGCGTGCGCCTCTCCGATGGTCCAGTGGCACATGACCCGGCTCGCTTCATGCTTCAAGAAGCGGCCCATTGTCACGATCGGAGGATCCTCGGGGTTGCCCCGGTCCGCTGCGTAGTCGCAATACTTCGACCGCAGGACCGGCGACAGATGATCCATAACCTCCTCGTTCAGTTGCGGGTTATAGAGGTATCCAAACTTTCTCACTGCTGTAAGGATACTTACGACATTCTGTACCTTGATCGCGATTAAATTCAAGTCCGCGGGCATCGGCGATGCGGAGAGCTTCGGCAGCTTCTTGAGTGTTGCCAAAGCTTCGTGCGCGACCACTGACGGCTGGCCGTAGGTCGCGCGCAGCGTGGCCATCATGTCCTCCGGGTCTCTCGTGGTGAAGAGCTGAGGCGCGATAAGCTCCCGCGCCTTGCCCTTAATACACAGCCTCAGCCGCGCCATATTGTCGGCGCTGCCGAAGCGGTTTGCCTCCGTCGACTCGTAATAAGCCGCCTCGAAGGCGAGCCACTCCCCCCATCCGCCGCTGAAATCAGGCAGGTCGTAAATCTGCCTGGGCAGACGGGAGCGCGAAGAGTGGCCGATTACCTCAGCTACGGCTCGGATGGCGCGCTCGGTGCTCTCACTGCGCGCCCGCTGAGGTTCTTGCGCCGCTGGCTGCGGTGGCGGCGCGGTCGGCGGCGCGTAGTACGCGCTAACCAGCGTCGTAGGCGGCGCGTAGCTCCATGGTTTCGTCGCGGTGAGTAGCGCCGGTGGCGCATAACTAGCGCCGACCGACGTCGCAGGCTGCATGCACGCCGGCGGCAGGTAGGCGGGCGCCGCGTGCGTGGTCTCGGTGGCAGCAATGTGGGTCGGCGTGTGGCTCACACCTACCGTTGTTGTTGCGGGCACCCGGCTGGGTGCATAGCGCTGCGGCCCTGCCGCGGCAGGCGCAGCGGGTGGCGGCATCGCAGACGTAGCGTCCGTCCGGCTTGACGGCTGCGGATTGTTCTTCAACCAATCTGCTACCCGGGCATGGACGCTGGCTTCCGTGCCCGCCTGCGAGCCCTCTGCTTCAATGTCTTCAAGCTGCACGGCCAACCGCGCGGCTTCCAGTTGCTGGCGGATCCGCGCCAGCTCCGCTTCCTGCTCCATCTTCCGCAGAAGGTCTTGTTCGCACCGTTGTAGCAGGCGCAGCTGCGCATCGCGCTCAGCCTGGCGCATGCGCACAGCTGTGCACGCCGAAGAGTGTGAGGCTGCTTGCTCCGGCCTCGCCTCGTCCTGCTCCGCTTCTGGCGCCGCGGTCAGCGGCACGGAGAAGGCCACCGCAGGTCGCTGCGGCGGCGGCTGTTGCTGCTGCTGCTGCTGTGTAGCTGACGGGCCGGCGCCCGCGTCAGCCCGTTCGTGTGACGGCCCGGCGCTCGGCTGCGTCTCGCTCGGTGAGAAGGGCGGGTCCGTGAACACGAGCGGCTGTACTCGCTCGTACTCTTCCATGGACTGCCGCCTCCGTTGATGGGTTTCCTGCTGTCTGGCTAGTCGGCGACGCTCTTCATCGGCGCGGCGCTCCTCTTCGCGACGCCGCTCTTCGGCGCGGCGCCGTGCCTCGAGCTCGTCGACCTCCTTCGGTACCAATCCCATGGCACCGGCTGTGGTGGTGTCCTGGTGAGAACCAGGATCCGGCTCGAAGGACCAAGAGATGTGGGGGACGCGGCCTCAACCAGGCCGGCGTCGAGTGCCCCCGGATTTGGGCACTGGCAAAAGTACACCAACACACAGCTCAGACACGAACAAGAAAACCACAATGTTAATTACAAATATATTTACAATAAATAAAGTCACTCAAAAGTACAAACACTAGTAAAACACTATAACTAAAACACTTAGCACTAACAAGTCCCTTAACCTAGTTCGAGTCCCTTTTCTCACAATAGTGGCCCTCGTGGCACACTTAGTACCCCGACCGTCCAGGGGTACGGCGACCTGTGCTCGCGGCTGCCTCAGTGCGACCCACGTGTCGCAACTAGTGAGGGGAGCACCCAGGTCGCTGATCGACGCTCACGGAAATCTCACTGTGCGACCCCACGTGGCGCAACTAGTGAGCGGAGCGACGAGGTAGCGGATCCTAAGCTAATTGGAACTTTCCCTACTATGCACTTTTCAGACTTGGCACTTTGTTCCTTTACTTCTTCCTGTTTTCTTGAGGGCGGATCCTGATCGACTACTACTAGTCGACTATTACTACAATTTTCCATGAAACCTTACCGGTTTATATACTGCCCTACTTTACCATGGAGAGTCCTCTCCCTCCATGACGTCTTGCCTCTAATTGGCTATTAATTATTACGCAATTTCGATGATTTATTGATACAATTTTCACTATGGAATTCCTACTTTGTGGCCTATGATTTCCTAATTATTTTAACAAGACTTTTCTTTTATGGCCATAGTGATGCAGGGGGTTGCCGCCCTACTTCCTACGGGGTCCCTGCCGCTATAATTCAGACTTTAATAGCGGCAGGGCCAGCTTTCTCTCAGCTGTGGGAGCGCCGACCTCATTTCCTACAGAGGTCGACGCCTCCCGTCTCCCAGGAGCGCTCCCACTCTATAGTTCAGACTTTAATAGTAGTGGAGCACTCCTGGGGACCAAATAAAACAACATCCAACCTTTTATTTTATTTTCAGCGGCGGCAATCGGCCCTAATGTATGCTACGCTAAGTACAATTGCTATCCTACTCTAATACTTAACGCTAATCAATTGCTATCCCTCTCATAATCAACTAATTTCTGGCTCCTACAATCAACGAAACATTTTACACAAATTTAAAAGCTAGCCGTCCGCAACATCACATATGAAACTGTAGCTGACTGATTGATTGATTCGTCATCTGTCTCAAGGAAACAGGATTGATCATGACGTCGAAGCTTTAGTTCTGAAAAGAACAGTTTGTTTGTGTGCCCTGACAAGGACAGTTTGAATTGAATTGAATCTTCTGTATGCATCGAAGTATAATTATGTTCGGAGCGGACGGAGCGCGGAGCGGACGCGCAGCGGAGCGACGATGTTTTCACTTCAACAGCCAGGAGCGGAAAAGAACGATTTTCGGCGCGCGTCGGTTTTATAGGCGCGCGAGATAATCAAAATACGCTTCTGCGCAGGTCGCCCGCGCATCACGCCACCTACGACCTACGCTCCGTCTCGCTCTAGACCTCTCACTCTCACTTGTAAATAGTTTACTCGTTCCTCCATAATATATGTGTGTGTATACTGTTAGCTTTAAGTAATCACTTTTTGTAAATAAATATACATTCATTTTCTTCTGTCACAACTACAAGAAGTGTTTCAATAATCTCCCTACAATTACCAACACTTCTACAAAACCAATATCTTTGGCAACCACATTAGAAATATTGTCGGTAAGATCATGTTGCCAATTGCATTCTAAACAGCAATTTTTTTATTTAACATCATGTCATCCTTATTCTCACTATTAATCTTATTAATGTGAATGTGTGTTTGTTTGTTCGTTTCATAATCACAGTTTAACGCCTCAACCAATTAACGTGAAATTCTGTACAGAGATCATTTTGGTCCAGACACGAAGTAAAGTACGTAGGTACTTTTCTTGTCGGAAAATTACCTACCCAAGGGAATAGCGATAAATGACATAAATACCCTTCCGAAGTATTTTATCGTGATAAAAGAAATACTAAAGGCCAACTCCGTCAACATTATACTAAATCATGAAGTCATGACATACCTAGGTAACTAAAAACATTTATTAGGTACACAATTTTTATACGTTGTACTAGTCACTTGACACAAATACTTACATTGATCAAACTGCAAGCCTGACAGAGATCAGGGTAAATAGAAAACCAATAGTAAACAAAACAACTCACCCGTATCAGCGGGTACGTGTGTATAATTTTCTCGACCACTGCCCCTGTGCCGGCCGCAGCTTCTTCTGCCATAGTGACCGAGCTCCTCAACTCCTAAAACCTTCGAAATCCAAATGACAAATGCACAATAAACGAGCAAAGCGCACCGCTGGCGTCTCCCCACTGTTTACTTGTTGCCTTGACGACCGACGGAGGCGGGAAGCGATTGATTTTTCTCACGGCGGCGATGAGACGGCCAGCCTTGTAAGCCAACTACCAAGTTCACGAATTTGATGTGGCGCAGGCAAGTTCAAAACAGTTTCAAAACGTAATTATCTTAGCAACTGCAACTGCAATTAAATCGGCCAATGAAACATATATTGATATTAGAAATTAATACAAATATTTTAGATTTATAGCAAAGTGGTTTGATGTTTTTATTTAAGTTATTAGTTCATTCGAGGCTAGGTAAAAAACGATACACTAATATCTCGATCCATGTGTGATCTGTCACTGTCAGAACAAATAAGTGTCATTGCGTATGTAGTGTTTTGGTTTACGTAGGACTTAAAACATTGAATGTGGAGTTATACAAAGCTAATATTAAGAAAATAAATTGTATACACCGAAACAATAAACTTAGAAATGGCGTCGCGCTTCAGTGGTGCTTTGCAGTTGACAGACCTCGACGATTTCATTACTCCTTCGCAGGTAACCTATCACTTCCTATTTGTCTGTTTTTGCTTCACCTTGCGGCCTTTTACTGTGAATTTAGATGATTGCACTCATGATTTTCTCCCTGTTTATTTACTGCGTAATGGTATTAGTTTGGTAGACGGGTTATTAGATATTAAAAAGACTAGAAAAAGTGCCTATCGTTAGATAATTCTATTGGATATATATGTGCAAAAAGGATTTTGATGACCCTGAGAAATTAAATATAATTGCTCTCTATAGGTGCTGATCGAACGAATTGCATAATAGGTATAAAAGTGTAGTAGGTAGAATATTTTAAAGAAATGAAAGTCAATTGAATGATCAAATAATATTGACAAGACATTGAAGTCATACTAAAATGAATGGGAAACATTTATACAAGCTTCTTAGATACTTATAAATCAATAACAATACACCCCTTTTGGGCAGCACTTTAAAATAAACCTACTTACACTTATTCAAGAAAAAAAAAATATTGACTGTAGCTAAAAAAAACACTTATACTTTGTATATGTTATATCCTTTACTATACTATTAAACAAGCAATATTTCAATCTATAAAAATCACATTTGTGTATACATATCTATGAAATATGCATAGTCATCTTTGGGAAAATAGCCTTCTGAGCCATGTTTGGTCGTCTAGTTACTATTTATATATAATACGCACTATTCTTATCAGGAGTGCATTAAACCAGTAAAAATTGAAAAACAAAAAACCAAGACTGGAGCCAAGATCAAGATCGGCGAAGATGGCTACTTTGACGTCTCAAACGGGCAGGAGCAGAAGCTCCAGAAGGTGGAGATCACATTAGCAGATTGCCTTGCCTGCAGCGGGTGCATTACTTCTGCGGAGAGTGTGCTGGTCACGCGGCAGAGCCAGGAAGAAATGCTGAGGTAAAATTATGATGAAGTTTTTCCTGTTTGAAAAAACAATGTAAGAAAACAAGTGAATACATAAACAATGTTACAAAACTAACAAGTATAACCCAAAAAAATACCCATTTAAAATTCTCTAATAGGTAATACAAATTTCCAAAGCACCAAGAGGGCGATTTTTTAAGCTCACTGATGAAAAATGACTAACTTTGAAATCAACTTGTGCAGCGTTTTAATCTACGGGCGGGCCCACCTTTTGGATTTCAAATCATAACGCCTTTATGATACCAAATGCAAAAGGAGGGCCTGCTTGTATATTAAATCGCTGCACAAATTGATTTTAAAGTTAGTCATTTTTTGTCAGTGAGCATCAAAAATTGCCCCCCTGTTTTGAAATAATACTCTACCTTAACCTCGTGAGGATTGTTGTGCTATAGAGGATACATTTATGTTAGTGAATATAAAGTTAGTTATTGTATGTTTCAAAGTTAAAAATTATGTTTAAGAGCAAATGTAATTGTATTTGAGTTTTATTTGCACGCTGTTAGATTCAAATTCCCACTTACAAAAATCTCCCGGTTTATAGTATGGTGGGCGTCACGTTTATTAAGTTTTCAGATTCCAGTACGAGTACAGTATATCAATTTGGAATGTAGTATATCCAGAATGACTGGTTTTGCTTTTGTATACAGAGTGTTCTCCGAGCGCAAGTACACAAACAAAGATGGCGAAACGCGCGCCGTCAGCCTCGTCGTGGTGTCGGTGGCGCCACAGCCGGCGCTATCGCTCGCAGCGCGTTACCAGCTGGAGCCAGTTGAAGCGGTAGAGAGACTCGCGGGTATGTACTGTCGAGGCGTGGGACACTGTTGCAATGTTAAGGTTTTACGGTGCAAGTACACAACCAAACAGAGAAGTAGATCTGTTTTGGTTTCTGATTGCTTTCCTATACTAACCTTTTGTTACAGTACTTCCAACAAAACACATACTTTTTGTGTAAACATTGACAACATTACTAAATTATGTCAAGCAAAGGGATAATTATTGGAAAAAAATAAACCTTTCATTTTATAGGTTACTTCAAAAGCTTGGGCGCAGACCTAGTGCTGGACATGACGGTAGCTGAGGACCTGGCGCTCCTAGAGGCGCAGCAGGAGTTCTTGCAGCGCTACCAGAACCATCAGCATGAGCCCGCTGCTAAGCACCTGCCAATGCTCTCCAGCTCCTGTCCAGGTCAGTCCCAGAATGTGACGGCGCCGAGGACCTGGCGCTCCTCGCGGCACAGCAGCAGTGTCTGTGGCACTACCAGAACCAACAGCACGGGCCCGCTACCAGGCCTCCTACTGCTGACGCTCGCCAGCTCCGGTCTAAGGTAGTCCCAGAGTGTCTTTGGTGCTGGATGTCACGAAACCGAGGACTTGGGGCACCTTGAGGCGCGGGCTTCCTGCACAGCTTCCAGAATCAGATGAATGAGCCCGCGCCTAAGCACCTGTCGATGCTGGCCAGGCTCAGTTCAGTCCCACGGTGTCTCAGCCAGGCAACTGACGATGCTCGTCAGCTCCTAGTCAGTCCCGGGTGTCTCCTCTGCTGTATATGACGGTGCCGAAGACCTGGCACTCCTGGAAGCGCTGCAGGACTTCCTGCAGCGCTTCCAGAACCAGCAGCGTGAGCCCGCTGCCAAGCACCTGCCGATGCTGGCGGGTCGTTAAGCTCGATGTGTATCTCAAGCTTAAGAGTCCGTTAAGTATTTATAATAGACTTCCTAATAACCTCAAATTTCCTCCGCAGGCTGGGTATGCTACGCCGAAAAAACCCACGGCTCCTTCATACTCCCGTACATCTCGACATCCAAGTCGCCGCAGCAGATTATGGGCGCGCTGGTCAAGCAGGAGCTCTCCAGGATGAGACAGCTGGAGCCGGCGGAGGTGTACCACGTGACCGTGATGCCGTGCTATGATAAGAAGCTGGAAGCGTCCAGGGAGGACTTCTATAGCGATATACTTAGCTGTCACGAAGTGGACTGCGTTATTACTGCTAGTAAGTCGTTTGGTTACACTACAATCCAAATTCATACTTTAAATGAGTGTACGTGTCTATTTTCCGTGTAAAGTGAGGCAGTCATTTACGTATTTTTGCAAAAATATATTTTGAGGGTTATTTAACCTATCTTTAATGTTATACAGTGTGTTTTTTACTGGAACCGTATGGGGAAATCTGAAACCATAGGAGATACAGGTGAATTGTCCTAGCAAACATTAGGTCTTTTTTGTTAAAACATTTTGGCGTAGTTATATTTTATCAAAAGCGAGTAGTCCGTATAAATGAAATAATACAGGGTAAAGAAAACGCTTCAATAAATGTAAAAAATGCATGTTTCAGAACACCTCTAGTCACTTTAGACAAAGACGAGTGATGGATGTTGCTTAAATGTTTCAATGTTTGAACAAAAAAAGATTTTATGTTTCCTAAGACAGTTTGCCAGTATCTCCTATGGTTTCGGATTTCCAAATACGTTCCCAGTAAAAAAAAACACTGTATAGTATGGGTATAAAGAAATCGTAAAATAAAAATTACAGACACACGCACACGTCGACGACACGTTGGCCTAGTTGACCCTGCCTCTGAAGCCAGTGGTCCCGGGTTCAAATCCCGGTAAGGGCTGATATTTGTGTGATGAGCGCGAGTCTTAGATATTTTCTATGTATTTAAGTATATTATTCTCTATATAAGTAAGTTTATCGTTGTCTAGTACGCATACTACAAGCCTAGAGTTTAGTTTGGGTCTAGTTCAATTTGTGTGACAAGGTCCCCTTAATTTTTTTTTATAAGTTTAAAAAAATAATTGCGTGAGACTTGAGTACAAAAACACATGACACCCACTAATAAATGTACGCGAATTGGAAGCACTATAATATACATAATGAGACTGTCCTCGAAACGTTGATAACAATAAGGCATCGTTCAACAGTCGAGTTGGAACAGATGCTGGAGGGCGCGGGGCGCTCGCTGGACGCGGCGCGCGCGGCGCTGGACCGGCCGTGGGGCGCCGCGGCGCTGCGCCGCCACCGCGGCTCGGGCTCCGGCGGGCACGCCGACCACGTGTTCCTCCACGCCGCTCAACACCTCTTCGGCGAAACGCAAGTGCCCATGCTTTACAGGAACTTGAGGTAACTACTCATCTTTGACGATTCAGAATTATTCATTCCAGAAAATAGTTTTCCATAGTTACTACGCATGGCAGCAAAAAAAAAAAAAATTTAAGATGTTTAGCAGGATGCCTGTGGAGTTTTAAAACTCTCTGCAATAGAAGTCGGCATGCTGTTCGGGCTGGCCCGCAATCTGTGCAACAGGGATGCAACTCTAAAGTCATCTGTGTGAACATCTGCAAACATCTCCAAAGCGCTTCAGAAGCAAGACAGCCCCAACAACATCCTGAACCCATTATTTGCCTGTACTCTGAGTGCGCTCATATCCTTCTGCTTGTTTTTGATAATATTAATCACAAAACCACCAACAAAAATCACAACTTGCCTCTTACACCTGTTATAGGTGAAAAAGGACCTTTTGTATGTAGTTGTAACACATCTGTATGTGTTACAACTACATAACAACCGTTTGACATTCTATATTTGAAAGTTGACATAAGCTCCATATAAATTTTGTGCACAACCACATACAACAGGTCCTTTACTTAAGTTTTTCACGCAGCGAATTAACCTTAAATATCTTTTACTCGTACATTCTGGTGCAATTAATAAGCAATCAGATGTAAATGCGGGTCGCAGCCGCGCCGGCGCTTGCGCATCGCGCATTGTCCTCCCGGGCGGCGGCGGGTGTCGCAACCGCGGCCGGCTGCCGACCTCTGCTCGCGTGACCCTCGCCCGTCCGTACCTTGCAAAGTCAATTCTGACATATTGCACTATTCCTGCACACGCAACTTGTGCAACAAGAGAGCAAACTTGGTTTTTGCTGCGTATTCATTTTGAATCCCGAGCAGGGGAAAGATTCTGGAATTGGATCACGAGCGTAGTTTGTGATTCTACGTTAGAATCCTGAGTGCAGCGAGGGATTCAAAGACACGAGATGCTAATAATTTTGGTTTTGGTTTTCAGCTCAACAGCGTGAACATATAACCTTAAGTTAAAAAAGACAACGTGGTAAAAACTCAACGACACGTTTATTGGTCACCATGACCGCCGGTACATTGTGAAAAAAAGTTACTTTGTCTCACACTCGCAGCAAAATCAAATTTTGCTTACTGTCTTTAAACCGGCCTTTTTGGGGTGAAAATAAGTTTAGCCTTGTTTTACTTAAGTCAAAATGATCTGTAATCACAAACATCATCAGAATCAGAATCAGAATCAGAATAATCTTTATTCAAGTAGGTTTACAAATAATAAACTCTTTTGAAACGTCATAGTAGCGACTTAGCCTAAATTGACTGCAGGTTCAAATCGCGACCGATCAGAGAAGAACCTGTAAGAAACTCTGTCGGATGTCTTTTTTTTTCGACGTTCGCAACCTTTTGTCGTAAGGACTAAACATTTTATTACAAGCAATTCAGTCCCAAGCATTGTTATCATTAATATAGTCTTTAATACTATAATATGCTTTAGAAATTAGTTTACGCTTAACGTAACTCTTAAATTTATTTACTGATAGTTCAGTAACATTACTTGGGAGCTTATTATAGAACCTAATACAATTACCCATAAAAGAGTTTTTTATTTTATGGAGCCGCGTGAAGGGCACTGCAAGCTTATATTTATTTCTGGTATTAACATTATGTATGTCACAGTTCTTTCTAAATTTAGCGATGTTTTTATGAACATACATAATGTTTTCATAAATGTATTGACTGTGCATGGTCAATATGTTAATTTCTTTAAACTTATCTCTAAGCGAGTCTCTCTGGCCCATCTTGTAGACAGCACGAATAGCCCTCTTCTGCAGAACAAAGATGCTATTTACATCAGCAGCACTACCCCACAGTAAAATACCATATGACATAATACTATGGAAGTAACTAAAATAAACTAATCGAGCGGTATCTAAGTCTATTAATTGCCGAATCTTATTAACTGCAAAAACTGCAGAACTGAGTCTACCCGCCAATCCAGCAAGATGAGGACCCCATTGGAGCTTGGAGTCTAACGTTATACCAAGAAACACTGTATCATTAACTAGGTCTAGTTTGTCATTTTTAATAGTTACAGTAGTTTGACTATTTTTCACATTAGTAGTCATGAACTTTATACATTTCGTCTTTTTCTCATTCAGTAATAAATTATTAACACTAAACCAATCGACTACTTTTGATATAGCATTGTTTACATTGACATTAAACTGCTGTTGTCGTTTAACTTTGAACACAAGTGACGTATCATCAGCAAACAAGACTATATCATGGTTGTCCTTTATAAGGTAAGGTAAGTCATTTATGTAGATGAGGAATAAAAATGGACCCAATATTGAGCCCTGTGGTACGCCCATTGAGACCAATGACCCAGGTGATCGTACTCCATTCACGTCTACCCTTTGTATTCTCCCGTATAAGTACGTTTTTATTAAGTTTAGCGCAGTACCTCTAACTCCATAGTGGTGTAGTTTCCTGATCAATGTGTCATGGTTAACGCAATCGAAGGCCTTGGACAGATCACAAAAAATACCTAAAGCATCCTGTGACCCTTCCCAGGCATTAAAAATGGTTTTAATCAACTCAACACCAGCTTCGGTTGTCGAGCGACCCCGAGTAAAACCAAATTGTTTATTGTGTAATAAATTATTATACCGAAAATGTTCCGCTAACTGTGACAAAATCAATTTCTGAAATATTTTACTGAAAGTGGGTAGTATGGATATTGGTCTAAAATTTGTGGGGTCAAAAGTACTACCCGTTTTGAATAATGGAATTATCTTACTATGTTTCATAAGATCAGGAAACTCACCACAATCAACACAGTGATTAAATACGACCATTAAGTCAGATGCTATGACTTCAATTAAGGATTTGAGTACATGGACCGACACTCCCCAAAGGTCACTGGTTTTCTTTATGTTGATTGAGTTGAATGCCTTAATTACATCCAAGGCAGTAACGCGCTTGAATTCAAAGTATATACTGCATTCAGGCACGTTATCTTCTAAAAGTACAATGGCAGACGCAGGCGAAGAGTTCAAGCACTTAGTCGTGGACACTGGTATATCGGTAAAAAACTTTTCAAATTCAATTGCGATATCTGGATTGGAATCTATTATTTTACCATCTACTTTTAAACGATAGTCGTTAATGTTCTTTTTTCGGCGACCTGTTTCTTCATTAATTATTTTCCAGGTCGTTTTAATAACATCAGAACTATTCAAGATTTTGTTACTTAAAAAATTTCGCTTAGTTATACGGCAGTCTATCTTGAATTGCTTAGAATACTGTTTGACATGTTCCTTAAACTCCTCACTCGCGTTATACCTCCGTTCCTCATATAGTTGATACAGTATTCTTCTACGCTTATGTAAGTCCGCAGTAGCCCAGTCACTGAAAACCTTTGCACCACCAACCACAACCGATTTGGATGTAAATACTGCGTTAAATTGTTTTATGAATGTGTGAAAGAATGAGTTGTACATGTCATTGGGTCCCTTATCAGTTGTTAGAAAGGGCAAATTATGCACTAGGTTATGTCTCATTCTTTCCACACGGTCTGCAGTTATTGGCACAAAAGTAATTTCTTTTTTTGGAATATTATTCGATACGGATTTGAATTTAATTAATTGACCCAAATGATCCGATTCCAGGTTGCTGATCACACTCTTACCAATAGGAATTATATCAGTAAAAATATTATCAATACACGTGGCACTAGTGTCAGTAACTCTAGTTGGCTCCAAAAAAGTATGTGTCAGGCCGAAAGATTTGAAAAGATTTATTAATCTTTTGGTTAGTGGACTGTTTTCTAAAATATTTACATTAAAATCTCCACATATAATTGTTTTTTTTCTCGAATAAGATAATTTTATTAGAACAGTTTCCATAATCTTCTCAAAAATTTCGAAATTGCCTAATGGTGGCCTATATACACATACAACTATGAATTGCTCTAACTCTATTGCAGCGAGTTCTAATATTCGTTCAACAGATAAGGACACAATGTCCTTACGGTCTTTAAATTTTAATTTATTGTTTAATATGATTAACGACCCGCCATGTATCGAGCTATTTCTAGTAAATAAACTGCCGACCTGGTGGTTGATAAAATTAAACATAGCTTCGTTACTAGTTAGCCAGTGTTCCGTTATACATAAAATATCAATGCTATTACTATTAAGAAATAACTCGACTTGCAGGTCTTTACTCCTTATACATTGAATATTCTGGTGAACCAGAGTGATATAATTAGATACTTTGCTGCTAAATTTGTCCTTATATTTATTACAATTTTGGTTGCCAGGGTTGAGCTCCTCTGTTGTCTTGTCATTTAATTTAAATGATTGATAGTAATTGGAACATGTTCCAAAAACCTGTCAGGTTGCTGAATAGCAGCAGGAGCCAAATTCTTGGCTGAAATGTCAAAAAAATAGGATAGCGACATAGCTATCTGTTTCTTAAAATAATTAGGCAGGTAAAATTTACCTTTTGTTAAAATATAATAATTGCTAACATAATTGTTAGAGTCAATAATGTCAATTTTTTTATTATATGTACACATGTTATAAAGTGTCACATTTAAATTATATCTTATGTCATTTTCCAACTGTGACAACTGATTACAATAAGGGAATGTAAACAATATGATTTTTTTCACACTAAGGCTATTCAAAGTTTCAAAAAAATAATTAGTTTATTTTTGTTTACATTCCCTCTATTTCCTACAAGAATAAGCAAAGTCGTGTCTATATCAATATAGCTGTCCTCTAAAATTTTATTTTGGATATTTTCCAAGCTGCTTAGAGGTAAACAGTTGCTGATCACACTATGTCCCTTAGTGTATGAGTTCAATAATGAGCCCATATTGCTACCAATCTCATCGCAGTACATTATTATGTCAGGTTTGGATGTCAAATTGGTATTACTATTATTATTTAAGTTTTTATGAAAGGAACACTTCTCATCATATTCCTTTTGTGTAGGGACACTGACACACAAACTCTGCTTCAGTCCACCGGGGGCCGGACAGTCACTCTTGTGTTGACAGACACATGTGTGGTCGTCCTCCAGTGACTGAACTAACTCTAAATTATAGTTGAGCTGCCCTATTAGATCATCCATTCCTAAAGAATACTCATCTATAATTTTATTTGAATTTTCCTGCATATTGTGCAATTTTTGTAACAACTCCTCTAAATCTTGAATTTTTAATTGTAACATTTGTGTGTCATTGTCATACTTTAACTTATTATTTTCTAACATAGTGGTATATATATATAATTTATCAACTAACTTTACATTTATTTTACTTAGTATAAATTTTCTATAATACAGTTTATTTTGCTTTAACAACCTACGGGTTTTCCTTATATATCTGTTTATTTTAATATATTTTTTTAGTTTATTCCTGCTACAATTACTTAACCTTGTTGTAGTGGACGTCTCATTAGTTAAGTCTATAGTAACAACAGGAAGGTCAATTGAAGCAGTAACAAACTGCGGGTCATTCTCTACCAATTCATGAAATAATGACTGTGTGTGTACCTCTGCAGTGTCTTGCCTGGCCTCCTGAAGCTCGTAGATCTGTTCATGGGCAATATGCAGCGCTCTCTCCAGGGAGTCAACGTCCTTCAGGGCCTGCTCGTACAGAGTGGTACACTCAGTGAACTTATCTACTGTATGTTGAAGCTCGACCCGTTCCAAGTTCACATCATTATACTTATTTTCAAGTAGAGAGAGTTCCTTTTTTAACCTATCCCTACTGTTTAGAATCTGGATTACTTCTTTCTCATTGTCCTCTCTCTCACTGAGTAATTGAGCACACAATTCCTTGGATTTTTTTAGTTCTAATAACGTTATTTGAAGCTTGTCAGTTTGTTGCTGACGCGCAGCTACAGCAGCTGCCCTTCGAGTTATCATTTTTACAATGTTTTAGTATAATTAAAGTGGTAAAAACAAGAAATTGTATGCCAAAGGAATGCAAGTTACTTACGTGAATATAGTAACGTAGATCAATGTCCACATTTCAGCTCAATTATATAATGTCAACCAACGGCTACCACACAGCAGTATTTATAGTAAATAGTGCTTGGGCAAGCCGACAAATATGAAATGTAGACATCGAGTTCAAATTTATAACCAATAACGGTTACCGAATTGAAATGTTTCGGAACACTATTAGACGTCACTATAGCACTTGAAATAAATCACTAAGCTAAAACTTAACTTATAAACTGTCTGCTTAACAACAGAGAAGCTCACATTAACAATAAATATCATTAAAATATAAATATTTTATAGGGACCTAGTGAAATCAGCTGCTTATCCTTTGACAGCCAGTGTTGCTATCCCATCGATGTACATTGTGTCAGGATTTACTTCTTGTGTTGCGTTGCGTCAATGTGTTGCGTGTGATGGAATAGTAATAACATCATTAACCTGCCCTGCTAAGACAAATGGCAAATGCAACCTTAATACTACAGGGATACGATTGAATCTGCTTTAGCTATTAAATTTGAGATACTGCCTATTGGCTTATGAGGGCAGTATACTAGACCATTACTAAGCATAGGCCTCTAAAAGAGTTGTGTTATGAGTTTAACGTGTGTCTTTCTGTAGCATTGTAGCCTCCAAACGGATGGACTGATTCGGGCGCGGCATAAACAACCATACATACATATAGGTACACCTAGTTACCTACATATAGGACATAAACATCCTTCGGCAGTCGGGTAAAAGAAGACATTGGTGGCGGTTCAAACGAAGAGGCCCTTTTGTAGCAGCTGACGTGTACCAGGGTACCTGAAATAACTGACTGTTTCCCAGGAACCCTGACTTCCGCGAGGTGGTCCTCGAGAAGGACGGAGTCGAAGTACTTCGCTTCGCGATCGCCAACGGGTTCCGTAATATACAGAACCTGGTGCAGAAGCTAAAGCGGGCCAAGTCGCCCTACCACTACGTCGAAGTGATGGCGTGCCCTTCAGGTGAGCCTTTATCTCGTTCTAGTCAACACGAATTAAAAACAAAATTCTGCTACTTGTGGGGTGCTATCCTGAAGACTAACCTAACCTTAGTTTATCTGCAGTCACAAGTCTTTCAGACCACTTACTGTCCGAAGCCTGTGTGAAACCTTAACACAAACTGGTAACTATGAACTGGTAGGTCCGTAGTGGCCGAAGTACCTTCCATTCGCACAGTGCTGAAATACCACAATTTTAAAATACCCTATTCTCATACATACATAATATTAAATCACGCCTGTTTTCCAGAGGGGTAGGCAGAGACCACTTCTTTCCACCTACGATCCTCTTCCACATTTATACATCGAGTCATGCATGCACGTCGGTTTCGGGTACTTATCCTCCTAAGAACCACCATACAACGAAATTTGCCAATGGAATATGAATCTATTACAAATGCAATAGAGTCAATTTTCTAATTTTATTGTCCCTCATAAAAACAAAGGAAAACCTATTTTAATTCCTTTGCAATAGGTATATTTTTTAATGAACGTATTATGTAAAAAAAATGTACGAGAGGCCTTGGGAGGTTAAGACTCGGCTCTTCTGCAGAATTTCTCCGATTTTTTTTTTTTTTATATGTTAAGGAGATGGCACACGAGCATTCAGACCACCTGATGGTAAGTGGAATCTGAGACCTATAGACATTTAAATTCTCAAGACTATAATCCTGAGACCTCAAATGCATTGCCAACCCTGAGGACTAAGATGGAATGCCTCTATGCTAGTAATTTCATCGGTTGTCTTATCCCCACACCGGAACACAACAATGCAAACACTGTTGCTTGGCGGGTTGTTGTTTGATTCGAAAAAGTACGCCTACCACTCCACTCACTTTCGCACTATATATCTCTTTCGTCAATCTTTTTTCATCCATTCGTTCCAAATGACCAAACCATCGAAGCATGCTTTTTTCGCCTTTTTCAATCTTGATCTTTTCATTCCTTACTCTATCAATCAGTTTCACATCACACATACTACTCTCAATATAGAATCAGAATCAGAATCAGAATAATCTTTATTCAAGTAGGTTTACAAATAATAAACTCTTTTGAAACGTCATAGTAGCGACTTAGCCTAAATTGACTGCAGGTTCAAATCGCGACCGATACTGGAATCCCAGATCTTCACATTTGAATAAAGGTATTGTTGATTATCCTTACCTAATATTTCGAAGAGGTGTTTTGGAATTTTAAAGTTGTGGTATTTTGGGAGTGAGCGTATCTTGTTTGGCTCAGGTTGTCTAAACGGCGGCGCGCAGTGCCGGCCGACGGCTGGCGAGAGCGGGCGCGAGCTGGTGTCCCGGCTGGAGGGGCTGTACAGCCGGCTGCCGCTGGCGCGGCCGGCGGACAGCGCGCCGGCGCGGCAGCTGTACGCCGAGTGGCTGCAGGGCCGCGACTCCGACAAAGCGCAGGCGACGCTGCATACAACGTACCACGCCGTCGAGAAATCGGACCTAGCGCTCAACATCAAGTGGTGAAGTGTTGTGGTCCAAAGTATACGTACGTGAACTTTATTTTGTTGTGAAATTAGGTGAGCAAATAATAATTTACAATAGATTAGTGAAATGTATGTTAATGCCGGCCCAGGGGGTCTATTTGTCTCTGTATAGCCATATCGCATTATCGCCTAGCAACTTTTAAACAAAAACTTAAAAATATGCTTCTTACTTCACAAATAAATTCAGCATAAGCTCTCGTGCGGTGCTTTCCACTGCCCTCCCTTTCCCTCTTCCCAACTAATCATTTGGCTTAATATATATCTGTCCCGTCGCATCTCTAAACTTAGCTCAATCACAGACACAATTACACCAGATATTCCCTTGCACACATACTTAAACATACTTGCACACACACACACACACACACACTCTCACACACACACACACACACACACACACACACACACACTCACACACACACACACACACACACACACACACACACACACACGCACACACACACACACATACACACACACCTTTTCGCCTGGCACTACTGAAAACCAGCGTCACGTGATTATCTAATCTCGTGACACAAGCTGAGTAGTGACCGTTTTGGACACCATTGAAAGTACTTATATTACTTAGTTATTGTGCCTACTGTTATTTTATTTTATTTTTTAACTGTCTATCTGCCATCTGAATTTCTGCCATGTACCTAAATGTGTGTCTGAATAAATTATTCTTATTCTTATTCTTATTTTCTCTTGTACTAAACAGAAGCACATGTGGTTAGTATCATATTGTCAAAGTTCCGATAGCTCTTATTTAATTGACAGTAATGGCAGCCGACCTCATAATATAACATGTCGAAGACAGTATAAAGTTGAATAGAGATCTAGGAACAAAACAATCTGAGCTGACATCGGAAATTTTGAGGCAAAGTCATTTTGTTAAGCATTGATTTCGTATATCGATAAAACCACTTTTCGATACTTCATGCTTGTCATCTAGGGATCACAATTCGCACCCAGATAAATGGAGCTGAATTATCAAAGAAGACTAAATCGATTATAATAAGGTATTTTTTTTATTAATAAATTAAATTCATTCTAAAAAGCTAAATTCATGTTTGATTTTAATATTTATTACAATATTGTGTTTTTACAAACAAAACTGAAAGTGATTAGTAGTTTTAGCGTCAAGTATCGATAAGAAATTTTACCGTTATACGATAGTATTTAGGAGCTCCAAAAATATTGATTTGATTCACCCGTAACACGTGTTACAAAAATTTTGAACATAATATTTCCCTACACTATGAGATAATCAACTCCGTTAACATCTTAAATAGAAACAGAATTAACTTCTTATAGTTGATTCGTATTTATCTGCTTTATTTAGTTATATAATCTTTATAGAACAAGAATAAAAAAATTGGTACAAAATGTAAACTTAATGCCTAGCGGCATTGGCATTCTCTACCAGTTGACCTTTGGGCTAAGCAGAAATGAGGTTGTTAAGGTATAATACTTAACTTATAAGGAAACGTGATAATTATAAAATAGTATAAGAGTACTTTATTGTATTAGGCGACAAAGGCAAAGATAAAAAATAGGCAATTATTTACTTGTATATTGCGTAAAATAAATGAATAAAGTTTTTGTATAGCTACTTGAGTTATTTAAGAGTTTTTTCTCTTTGAATTTTGGTGCCTATAATAAGCTAGTGCAAACAATGGAATGGCGCCCGTTGAAGGTTTTAAAGTGGATTACACTTATATTCTTGTTTATGAACCAATTTTAGTGTATGCTTTGTCTCTTTCTGTCAAATTCAAGTCATCATGAACAATAAGTCCAATCCAAAGCAAAGCAAGACGGTTAGACTAAGAACAACGCTTGTATGGTTTTGAACCGACGAAAAAACGGAGAAAGTTCTCAAGTCGACGCGTATTTTTTTGTTTGTTTCATAATTTCTGGGGTAATTTAAATATTGACCTTATTTGGACCTTGCTATTCCCCCATAGTACAGTTGAGTTCAGTCGAAGTCATAAATAAATACACGTTCCCAAGACGCCAAAAATATCTACACTCCCCTCCCCTATGCCACTGATAATAATTTCTAAGTATTCATATATTTTGCGCGATGGCCGTGTAGACTTTGTTGCTTTTGACTGTCCAAATATGTATAGCTTTTGCAGCTTGTTTCAATGGGTTAAAGTGAAAAAGTGTTTATATATTTTTGTACTCGACTGTACGTTAAAACTGTAGCAGTAGTAAACACAGATATTTGATGATTAAATATCAATACATATATTCGTTCTTAGATTTTGTTTAAGAGTTAATATAGTTTGTTAAGAACAAATTGTAATATATCACATGATGTACATTAAAGTAATGTTTTCTTGATCCAAACTTTCTTACTACCCTATTTCTGCACAAAAACAAAAATAAACTGGCACGTTATATTGTAACGATTATATTGTTTGTAGAGTGGTGTCTATCATTTCATCGAACGCTATTTTCTGATGAAACCATAATGTTTTCAGGGTATGTTAAACATCTAACCTAACCTAAGTAATTAATGTTTAATATACCCTGAAAACATTATGGTTTCAGCCGAAAATAGCGTTCGATGAAATTAAATTCCATGAAATGATACATTCAATGAAGTGAAATTGGATGAAGTGATGAGTTACCTTGTAGAGAGATAGTCTCTCACTGCCCTGATGGTGCATTAATTGCGTTATCCGTCGATGGCGGTCATGGTCATTCACACCATAGTGTGAATTTATCCGTCATTAGCGTTGAAAAGGTTAAAGGGAGGTATGGGACCATTCTTTACGGCTTATTTTATAATACGAATCGTGCTACAAAATTAAAGTACTCTCACCCTACATTCATTAAAGGTTTTTTACTTCTGAGTGTTGAATGTTTTCTATGTATTGAAGTATAAATATATTTATCGTGGCCTAGTACTCACAGTACAAGTGTAGAGCTTAGATTGGGCCTAGGTCAATGCGTAAGATTCTCCCTTAATATTCTATTTTTATTTAGTACCTGGAAGAACGAGCGTCGCTCGGATTAAAAACAAATTTTCCCGAAGATGACAACGGAAAAAAAACGCCTCAGTGAACCCATGTTTGGTAATATTGACGAATTCGTTAGAGCCGTCTTCGAAGACATACTCGTATTTATAAATACCTATACCTATAGATAGATACTGGTAGATTGAATTTATAAATAGACGTCATTTATAATCCGGTAAACACTGAGAAGGGTTGACGGAGCCCGCCGCGCGGGTTCAAGATTTCGGGTGGTTTGGCCCTTCGGGCCTGACGCAAAACTAACCTAACCTAACATAACATATTTTTGTTAATAAAAATACCATTATATTAAAAGTTCTTATATCAAATGTTTATTACTACTAAATAATACTTTATATAACAGGGCGTTTTCCAAAAAAAGTTCCTATGGTTAAGGACAAAAATGGACAACGGTATTTTTCCATTACGTCACCAAAATTAGACATATTGTATTTATTTACTGCCCTAATAAGCCAAGAAGCGATATTTCAAATTAAATAAGCATAGCAGATTCAAACCTCACCTGTTAGTAATATGGTTGAACTTGCTACACGAGTTTTGTCTGAGATGCCACTATTTCTCTTAAATCAGTAAGTAATAGTTAATTTTCGTGACGTAATGGAAAAGTTACCGTTGTTCATTTTTGTATTTTTTTCCGAAAACAATATGTCAAATGTGTTTAAAAAGAGTACCTACCAACAGTGCATTATGTCATTTAAGAGTTATATTGGCCAGTAATATATAATTTGTTATATGAATCATTACACACGTGTCTTGCGGCCCTCCGAAGCCGACGCGGTGCCTATACATATGCAAGTCGTTATATAAAACTTTCCTCCGCGGAATAACTTATGACTTATGCATTGTCACTTGCGGGTTGCTGCGTACGTCGTCGCTTCCCCCGGCTTGTGGGTTTGCTTCAAAATAGAGGAAAAAATGCTTTAAAGTTTAACAAAAAAAATAATTAAATAAATTACCTACTCACAAACTAAGCTCTAGGCTTGTACTATAGGTACTAGACAACGATAAACATACTTAGATAGAGAAATAAATACTTAAATACATAGAAAACATCCAAGGCTCAGAAACAAATACGCAATTAAACACACAAATATCTACCCTTACCGGGACTCAAACCCAGGACAAACAGCCTCGACAGGGTCACTCCCAACTAGGCCAACGTGTCGTCAGTTGGTCTTGATTGTAGTGACCCTATCTACGAAGTTAGCGGTCTCGGTTTCTATTCCCGGTCAGGGCAAATATTTGTGTGATATGAGCGCGAGAATTTGTTTCTGAATCTTGGGTGTTTTCTATCTACATATGTATTTATTTCTCTACAGTACTCCCAGCTTCTTGCGTTCGGTTGACCATCGCTATCTCACTTGCACTTGGAACTGACAGTATATTTGTCAGATTCTCGATGGCTATTAAGAAACGTGTAGTCCTAGTGTATCAGTATGATTATCGTTGTTTAGTACCTAAGTAAGTTTGGGACTAGGTTTTTTTGATATTTATTAGTATAAATATATCCTCTTGAGGCCCACCATATTACAATCCGGTAGATTTTTGTTAGTAGGAATTTGAATCTACCAGCAAGGAAATAAAGTTCAATTAACTTTGCACTTAAATGACATTTTCAATTTTGAAACGAATAAAAATGAGCTTTATATTCTTTGAAATAAGGTTTAAATTGAATTGCCTGGATTATGTACTTTCTATAGGACACCGGGTCTTACGAGGTTAAAAAGATAAAATTTGAACTGCATCTTTGACTGCTACAAAAGTTTTACATTGTAAATTTAACTAGCTACCTGACCTGTCTCCTTTATCTTCTCTTGGAAACGTGAACATATCGCTAAAAACTAAAACCCAATAATCAAAAATGTATAAATGGTCAGATGTCCCACCTTAGCACAGACAATCCTACAATATTTACCACAAACGTCTGACCCAACTTGACCCCAGTTTTTGTAAACAGACAAACTCTGTCAAACAATTCCTCATACGCATTTTACGTCACATCGTATGTTTTAATTGGTTTCATTTGAATAATCGGCAGCGCGCAGGAGACGTCAACCGGCCGCGCGCGCATGTTGTGCTAACACTGCGCGTTTCCCAAACATCCTTTAGAGCTATCGCTATTCCACTTAGATGAACTTGCTTATAAACAGTGCGAACTCGAGAACAGGTGACGTACACTAGCGTGTGTCTGTAATTGAGGATAGGACTTGTAGTGCAGTGGAATGGGGGACTTCAGAGTGCGGACGTGTAAGATGGCCCTGGTGCTATTTTGTCTGATGTTGGGCGTCTACCCAGCGGTGAGCACCAGTCTCGGTGTGTGCCCTGTCTACCCGCAGTTGCCACACTTTGATATGCACAGGGTAAGGATATAGCTTTTTTTTTGATAATGGGTTTGCTCTTGACTAACTCTTGCCCATGAGGCAACACCCAGAAGAAGTCTTTTCGCCCTAGTTTTATTGAATAGGTTCGATTTGAATCTGTTACATTTTAAAGTATTTCTTAATAATTCTGTATAATAAAAAAAATGCTTTATCTACCTACTTAAAAACAGCACTTTTTACCTGACTGCCCAAGAACCCCTTCTATAGTAATATTTTGTAATATGTAATGTTTGTCGCCTCGTAGAGGTTGAACGGGCAGTTCAATTTCTGGACCCTGCGATAAAATAACAAGATGGCTTAAAGCTAATTAATGTGTGTTTTGTTTGGAAAAATGTCCGTCAAGCCCCATTTGTGTGAATGAAACTATTATAATAAAGTGCTTTAACCCTCTTACGTCGGAGCTGAACATAAAATCAAAATTCTAGTATCGCATTATGATAAACTTCGAACAAATAAGCTTAAAATAAAAACAAAACAAACTGTGTCAAGACTAACGAGGGGTTAAAGGACAACGCTAAAAATATACGCAACATGGTTTAACCCTTGCCCGCGACTCCGCGTAGAAGAATAAGACAGAGCCTATGTGATAATAATATAGCATTCTACTGGAGAAAGAATTTTCAAAATAAGTCCTGCAGTTTTTGAGTTAATTCTATGTTATGTTGTGAGTTTGAGTTTAAATGCCGGAAGGAAGTAGGGCCTACTATCTAAATACGAGTACAACCGCAAAGCCAAAATCGCTGGATCTAGGGACTTGAAATTCGGAGGAAATATTCCTTAGGCATCCTAAGGGTGCACAAAAAGGGATTTTTGGAAATTCATCCCCTAAGGGGATTAAATAGGGGAATAGCGGGGAACAAATTATACGCGTACGCAGTGGCGCGGGCGTTCTCTAGTATTGAATAGCTGCCTATAGTAGTGTCGTGCATTACCAGTTGCTCCACTCTTTCCTCCATAATAACCTCATCACAGACTTTAACGCATTCACTGCCACCGACGCATATATGCGTTCACTGTCACAAGTTTGTTCCCAGGCCACGCCCCCTGGCAGTGAATGCGTTTATGTCCATGATAGAGTCTTATGAAAGAAATCAGATACAATGTTACTCTGATTTAGTGTGGCACGGTCCTACAGTGGCTAAACAAATGTTGTTACTGTAGTAGATCCTTGTCACTGTAATACTACGTTATTTTTTCATATGATTTCACGGTTATTTCAGTGTTCAGTGGTGTTTCCATCATTTATTTATCAGGTATTCTGTGATCGTTTACATTTTACCGGATTTCACCAAATGTCGTTGTGGTCATGACCACCCTTGACTCCACGAACATTCGGCTCTTGGGTGGACGTTCAGTATTACTAACTACGCTGGAACATAATGAAACCCTAGACAAGCTGCTTGACAAGCTGGAGCGGCTCTAAAACGTTTGTATTCTATATTGTTTGTAGTATGACCATGTAACCTAATTCCGCTCACAACTTCAATGGATAAATACGTCGACGTAGGGACGTGCATATCTTGTCTCTTCTTTTTAATGAACTGTTTATTCCTCTTTAAAATCGTAGCACGGTCAATGCCAATTGAAATTCAACTATTTGTTTGCAGAGTATATTTGCTGAACTCTGAAAAACCCTTGTCTCCGCACCGCTCGAAACACATATGAGTATAAAACTCAACTACTGGACCATCCTCCATACAGCCCCGACTTACCTAAGCCCCAGTGACGTTTTCACATTCCCTAAATTCAGGGATAAGTTACATGCATATAGTTACATGGATATAAGCATGCAGGGATAGGTCACAGAAGAAGCAGGAGGCTTTATAAATTGTCATTTAGTTTACCTATTACAGCGGTCAATAAATGCTTTAACAACTGGTTTAAACGCATGGAAAGATGCATAAAATAAGAAGGCGAATACTTTGAAAAACAATGAATATATTTTTATTTTATTTAACTGCATATATTTTTGTATTCCGGAAATTTTTAATATGCTAGTTTTAACGATTTTCAATATCTCAAAATGTATGGATTTGACATAATAGACATAAATGACATAATAGACAAGTAGGTACATTTTCGATAACAATAACGTTCGCCGAATGGGTCTTGTCTAGAGCCTACTTTATGAACGTGGCTGCTAGTCTCCAAACCAACCCTTTCGTCGTATCTCCGATGGAAAAAGACCTTTAGGGCAAGATATCGTCACGAAACTTCAGATAACTATCTTGTACAGATGGGATTACATTTAGATACACTTCGTATGAACTGGAGGATCTTTTGCGCCATTTTAATAACACACTTAGCGGTTCGGATGCTTCCCTTCACCGTACAATTTTACTTAAGTTAGAGAAACTCACGGGTACATGGAGTTATTATTTATTGGGTG
Source organism: Acleris holmiana (assembly GCA_949316455.1). Taxonomy (NCBI): domain Eukaryota; kingdom Metazoa; phylum Arthropoda; class Insecta; order Lepidoptera; family Tortricidae; genus Acleris; species Acleris holmiana. The sequence continues at coordinate 2,441,526 of OX438766.1, forward strand.
CGAACTTGATTCCGACATTACCGACGATACGACATTACCGAGTTTAATTATTCTAGTAAAATCTGGGCTTTAGCGGTAAGTGGTCAGTAGTTTCAACACAGTACAAAGTGCCTGTTGCAGCACGATAGGGGTCAGGAGCGCCACGCCCCGGCCCGCGGCCTTCATGCTACATCCATATGCATGCGCCCGCGCCGGCGACAGGGGAAGCCAGCCCGCTCGATCACAACTTGCATTTTATCGGTCTGCCTGTGGGCGAGGATTATACCTACCTACCGTATAGACGGAGGGGCTAAATGATCATGACATGAATCTTTATAGGGTGAGGAATTTAAATGGGTCAGTATGGGTGAGACTAACTTCTAAACTCCCGAGTCCCCAGATTTTAGCTTGAGGACGTAATGCCTAATATAAAAGGCGCCGTACAATATATGAAAGGTAATTTATTGTCAATGAAATATGAATACAATAACTTAAGACTTGCTTAATCCAGTCAAAAATTCCCCTGGCGCAAAGGTACTCATCACACTGTCAGTGTTACGACGTTAAATGGCGATGGACAAGCTTTGCACCAGGTATAAACCCGCGCGGGCGTCACACCCCTCTCCCTAATTTGACGACCCACTTCCCTAGTGAAGGCAATAGCCTCCGACCCCCAGCACCCAGTAGTCTCAAACGCAAGAGGTACAAATAATTTGCGCCCAGGGCCAAATATTTATCACGCTTTTTGACCGTGGCAAAATCTGCAGCGGCACCAGTTGTTCGCACCGTTCGTCTGAGGTGCAAGGCGGCAAAAGTACGAGTACTGACGCACTTGGCGTCCCAAAGCAGACACTTCTCCTTCTGCCGCGGCACTAAAGTAAGGCCAGCCCTTTGCCATCGGTGCAGCAAAGGCCCGGAGGCTCCAGAACACAGAGGATGTTGGCGGATATTAAAGCACTCCAGAGCATGGTGACACGGAAACCTTCCTGAACAACGACAGCAACTCCACGTGAGATGAGCATTCGCTTCCACCATGGAGCCGCAAATGCATTTATGAGGCATACAAATATCGCAGCCCAGGCGGAGAGCTACTGCCACCCGCTATGAGTTGTTGTCCAGGAGCTCCCGCTTCGACTCGTGACACCGACTTTAGCCTGGCCAAATTTACCCTCGTGGCTACACCCATTATAATAAAACCTATAATTAATTCAATAACGTTTGTAATTACAATGTTACTAAAATAGGTATTACTTGAGGATAGCTGCAAATGCAACAGAAATATCTTTTTTTTTAACCGGCTTCAAAACAGGAGGAGTTTATCAATTCGAATGTATGTTGTATTAATTTTATTTTTGTGTTTTGGTTACGTAGTTACTCCGTCAATTTATGGATAGATTTTGTTTTTTTATTTATTTAATAGTGTGTTCTCCCGATAGTGTGGTCCCATTGCCACCAAGTTGGTATCTGATGAGGGGATCCGTGAGGAATTGAGATAACTCCTCAACTTTTAAATAGGAATAAATATACGTGGACGACATAACAGTATTATTATGAGTCACTAAAAGCCGCCGTCCCACTATATTTTTAACCACCTATCATTTTAAAAGAAGTTATTTCTTGCTTTTTGAAAACATTTTTACATAAAGTACCTACCATCTAAATATAGGTAGTCTGTTGCAGATGGCAGGCACATGGTTCGAGGTAGAGCGCTCGTTCTACCTGATGGAGATCTCTGCAAGTTGCACCGAGCTGCGCGTGACCGTCAACGAGCGCAGGCACTACCTGATCACCGTCAACTCAATCAACCGGTGGTAAGTGCTGACATAAACAGGCAATCCCTTACTTTCCGCGCCTAGGCAATAATGTACTATAGATAGATAAATAGATAAACATCTTAATTTCGGAGAAACTTACACATGGCTTAACAGCCATGCCTTAACAGGCCAAACAAAAACTATAAAACAGGAACATGCTGTTTCGTTTTTTTTGGTGTTCAATAAAGAGTGTTTGTATTGTATTGTATAAGTCTAAAAATAATTTATAAGGTAACCCATATTACGATTGAAAGGAGCCATGTGATAATGCATAAAAAAGGCGCTGACACAGCATATAGCACTGATGTTCTGCCAGAACCTTTGAAGTGGTGACGCTAGCTAATAATGTAAAATACGTGCCTATGAAGAGCTAATCATAAAATGGTAAAATCGGTTACCTAATGATTCGCCGACAATTATTTGGCAGATTATTGATTGGCAGACAACGTTTCGCCGAGTAACGGTACGCCGATGGATTTGTTCGTAGATGTATTGTTTCGCAGACTAACGTTTCGTAACTCAACCTTTAGCAGCTGTTTAGTTGGCTTATGAGTCAGTAAGCTGAACCACTATTGGCAGAAATTCGTTTAGCCTATTAATCACTACACATTTTGAATGTTTGCTCGAACAACTGTTCGCTTTTAAGCGGTTCAACTATTATTCATCATCATATTAACTGTTTGCCACCTTTTCCGTATGTTCCGATATACCTTAGTATCATTTGCCCTAAGTAACGGCTCGGTTTATTAATAGTTTACCTATTTTTAAATTGACTTTGTTGTGTTTGTTATTTACTGGGCAGATAAAAAAAAAATAACCGCGAAGGTCAAGGCGGGAGCCAAGCTCCCACCTTGACCTTCTAACCTATCCTATCCGAGTCGGATCTGCCCTGATTAGTCTTCCATAAAAATGCAACAGTTGTACAGTTACTTAACTGAAAAAATGCCGAAACAAAAATCGACTGAACCTTAAATCTACTAAACAATAATGATGCCATGTCACAACTCTGCTTATCATGTTTCGACAAACAGTTGTTCGGTAAAATGAAACAATTACGAAACAAAAAATCGACTAAACGTAACTCTGCGTATCGCTTTACTGTCTACCGACTATTCGGCGAAACAAATAATAGACGTAACGAAATTATACCAAACGTTACTCGGCCAAAAGAAAGGTCTGCCAATAGTTGTCTGCGAAACAAAAATCTGCGTAATTAAACTCGGCGAAACGACAGGTCACCGGTAAAATCTTATTTGTGCGTGCTTGTACATCATATGTTGCAATACAATAATAATCTCACCTTAACTATTCGGTTTGGCCTGGTGGTTAACTGATAGAGAATGCCTGAAGGCATTAAGTCCGCTATTTGTACTTGTTGTTGTTGTTGTAATTTTAAATTTACTTGTAAGATTTAACCTTAAATGACGTAAAAAAGACGCAAGTTACATAAGACTTAAATAGTAAACCAACCCGTGTGTCCAGGACAGGCACGCCTTCAACGACGTACGGGCTCGGCATCCCGAGCCACAACGGCTCCGCGTCGTTCCGCTACAAGCTAAACAACCGCATGCCGTACATCATCGGGCGGCTGCTCCCCGGCGCCGGCCAGTACACCGTGCTGTTCACCGACTACGACCACTTCGCCGTCGTCTGGTCGTGCGTCAGCGTCTCCATAGCGCATTCCGGTTAGTATCCAGCACCTCAATTAAACAATAAAATAAATATCAGCGGATATTCTCACACAAATTGACCTAGTAAACCTAAAGGTGGGTACGAATTATAGCAACCTCGGGTTGAGGCACGCAGGGCTCACCTATTTTACCCAAATTCGTACGCATTCATGCGCTGTGCGCAGCAGCGGGCGAGCGGCGAGCCGTCGAGAGTCGGTCTTTTGACCGTGCTCAAAGGCGCCTCGGTGTGCATGTCTCGCGTAATTTCGACGTGTATCCGAGCGTGCCGCGGGCAGAACGACAAGTTCTAACTTGCTCGTGGGCGAGGTGCGTACAGATTTGATATAGTTGCTGAGCCGTTCCACCACCGAGGCGATTTCTTCTTCTTTTTAACCGACTTAAAAAAAGGAGGTTATACGTTCCACTGTACTTATGTATTTTTTTAAATGTATGTTCCCCGATTAATTGTGGATCGATTTCGGAAATTATTTTATGGTTTGATAGAGTATAGGTACTTCCGAGGAGGTCCCATTGTCACCAAATCTGACTCTGATGAGGGGATCAGTGAGGAATTGAGGGAACTCCTCAAATATTGTAAGCAAACATATACCCAGCGATTTTAGTATTTTTAGTAACAAATCTAGCATTTGCATTCAGAAAGTGTAACTTGATGCAGTGGAACTGCTGATGAAGACCACAGATGGCCACCGGAACTCCTCAACGGTACCTATTTCAAGGGTGGCGATAATATATCTCGATTAACATAGTTGAGCGACTACAACGAAGAATATTTACTTGTTCAAATATGACTATGACTTTCCCGTGGCGTTGCTTCCGGCGCGCTCGAAATAACTTAAAGTTTCGTATCAACTAACTATTACGGGACTAAGTACGTAACAGCGTATTATGATCACTAAAAAGTATAAAATAAAATAAATGTTTTAAGAAACAAAAAAACGCCTTAAAAGCGCAAAAAATAACTTCTTTTAAAATTGTAGGCACCTAAGGTACCGGAGGCATATAAGGCCCAGCGGCAAATAAAGCCCACTAGGCAAAAAATACTGTTACGATATAAAATTCGCCAAACGGTTTTACACACACATAGATATTTCACAGACAGCGATCTGGCAACGACGCTTCACTTCGTACGCGCCGCCATCTTGTCAGTGGCGTCCGAACAACCAGTGCGGTTACACGCGGGGAGTGTTCTTATTATTTTGAATAATTTTCGATGACGTTTAAATGAGACTGTTGTGCTTAATTTTAATTTCTATTAAGTTCAACGTGCTACTGGTTAATTCAACTGTTGGGAAAAAGGTAAGATTATGATCTATTGCATATTTTTATATTAAATATGGTCATTTTTCTTGAACGATGTGCTTAGGCTAATAAGGCCCTATGCTGTTGAGGGTATTAAGGCCCGGGCGGCCTGGGCTTTAATACCCATATGAAACTAAATGTCGAAGACATAAGCAAAAAAATATAAGTACTTATTTTAAGACGAAATAAGGAGTGTTTTTTTGCATAAAGACTTCAATCCGAATCCATTTTTAATAGAAGTATCCGGATCTGTATTATTATGATTCCGGATTGCATTTTATATTGAATACTTATAAACACTACTTATTACTTATTAGTTTCTTTATTTTAGGTAAAAATGTCGTCTCCTCCGGTAAAAAAAAAGCGAGCCCTTTGGTCAGAGTCAAATATGTGTGCAGCAATGGCATCAGTAATTAATAAACAACTGACCCAACGTCAAGCGGCCTCACGTTACAAAGTACCCCGAAGAACTCTCAGAAATCACCTGAAATCTGGAAAATCGACCAAAAAGCTAGGAAGAGACCCAATATTGTCGAAAAGTGAAGAAGCAGACTTATTTATTTATTTATTTATTTATTTGGTCTACCAACAGCTATTACAATGATACATTTTAAAGAAGTCTTAAATAAAATAATGTACTAACTAATTGCACAGCTACTTACTGGTTGACACCACATGCATTTAAAAACTAAGTAAGCTACATAGCGTTAAGAGAAAAAAGAATACACAAAAGGTACTAGAACTACAAAGGTACTAGAACTACAGATAGAGGTTACTGAGAGTGATGTTTAATCTTGGACGATCCTGCGAATCTTGAGCGAGGAGTCAAAATGTATATCACACTTGCTGCAATTGTCATTTAGAAGCTTGCTTAGGCGTGGAACTGGTGAGTTGATACCAAGAACGGTTCTACGAAAGGGAGGTGCTAATGGTTTTATGGCGTATCGGGGATACCTTTGTGGGACTTTAAAGTTAAATCTTCCTAAGAGTTGGGGACAGTCAATTTTATTTGTCAATACTTTGTTTAAAAATAAAAGATCAAGTACAATTCGACGTTGAGATAATGCTGTGATTTTAAAGTGATGAAGACGCTTGTTGTATGATGTAATTTTATTCGCTACTCCGCAGGAACGTGCTAAGTGCCATGTGAAACGTTTTTGAATCCTTTCTATCCTTAGACTATGAGTGGCAAAATGAGGTCTCCATACCACACTGCAATACTCTAAGATACTACGAACTAGCGAATAATAAAGTATTTTTTTAGTTTTTAGTAAACGAAATGTTTTGCTATTTCTTAGTGGAGAGGATTATTAAGTTTTCTAAAGTAGGTATGCCACTAACACCAAAAGTGATAAGAATACAAGCTTATAAATTCTGCGAGATGAAGGGTGTGAAACATAATTTCAACGATGTTACTAAGAGAGCAGGCAAGGACTGGTTAGCAATGTTTCTTAAACGTAACCCAAATATTTCAAAAAGGAAAGCTCAACTAATGAATCCAGCTAGAGCACAAAAACTAAACAAGCCCATTGTCCTGAGTCACTTTAATGCAGTGAAAACATTGTATGACGAACTTGACATACCTAATCACCCAGAAAAACTATATAATATGGATGAAAAAGGATGTCGGCTCACAGTACATCACCAGCAGACGGTTTTGGCAGAAAAAGGAAATCGCAGAGTTCATATGGTAGCTCACGAACATGCTGAGAACGTAACTATTGCAATGTGCGTCAATGCCACAGGAAACACCATTCCCCCGATGATAATTTTCAGGGGAATAAGACTGAAACCAGAATTCACAGATAATCTGCCTCCTGGATCAATAGTTAGAATGGCACCGAAGGGCAGTATGACTACCTCATTGTTCATTGATTTTATTGAACACCTGTCAAAATATAAATCCCCGGGTAAATGTCTGCTAGTATTTGACGGTGCTTCCTGTCATCTCGATTACGATATAGTAGATGTAGCTGAAAGAAACGATATCATGCTTTATTGCTACCATCAAATACCACCCACGAACTACAGCCGTTGGATAAGTCGGTGAATAGATCTTTTGAAAATTTTTGGGACCAAGAAGTTATAAAGTTCTTGTATAATAATCCAACCAAGAAGCTAAATAAAAACCGTTTTAATTCTTTTTTTTACTAAAGTTTGGGCAAAAAGCATGAGCCAAGAAAATGTCTTAAGTGGCTTCAGAGCAACTGGTTTGTATCCATTCGACCCTCATGCTATACCTGAAGATGCCTATGCGCCCTCCTTGTTGACGATTAATCGGAACTCTCAATCACCCAATGCAGCTCCTAATGCTTCTGCACTGGTACGTTCCTCAACGCCTATTATTGACTTTGATTATGGACTGAACGTGCCAAATGTAGTAAATAACTACACGGATTCTGAAAGCAGTGATGCCACTCATGCCTCGCTATCTCTACTAAGAAATTTTGAAATCACAAAAGAAGTTCTTCCCAATATACATACACCGGAGAATGAATTTCTTCAAAGACGCTTGGTCGACTATAGTTCATCCTTGGGATCTTCAGACAATGAAGAAAACAAAGAAAATAAATCAAATGAAGATAAAGCAGTTTCAGGGCCTTCTATATTAAACGAAAATACTGGGAAAAACACGATTGAAGACTTAAGTATTGATATAGCAGTTCCAGGGCCTTTTGGATTAAATAAAGATGCTGGGAAAACCACAATTGAAGATTTGGGTTTTGATATAGCAGTTCCAGGGCCTTCTGGATTAAACAAAACAACTAACAATCCCACCTCATACCATTCTTTTAACTTCTCATCATCTGATGAATCATCTGTTGACATTGACAGCTTCATTCGTAACCAGAACAGACGAGGTGCAAATACTTATGATCCCTATAGTGAAGATGATTCCTGTAATGAAAACTGTAATTGGCAACAAAAAATAGAATGTACGCCGGATAAAATTGACAATACATATAAAAGTAACATCTCTGAAACAGTTGCCCAACTTTCTGTAACGGACGATTCCGATGAAGACATTCCATTGAATGAACTTAAAAACAAAAAAACGCTCTCTTTAAATTTTAAAGAGTTGATTCCAACCCCTAACTTCTGTGTTGTAAAATCTCAGCCACGACGTAAAGCTATTAACTACAAGGGCCAGAGAATTGTAAAAGACCTATTTGAGAAAAGGAAAGAAAATGTCAAGAAAGGGAACCTGAATGGACCAAAAAGAAACGAGAAGGTATCAAACAAAAAAAGCAAGAAAGTAACCAAGCAGAGTAAAAAAGAAGAAAAAAATATTAAGGCACAAAAATCTAAAGAAACAACCATAAAAAACAAGGAAGTGACTAAGCAGAATAAAAAAGAAGAAGAAAACATTAAGAAACAAAAAACTAAAATAGTAAAGAAGAACCAAAAGAAGGAAAAAAGTAAAGTTGTAGATAAATGGTTTTGTCATGGATGTAAACTCGAAAAACAAGAAGATATGAGAAGTTGTAAACGATGTCTTAAATGGTACCATGAAGAATGTGTAGGATTGACTGTAAATGATCTAGAAGATTTTGTATGCCCTGATTGCGTTTAAACACTTATGTGTTACTTATTTAGTATTCTACATAAGTACGTAATTTAAAAAGTTATAATATTTAAGTATCATTTTTGATCTCGTACGGAAGGCTGATTTGAAACTTAGTTCCTAAATTAAAGTTCTTAAAGTATATCGTTAGCTACATAATTATTTACTTGGTTTATATTTTATAGGGTGCAATAAGGCCCACAAAAACGGAGGTATTTTTTTGTATGTGTTAGATTTTATAGTTTTTGGTGTTAACATATTATGTTGATTAAGCTTAAGCTGAAGTTGTTACTGTTTTGTTTTTTAATGAATATTCTATGAAAATGTGGATTATTTTTGTGTTCATAAGTAAAATAAGGCCCAAGGTAATTTAAAAAAAAATATTAAGTTGCTGCTGCTGATTCTGTGATCTCAAATGTCATAACAAATAAGAAACTAAATGTTGATTCGTTAGAAAGTTCGAAAATGTTTATTAATGTTGATTATTTTAATGGGCCATAATAGCAGCACATAGTTTAAAAAGGCCCAAAATGGGCATATTAAAATGACTATGCTATTTTGAGTATTATTTAGATATATTACAAATAATTCGTCTCTAAGTATAAGTAATTAAATGAAGAGTCTATATTCTATGTGTTTTTTTCCTTCAGCCATCCCTGCTTTTAAATATTACATTTTACATTAAGGTGGGCTTTATATGCCTCCGGTACCTTATAGGTTAGTTCAACTGAAGTCGGCGACCGCAGAGAATTATGATAAACGCAGCCGCGGCTGTCATCGTGTCCGACGCCATTTTGAAATGTTTATGTGCAACAATTTGGTTCGCGAACAGCTCGCACACGGGGCGGGCGAGCATGCCTCAGGCTGAGCCGCTCAGATTCGTACCCAGCTTATAGTTAATCTTTTGAACGCCAAGCATCGAAGTAATACGACGTGTCTCAGACGCCATAGTCTTTGATCAAGTGCCACGATCGAATGTCCGATCACGTGATTTGCCGGCGTCGGTGCTCAAAAGGTTAAGAAGTATTAGGCAGGGCTGACACTACCAACTGACTGAGTCTGAGTTTAACCTAACCGTGGGACAAGTGCCATAGGGCGTTCATGGGGTTCAGTAAGACACGCCGTCATTACATTACACTGTAATTTACATCTAATACATTTTGTATAAAAACTCCTTCGAAACGGCTTGAACGATTCATTATGATATTCTGTGTGTATGTTCAGTAGGTCTGATAATAGGACGTAAACTATTCCTGATAATAGGATCTAAACCTCCCCCACCCCCCGTTTTAATCGTGATTTTAGTAGCTTCTATATACCTATATGGCAGAACAACGTTCGCTGGGTCAGCTAATAATCTTATAAAGTTTTCGGTAGCGGGGCTTGTTCAAACGCAAGTTAAGTATAACCAGTTTAATGTTGATTGCAGACCGCATGTGGGTGCTGGCGCGCACGCGCGAGCTGAGCGCGGAGCGGCGCGCGCGCGTGTACTCGCTGCTCTCGGCGCTGCAGCTCGACCCCGACCGGCTGCTGCTCTCCAAGAACAACAACTGCACCGAGCCCACCAGCGAACTTGCCACATAAACATGCAACTAGTACACCTGTTTCTTTTAACTCCTTACCTTTTGGACAACGGTCCTTTTATTTAAGACGAGGGTTAGAATGATGGCACCAATAATAATAATAAAAAATATATCAGAGTACAATCTCACACAAATTGACCTAATCCCAAAATAAGCTCTAGGCTTGTACAACGATAAACATACTTATATAGAGAAATACATACTTAAATACATAGAAAACATCTAAGACTCTGGAACAAATATTCGCGCACATCAAACAAGTATGTATCTTACCGGGATTTGAACCAAGGACCGCTGGCTTCGGAGGCAGGGCCTAGGCCAACGTGTCAATGTGTGTGCAATGGACATTAACTCTTAATTAAAATATAAAACGGTTATAAATTGATCGTTGCAAGACATGAATTTCCCGGAATAAAAAGTACCTACTTATTCTCTTTTAAGTCCACAAAGTCAAAGTCAAATGTGTCTATTTCTGGGTAAGCAGCTTTTGTAAAAACCCCTTCATGGTCAACTGAGCCCACTCACAACTCAGCCCGGAGGCTCAGTTGACCTCTAAAATATATGTTGTGGGCGACTCGGCCTACAAGGTCAACTCAGCCCGCGGGCTCAGTTGACCACAGTCTACCGCCAGAGGGACAACTCAGCCCGCGGGCTCAGTTGACCACAGTCTACCGCCAGAGGGACAACTCGGCCCGCGGGCTGAGTTGACCACAGCCTATTGCTAAGGAGACAACTCGGCCCGCAGGCTAACAAGCAACATAATTTTTTACTTGAAAACATTTTTTTGTATGTTTTGGCATTTAAGCATGTTTTAAGAATTATTAGTCAAATAATTATTACACAAAGATTATAAGTTAACCTTTAGGGATTATGAACAAAATTAAAATATTTAAAGTAAACAAAATAATATATGTTTCAAAGTGCACTATAGGTAAGTACCTATTTTTGGCTCAGAGACAGCTCTCAGCTATGTAAAACAATATAACTACGTAGAAATCAATGACATTTTAACAGTTAAATTAAAAAAAAAAAACACCTCAAAGATAAATTTTCGGCTTATTCCCACAAGTTACCACCAATTTGTTACCACTGGTAACAGCTGGGAATTTTTTTCCCACCTGTTACCACTAAAGTACTCGATGGTAACAAGCGGGAATATTTTTCCCATTTGTTACCACTAAAATATTTGGTGATAACTACCACCAATTAGTTTATAGTGGTAACAGCTGAGAATTTTTATTCTCAGTAGTTACCAGTGAGTGGTAACAGGTGGGAAAAAAAATCCCAGCTGTTACCAGTGGTAACAAATTGGTGGTAACAGGTGGGAATAACCCAAATTTTCGCCGCCAAACAGGTGGACAGAAAGGAAACGTGATTAAATTAACACTACTTTTACTGTATCGGTTCGGCAAACGTTACATTTCCAAAATAAACTTCTGGTTAACTTTAGCTGGCTGGTTCAATCTGAGACACTCTACCCTACCTTACTTTCCAATCTTACTTAGTGTTAGCCGACTTCTTGAACGCGTCTTATATTTGGAGCGCATGTTGGCAATACTGCGAGAAAAGATGGCTCTCGCCGATAGCCTAGCGTCACGGGTCAATACACAGATCGTTTGTTCTTAAATACTAAAATATATTGTTATCCGATATGTAGTGCTTTTATTGTTAAAATTAGTAACTTACCAAAACGTGATAACAGTCCAGACAGGTGGATCAATAATGTTAGTTCTACATATATCTCAACTTTCCGTTGGTTGGGTTGACCATATAACTTTAAACTGTAGTCGACTGAGCCCGTGGGATGAGTCAACCATATAACTTTAAACTGTAGTCGACTGAGCCCGTGTGGGCTCAGTCGACCCCATTGCCAATTTCGTGGCCGAGTTGCCCCCGAAAAAATAAACGTAGTCAACTGAACCCGCGGGCTGAGTTGTGAGTGGGCTTAGTTGACCATGAAGGGGTATAAAAACTTTTTAAACAAACACATTAAGTTTGAAATGCAGACACTGACCAACAGACACGACTTTACTTAAGAGGCTGTATCATGAACGGGCAAAACCTGTCAAGTTTCATCTAGAAAAACCGGGCAAGAGCATGTCGGACCATGCTCAGTGTAGGGTTCCAAAGCCCTTAAGTACTACAAACATAAAAATCAACAAGTAATAACTAATTTTCTATTTAAAGTCATTTGGCGCCGTCTTAGATGATTTTTGTAGGTATAAACACTTTAATCGCCTGAATCTCAAGAACCGATGATAATATTTACCTCGTGATAGTTTACCTTTCTTAATCGTGATAGTTTACCTTTTAAATTCGTTAAATGCGCTTTCATTTAAGATTTTTTTTAGAGTTTTAGTATTGGTAGTTTTGGCTGTACTTGATAATTAGCGCTTTAAAGCTTAATATTTCATAAACTGATTAATTAATAGAAAAACAGGGATAGAGCTAATGACTTCTGTATCTCTGTCCTAGAAGAGTTTACATGGATATCTTCATTAGTCTCGGTGTGCTATAGGAAACCCATAATTAAGTAAGGCAATTTAGTTTAAACTACATTTTAGAGATTATAAAGTTCATATTTATTTGTTTCAAAATTGAAAATGGTATTGGAGCAGTCTAAATTAAACTTTATGTCATTGTCGCTAGATTCAAATTCTCACCTACAAAAATCTCCATTTTATAGTTTGGTGGGCACAGAACTGGATGGGCTTCACGAGGTTGAAATGTACAATAATTCAATTCAATTCATGTCACCACTTCACTCGTCTTCATATGCGTATGCGATACATACCAACTATGTACATATTCGTTATTTAGTATGAAATAATATTAACACCTTGCCGGTGACCGGAACGGGAAACCGGATAATGTAAACGCGCCATAATTAAAGGAATCGCAGACTTTCACTGCCAAAGCATCATCGTCTAAGGTTGTGTTGAAATAAGATCGAAATTAACCTCGTGAGATCCGTTGTGCTATAGGGGATACATGATCACGGTAATTTATTTTGGACTTTATGACAGTGAGTATAAAATTCATTTTTGTTAGTTTCAAAGTTTAAAAAGGACATTTAAGAGCAGAATGTAATTGTACTTTATTTTCACGCTGTTAGATTCAAATTCCCATTTACAAAAATCTCCTGGGCGTGACGAGGTTAATTGACACCACAAATAATCTCCGCAAGCGTCTCCGGAGCATAAGTCAGTAAATAATTAATTTCGATCTTATTTCAACACGTGTAAAGACGATAATGCTGAAAAGTAACAGAGTATGAGGTCAATGTCAATGTACAGTAGAGTTTTCAGATATACAATTTTGTACCTTATCCCATTGAAATAAGGTGCGCAAGTATATACATACTTAAGAATTTGAATGTAATAAAAATAAAACAACTTTGGTCATCACACTTTCTAGTTTTTATGGAAAAATATCTTATATTTACAACACATAGTATAAGTTAACACTAAAATGTTTACGTGATATTTGGTTCAGGGAACAACTGAAATATTCGAGGCTTGAATTGGATTAAAAGCGAAATCCAAAAGGAATTTATTTACAAGTCTCGCTTAAATATTGACACCAATTGATATTCTCGGAGCCATGACGTCACTTTGAAACATGTAGCAGTTTTGACTTATAAATACTGGTAACTCATCACTTCATTGAATGTTTCATTTCAACATTTCATCGAATTTAATTTCATCGAACTTTATTTTACCCCCGTGTGGATGCCGGGTTAGAATAGTGCCACTCCATGTCTTCCCGTGGATGTCGTAAGAGGCGACTAAGGGAATAAGGGCGTTTAGTACTCTTAGGCGATGGGCTTGCAACCTGTCACTAATCACTAGTAAACTTCTCGGCCTGTTTGTGCAAAATGTGGTTACAGAATTATGAACAAGTCTTTTTGGAGTTGTTAGTATTTTTGTAGCTCTACCTACCCCATTCTGGGAATGAAGGCGTGATGTTATGTATGTATGTATGTAATTACGTAGGTTAGGTTAGATGTTTAAGGTACCCTGAATGGTTTCAGCAGAATACAGCATTCAATGAAATGTTACATTCGATGAAAGTTTTTTCGATGAAATGACAGATAACCATAAATACTGGTATAGGGCTAGAATTAAATCGACAAAACGTCAAATGGCAGTGCACTATCAAATCATCAAAAGATATTATAGTGTTATTAGAGGCGTATTTTGACAAAATTGGAATGAGTTAAAATGTCTGAAAATATTTAAAAATCTGAAATAGGTTTCAAGGTTGATTCCGCCTGAAATTGGATGCGAGTCATGTGCTTGACGTGACTTGTCTATTTGTCTGTCTGTGTGTCTGTCTGATATCTATGTTTTTTTTGAAAGCTTGTGATTTAGCTTAATTTTACGAAGTTCGGTTGATCAAATTAAAAGTCAGCCTTGGAACGAGTTCATATAAGGGGTCTCGTCCTAAATAAATAAATATCATGGAATAAACTTACTCAAATACTTAGGAAATATCCGAGACTGAAACAAATATTTTCATTCATCAAATATTTTGCCGGTACATGGATAGAAACCAGAACTACTAGCTACTTAGGCTGGGTTACCTAGGGTCCTACGAAACACTAAATTTTAAACTTAAGATGGCCCGTAATTAATAGCTAAACCTAAAGAGGGATAGCGCTAACGTAAGTTCCAAGTTTCATTTTCAAAGTAGGGCAAAGTTACAACTAAATAGAGTTGAAATTGATCAAACAAAATTTCATATCGACCTCGGAGGAATACTTGTAAATTTGCGTTACATAACTAGCCTATTTATTATTTGATAAATATTGCTTGTACCTGAACACGTCTGGCGTATTTGGTGTTGTGTCTTGGACTGTATCACATAGGGTTCGTTTTCAAACGCCAGGTGATAACTGACAGTATAAAAAGTACATCCTGATAGATAATGGTTTATTAGTTAAGATTCCGAATGAATATCATTCATATTAACAGCTACTTAAGACGAAGTAAGTTATTGTCGCGGCGGTATGGTTGGTTGTCCGTCAGTCACGTAACGTATAATGTAAACGCGCCATAATTAAAGGAATCGCAGACTTTCACTGCCAAAGCATCATCGTCTAAGGTTGTGTTGAAATAAGATCGAAATTAACCTCGTGAGATCCGTTGTGCTATAGGGGATACATGATCACGGTAATTTATTTTGGACTTTATGACAGTGAGTATAAAATTCATTTTTGTTAGTTTCAAAGTTTAAAAAGGACATTTAAGAGCAGAATGTAATTGTACTTTATTTTCACGCTGTTAGATTCAAATTCCCATTTACAAAAATCTCCTGGGCGTGACGAGGTTAATTGACACCACAAATAATCTCCGCAAGCGTCTCCGGAGCATAAGTCAGTAAATAATTAATTTCGATCTTATTTCAACACGTGTAAAGACGATAATGCTGAAAAGTAACAGAGTATGAGGTCAATGTCAATGTACAGTAGAGTTTTCAGATATACAATTTTGTACCTTATCCCATTGAAATAAGGTGCGCAAGTATATACATACTTAAGAATTTGAATGTAATAAAAATAAAACAACTTTGGTCATCACACTTTCTAGTTTTTATGGAAAAATATCTTATATTTACAACACATAGTATAAGTTAACACTAAAATGTTTACGTGATATTTGGTTCAGGGAACAACTGAAATATTCGAGGCTTGAATTGGATTAAAAGCGAAATCCAAAAGGAATTTATTTACAAGTCTCGCTTAAATATTGACACCAATTGATATTCTCGGAGCCATGACGTCACTTTGAAACATGTAGCAGTTTTGACTTATAAATACTGGTAACTCATCACTTCATTGAATGTTTCATTTCAACATTTCATCGAATTTAATTTCATCGAACTTTATTTTACCCCCGTGTGGATGCCGGGTTAGAATAGTGCCACTCCATGTCTTCCCGTGGATGTCGTAAGAGGCGACTAAGGGAATAAGGGCGTTTAGTACTCTTAGGCGATGGGCTTGCAACCTGTCACTAATCACTAATAAACTTCTCGGCCTGTTTGTGCAAAATGTGGTTACAGAATTATGAACAAGTCTTTTTGGAGTTGTTAGTATTTTTGTAGCTCTACCTACCCCATTCTGGGAATGAAGGCGTGATGTTATGTATGTATGTATGTAATTACGTAGGTTAGGTTAGATGTTTAAGGTACCCTGAATGGTTTCAGCAGAATACAGCATTCAATGAAATGTTACATTCGATGAAAGTTTTTTCGATGAAATGACAGATAACCATAAATACTGGTATAGGGCTAGAATTAAATCGACAAAACGTCAAATGGCAGTGCACTATCAAATCATCAAAAGATATTATAGTGTTATTAGAGGCGTATTTTGACAAAATTGGAATGAGTTAAAATGTCTGAAAATATTTAAAAATCTGAAATAGGTTTCAAGGTTGATTCCGCCTGAAATTGGATGCGAGTCATGTGCTTGACGTGACTTGTCTATTTGTCTGTCTGTGTGTCTGTCTGATATCTATGTTTTTTTTGAAAGCTTGTGATTTAGCTTAATTTTACGAAGTTCGGTTGATCAAATTAAAAGTCAGCCTTGGAACGAGTTCATATAAGGGGTCTCGTCCTAAATAAATAAATATCATGGAATAAACTTACTCAAATACTTAGGAAATATCCGAGACTGAAACAAATATTTTCATTCATCAAATATTTTGCCGGTACATGGATAGAAACCAGAACTACTAGCTACTTAGGCTGGGTTACCTAGGGTCCTACGAAACACTAAATTTTAAACTTAAGATGGCCCGTAATTAATAGCTAAACCTAAAGAGGGATAGCGCTAACGTAAGTTCCAAGTTTCATTTTCAAAGTAGGGCAAAGTTACAACTAAATAGAGTTGAAATTGATCAAACAAAATTTCATATCGACCTCGGAGGAATACTTGTAAATTTGCGTTACATAACTAGCCTATTTATTATTTGATAAATATTGCTTGTACCTGAACACGTCTGGCGTATTTGGTGTTGTGTCTTGGACTGTATCACATAGGGTTCGTTTTCAAACGCCAGGTGATAACTGACAGTATAAAAAGTACATCCTGATAGATAATGGTTTATTAGTTAAGATTCCGAATGAATATCATTCATATTAACAGCTACTTAAGACGAAGTAAGTTATTGTCGCGGCGGTATGGTTGGTTGTCCGTCAGTCACGTAACGTATAATGTAAACGCGCCATAATTAAAGGAATCGCAGACTTTCACTGCCAAAGCATCATCGTCTAAGGTTGTGTTGAAATAAGATCGAAATTAACCTCGTGAGATCCGTTGTGCTATAGGGGATACATGATCACGGTAATTTATTTTGGACTTTATGACAGTGAGTATAAAATTCATTTTTGTTAGTTTCAAAGTTTAAAAAGGACATTTAAGAGCAGAATGTAATTGTACTTTATTTTCACGCTGTTAGATTCAAATTCCCATTTACAAAAATCTCCTGGGCGTGACGAGGTTAATTGACACCACAAATAATCTCCGCAAGCGTCTCCGGAGCATAAGTCAGTAAATAATTAATTTCGATCTTATTTCAACACGTGTAAAGACGATAATGCTGAAAAGTAACAGAGTATGAGGTCAATGTCAATGTACAGTAGAGTTTTCAGATATACAATTTTGTACCTTATCCCATTGAAATAAGGTGCGCAAGTATATACATACTTAAGAATTTGAATGTAATAAAAATAAAACAACTTTGGTCATCACACTTTCTAGTTTTTATGGAAAAATATCTTATATTTACAACACATAGTATAAGTTAACACTAAAATGTTTACGTGATATTTGGTTCAGGGAACAACTGAAATATTCGAGGCTTGAATTGGATTAAAAGCGAAATCCAAAAGGAATTTATTTACAAGTCTCGCTTAAATATTGACACCAATTGATATTCTCGGAGCCATGACGTCACTTTGAAACATGTAGCAGTTTTGACTTATAAATACTGGTAACTCATCACTTCATTGAATGTTTCATTTCAACATTTCATCGAATTTAATTTCATCGAACTTTATTTTACCCCCGTGTGGATGCCGGGTTAGAATAGTGCCACTCCATGTCTTCCCGTGGATGTCGTAAGAGGCGACTAAGGGAATAAGGGCGTTTAGTACTCTTAGGCGATGGGCTTGCAACCTGTCACTAATCACTAATAAACTTCTCGGCCTGTTTGTGCAAAATGTGGTTACAGAATTATGAACAAGTCTTTTTGGAGTTGTTAGTATTTTTGTAGCTCTACCTACCCCATTCTGGGAATGAAGGCGTGATGTTATGTATGTATGTATGTAATTACGTAGGTTAGGTTAGATGTTTAAGGTACCCTGAATGGTTTCAGCAGAATACAGCATTCAATGAAATGTTACATTCGATGAAAGTTTTTTCGATGAAATGACAGATAACCATAAATACTGGTATAGGGCTAGAATTAAATCGACAAAACGTCAAATGGCAGTGCACTATCAAATCATCAAAAGATATTATAGTGTTATTAGAGGCGTATTTTGACAAAATTGGAATGAGTTAAAATGTCTGAAAATATTTAAAAATCTGAAATAGGTTTCAAGGTTGATTCCGCCTGAAATTGGATGCGAGTCATGTGCTTGACGTGACTTGTCTATTTGTCTGTCTGTGTGTCTGTCTGATATCTATGTTTTTTTTGAAAGCTTGTGATTTAGCTTAATTTTACGAAGTTCGGTTGATCAAATTAAAAGTCAGCCTTGGAACGAGTTCATATAAGGGGTCTCGTCCTAAATAAATAAATATCATGGAATAAACTTACTCAAATACTTAGGAAATATCCGAGACTGAAACAAATATTTTCATTCATCAAATATTTTGCCGGTACATGGATAGAAACCAGAACTACTAGCTACTTAGGCTGGGTTACCTAGGGTCCTACGAAACACTAAATTTTAAACTTAAGATGGCCCGTAATTAATAGCTAAACCTAAAGAGGGATAGCGCTAACGTAAGTTCCAAGTTTCATTTTCAAAGTAGGGCAAAGTTACAACTAAATAGAGTTGAAATTGATCAAACAAAATTTCATATCGACCTCGGAGGAATACTTGTAAATTTGCGTTACATAACTAGCCTATTTATTATTTGGTAAATATTGCTTGTACCTGAACACGTCTGGCGCATTTGGTGTTGTGTCTTGGACTGTATCACATAGGGTTCGTTTTCAAACGCCAGGTGATAACTGACAGTATAAAAAGTACATCCTGATAGATAATGGTTTATTAGTTAAGATTCCGAATGAATATCATTCATATTAACAGCTACTTAAGACGAAGTAAGTTATTGTCGCGGCGGTATGGTTGGTTGTCCGTCAGTCACGTAACGTATAATTAAAGCATAGAGTAAAAGGAAGATTCTGTGAACTGTCATCGCAATACTATTTAAAACTTCTTGGTTTGAGGTTATAATTTGTACTGGGACAACAGCTGTCAAAATTGACTACCATCTTCTTTTTACTGTAGTGCCAATTTTTCTGGAATAGTTTTTAAAGGGGGGATAAGTAGATTACAACCTAGGATGTGCAAGCCGAAATTGACGACTCTCTACTTGATAAAACGAGCAGAAGGTCGCCAACGTATTTACGCAACCATTTTTTTCAAGAAATAATTAAAATGCAAAACACGTTACGTGATTTCAGGACAACCATGCGACCCTTTGAACACTTGGTGCGACTAGAGGTCAACACAAACTAGACCAACCTTAAATGCGTTAGATCGCTAATAGCGGCTGAACACTCTCAAGGAAAATTCATAAACCAGTATAAATAAATTTAGCCAATAGTGTCCAAAGGGTACAGTCAGCCGCATTTTATACTTCTATAATATATGTGAATATTAAGAGTCTTACATACACTCTAAAACCGAGTAACATTAGGCCGTACAACATAATTCGTACCTTTAAAAACAACAGTACAATATAACATAAAAACCTAACAAATTGTGCAAAACAAAAATAAACAAAACATGCAACATTTACTATTAAATAATTATAAATACTAGTCTTTTACACTAAGTACGGCCAACTGGTGTTGCCAGAATTAAATAATGGGTAACTCAACACTTCCACTGTCACAATTTTGGGCCTAAAATATAATAGGGAGCAACGCAACGCTTATAACTGCGATAGAGACGGACAACTCGTACGCAAGTTGCCTAAAAGCCACTCTACACAATCCAACTTGCAGGGCGCTAGAGTATTCCTGTCTCTATTAGTTTAAACTTAAACAACTGATCGTCGACTTTGGAAGTTATACCACAAATTTTGTAAGTCATCACTGGACTGTGGCAATTTAGTCACAGGAGGTTGCCAATGCGATGTCCCAATGCAGTTTTGAGTTTCGGCCCTAACACACAAATTTGGGCCTTAAAGATGAAATTATGGAATTGTCACGTATTGAATTTATCTACCATTCTTAAGGGAAATATCCTATCGTGTACGGACTTAGATTTAGTTGTACCTAAAAGTAATGCCATACCCAGCAGTCAATCAATTATAGTTCGAAAGAGGCTATACTTCTGGACCATCAGGCTGGCTAGAGGTCACTTCCACAGGAAATTAAATTCGGGAGATGGACCAAGATCCATCCAGACAAGTCGCCGCATTGTGACTTTAAGTTAAAATTATAAATAAGCAACACATTTTTTTATAATAAATAAGAATAATAAATAGTTCACAACATTATTTTTCAAACATGTGTCTTTTTTCCAACTAGCATTCTTATAGCCAGCCTAGAAGTCAGAATTATCAGAACATACACGCCAAGAAATACACTTCTAACAGTTATTCGGTGATATCGCACAGTTCCGCACTTCATTCAGTTTGAGGCACACCACATCACGGTTTCTCGAATCGTAGGCTGAGGCCGTAGAAAGACTGTCGAAGCTTTCACAGCAGGTTGCCAAGGGGCTCGTACTGTTCTGGAAGTCCTGGTGTTCCTGGTTGTTCTCCTGGTTTGGGGAGGTGGATAAAGCAAACTGGTTCATCCACAGGTGTTTCTCCTCCACTTCCTTGCTTACAACGACGAACAACTCTTTCTCTTTATTTTCCATTTGCTCTTTTAGGTAATCAATTAGGTCACAGCTCTGAAAAATATTTTTTTTTCGCTTATAATAACATCACCAACCAGAGTCCGAAAAATTTGCAGATGCACCCTAACATTTATGATAAATAAGAAAAATATTGGAGGACAACCTCGCACAAAGACAAGCCGACACAAGACAAAGTATGTAAGTATGTAGGCAATGATTAACACGATGATGATTAATTTTGAGATGGGGTTGATTTTGTATAGGCGTCGTTTAAGGGTTTTTTAGAAATTCAACTCCCAAGGGGAAAATTAGGTTGTGAAATGGAAGTCTTCCAGGTTAGGAGTTAGAAACGTCGAAATTGATTGATGTAGCTTATAAATAAAAAATAAAACTTTCGGCGATTTAGGAAAAACTCCATAAGTAGTAGAAAGAAGGTAGAATTGTATGGGATTTTGGTAATTTTTAAGGGATACATATGTGTAAATTGGTATTTAGGCTACTGCTTAAAAATATAAAATATCACTGGGCGATTTTGAAAACATTACCCCTAAGGAGGTAAAATTAAGTTTGTAAGTTCGCTCGTTTTTTTAGTAAGAAACGTGAAAATTGGTATGTAGACTACTGCTTATAAATTATACAAACCACATTCAGCAACTTGAGAAAAAATACCCCGAAGGGGGTAAAATTGGCGGTAGAATATCGTATGAAAATAGGTACCTAATTTTTGATGGGAGAAGTGTGAAAATATATATTTATGCTACTGCTCATAAATAAAAAGTATAGATTTGGGCGATTTTGATAAAACTACATCTAAGGAGGTGAAATGTAGTTTGTAAAAGAATTCGGTATTTTTGGAAGTAAGAAACGTGGAAATCGTTTTTCAGGTTTTAAATAAAAAATACGGTTAACTAATTTTTTAATAACTTTGTATGGGAAACTCGTCATTTTTAAAGTGAGAAACGCGGAAATTGATATTTAGTCTACTATTTAATTACCCCTAAGTGAGTGATATTTATTTATTTATTTATTGCACGAAAACAAGTACAAATGGCGGACCTAACGCCTAATGGCATATTTGTGAGAGTTTTTTTTTTTTTTTTTTTTTTTTTTTTTTTTTTTTTTTTTTTTGGGCAATGTACATAATTGATAGCATCATTTACTTATAAAAAAGTGCAAGTATCAGGGTTTTTTTTTTAATATTTTCCCCTTATAGGTGAAACAGGGGGTTTAACTTTTTATGGAAAGTAGGCAGTGAAAGTGACAACACGCTGGCCTGGTTGGTAGTGGTCCTGCCTTCGAGGCTGTTTGTCCTGGGTTTGAGTCCCGGTAACGGCAGATATTTGAGTGTTTGTCTGAGTATTTGTTTCTCAGCCTTGGATGTTTTCTGTGTATTTAAATACACATTTCTTTATATAAGTAAGTTTATCGTAGTCTAGTACCCATAGTACAAGCCTAGAGCTTAGTTTGGGAATAGTTAATTTTATAAAAATAAATAAATATCATAGGATAATAATAATAATAATAATGTCTCTCTCTCGTTTTCAAATTTGACTTACATGATGTAGTATTGACACTACTAAACAAGTTTTTTTTTTAAATCTACTACTAAGTCGGTTAATTTTTGTTTGAAAAGAAAATTGGCAATATAGGGTCAATTAAAAAAAACATAATGTTTAAGAAGTGAGTGAATATATTTTGTATGGCAATTTTGTTGTTTTAATGGTTAGAGCCATCCATGAAATGTAAGTTGTTGATGTACTATGAACAGAAGTTCTGATTCTCCGTAGAAAAACTTGCGGGTAGAAAGCTAATAGAGACATAAATACTTATTTGCATAGAAAACATCCAAGACTTTAGTACAAATACTCGCACTCACCACACAAATATTTGCCGTGACCGGGAATCGATCCTGGGACCATTGCCAATGATGCTTGTTTGCTTGGATTTGCATTAGTTTATTTTGAATGAACAGCTGAACTGTTTTGGATAAAAATTGGTACAATAATACTCTATGTCCGAGATAACACAAAGACTACTTTTGCATCCTGGAAAATTTGATGGATCTTGAGAGAATTACAAACAAGATTTACACACTCAAAGTAACAGCAAAAGCTAGTTATTACTACAATACTAACTCTTCCAATCAGCTGAGGTGCATCAAGTTTGGAGTCGAGGTTGTAGAAGTTGCCCTGGATCTGGCGGATGGTGATCCAGTGGCGACGGCGCAGCGGCAGCATCACGAAGCCCAGCTTGTAATCCGAGGGCACGTTCAAGATGAACCCACAGATGTTTGACAGATCCAGGCACCCTGGATCTCTGGAATACAGCATGAGGAAATGTATGTAGGCTTTGACAGATTGACAAATAATTACATACATAACACTCTTCATTCACACACAGCTACAGAAATACCAACAACTCTAAAAAGACTTATTGAAGTACAACACTAAATGAAATTATGATATACTATACCCAAATTTAAATTGCTAAATATATCAATAAATTTATAGGTACAGACATATATAATTAATAGATAGGTATATAGGCAGGAAAAAGTTTTAAGAACAGGTGTCAAGGCAGAACTTGGACCTGCAGGTATTTTACATTTAGATGCATTAAAGACAAAAAAAAGTTTCATTGTTTCCTTTTATAATGGTATGTAATAAAATCTAAATTATTAATTTAATATGATAACACTAATTTAAAAATAATCTTGCATCAGATTGATGTAAATTATTGATACAAAAACCAACCAATTTTATTCACTGTTTTATTATGCATTAAGATCTTCAACAAAACCTGGACCTGTTACAGTAAAGACTGTATTCATTATCCTAGCGTAATCAACCACTCTTACTTATAGCAAGTCACCTCATCCAGTCAGACTTGTAGGTAAAGCAATAAATTCAAGGTTGACAGCAAATTACAGATAAACAAGACATAAATACTCCAAGAACAATCAATGACTGTAATTACAGTGCAGATATCTCATAATCAATACAGTTCAGCATTCATCCAAAAAATTCCTACATACTTATCAATTATTTAGCTAAGTCATGCTAATAAGCAATAAAAAGGTTGCTAATAGGATCGGCCTTGGCTCGCCGTGACTTACTTCCTCTTGTCGAACCATACGGCCTCACAGCCCTTCTTCTGCAGCGCAGCCATGATCACGTTGATGTCGTAGTTGCCGAGCCCCAGCAACGAGCGGTGCGGGTTGATCCACACGTTTGGCGACAACCGGCTGCAGATAGAGTCCAGCTCCGTCTTAGAAAACGTCCCGCGCACCTAGCAACAAGTACCCCGTGTTTACACACGCCGACACTTAAATACAAACTAATAGAGAATATCAAAGATTTAGATGTGAATAGAAATGAGATATACACGTACCTGGAATAAATTGTTTAGTGCGTGCAACGCGCAGAGCTCTTTAACTTGTTTCTCATGATAAATACTCTGTTTTGAAGACATCTCGCTTAAATTAACTTTTACATAATTTTCCAACAACAGTCACACATCACTTTGATTACGTTAAGCATTAACGTTTTTATTGCGTTGTAAAAATATTTTAATTACTAGTTAATTTAATCACAGTGCACGATAGATATTTACAAAAATCCCGAATATTTTGCGATGTGATGACAAGTGTGTTTGACAGCTTTACAATTTATTTGTGTTGGTGATATTTCCGCAAAATGTAAAATGTTCTAGTCCAATACTATTATTAATAAATGTATCTTATGTCAAAAGTATAAAATATTAAATTAAAAAATATAGACCCTGATTGATATAACAGTGATGGAAAAGAAGTGTAAAGGAGAGTCATTACAAAATGAGCGTTTTTCTTACTGTCTCGAACAATAAATTCCATAGACAATTGTCTATGGCGGTCAAAATTGATCCTGACCTGACTCCGATGGCGGGAAATTTTATCACCTTGTCTTGTAGTACCTACCTATGTCTTGTCAGGCTCTCTGGCTCTGTCTGAGTTGTCTGACAAACAAACTTTAGACAAGCAAGACTTCTAATCTGTGCAAACAGACCAATGACTGTAACTGCGGTGTTAATAATTTTGTTGTTATTTGGTGATTTAATTTCTGTGGCGCTGCTTACTCGATATTTTTACGGGTTGTGTTACGAGCGAAGGAGCACTTTTATTCCTTCACCAGGATGCAAAACACAAAGCCTTACAACGGAATAGCACCCGAGGATACATACAAAAATCACTTATCAACTGTAAACAAAACTTCGCTACAACAATACAAAGTATCTCTAGAAAGGTTTGTAAAAGTAAGTTTTTCAGTTCAATTTGTTAAATTGATATTTTCGTGACCTATTTATACTTTTTCAGTTCATCGAATGCATTATCAAAAATCTTGCTCAAAGATGTATGGGATACGCATTTAGAAAAATATAATGAGATGGCAATGAGTCGTATATCCACCGCCGTTGGCAATTTACTTCAAAACAACAATACAAGTAATGTGAAGACTTGGAAGAGCAATCTCAGGTAACCTTAACGGATATGGTACTATTTAAACATATTATCAAGAATATCTGGACGCTGTTTCGCAATAATGTGTCAACCTACAAGTATTTAGCAATAAAGTGTCAACCCTCAGTGCGATCATTGTAGGTTGACACATTATTGCGAAACAGCATCCATCTAAGGATGAAAAATCCCTTTATTATTTTGTTATTTTGAAATGTACCACAACATACTACAATGTAGGGATGTTTTTATCTGTGTATTTGTATTTATTTACATAACATACATAACGTCACGCCTTCATTCCCAGAGTGGGGTGGGCAGAGCTACAGAAATACCATCAACTTTAAACTTGTTGATAATTCTGTAACCACATTGTTGCAGTAATTTCACTGATCCAGAGATACTATTTGAACATTCAATACCGTCATGCAGTGCCTGCAGTTCCAACTCTGAAAACATGTCTCTAGTAAAGTTTATGAAATCTGATTGCAAATGCAACATACCTGTTATAGAGACAAAGAGAGCAGAAAAGGGGAACATATCTGATAAAAGATCAATGTTTGTAAAAACATTAAATTTGGAGTGTTCAAGTTTTGAAAAGTCCTCTGAGGATCAGGGACAAATTTTCAAGCCTAAGTTTGGACGGCCAAAGCATGCTAAGAATCAACCCAATGTCTCTAGACTGCCCTTGTCACAAGATATGGAGGTAGATTTAACAAGAGAAGAAGAAGAAATGAAGTCCCACAAAGCTAATGTAGCTAGAATTACCTTTAAAACTGCTAAGGAACAGCTGCTGGCTTCTAATCCTGCTGCAAAGAGGACCTTGGGAACTTCGAGGAAGGCCCAGGCCAAGTTTGTGTCTCCTATGATTGGTGCTCAGTAAGTCATTTACAAATTGAACAATTTCTTTGAGAATGTTGATGAATTTTTCTACCTTGTCAGCCATAACATTGAAACATTACTGTAGACTATACTCAAAGGGTACTCCTAAATGTATATTTTTTTCATTTTGTTAGCCAAAAAGTCTGTCCGTTAGTTTCACAATTTAAGTTTAATGTTTTTATCTATTAAATGTTTTGTCTGTCTGCACTTAGGGATAAACAAGAGCCAGTGGAACAGACTCCATCCATCACAGACGAGAGACTCAAGCACCTAGATCCCAAAATGATAGAGCTCATTGAGAGTGAGATCATCGATAAAGGAACTCCAATTGGTACATCTATCTACTATCAATATTTCATACAGTTTATCCTAAAGTAATATTTTGTTAAAATCTTGAAAAATGCTTACTATAAAAGTAGCTACCTAAACTTCACCTTCCCGATCAATTCAGTACATCCTTACTTGTTAATTGATAAGTACTAGTAAAATTATGCTTTAAATTGTTATACTTTGTAATTTGTAACACAAAGTATAAGATAATATTATCCTTTTACAGAGCACTAACAAAGTGTAGTCACTATTATGTTTCTTTCAGTATTGTGTTACATGCAAATACCTGCTCCCCTCACTCTAGTATCTGCTTGTCATTGCTTAAATACTGATTCAGTCAGTCAGAAAGTTTCTTTATTATTGGATGTACAAATTGCTTTCTTTTATGTGACCTTGCTAGTTTTTTTTTCAATAACGCATTCACATCTGCCAAGTCTTATCAAGGTGTAATGTGCAATACATTATCCATACTAAAATTATAAATGCGAAAGTGCGTATGTCTGTCTGTTACCTCATCATGGTTAAATTGCTGAAATTATTAAGATGAAATTCGGAGATAGTTTCCTGGGGAAGGATAGTTTTATCCGTAAAAATTGTAATTGAAATTGCTCGTAGGAGCAGCGATACACGACATCTACGCGGCGGGTAAAAGCAACTTCGTCTGCATAGATTTCGATTTTCATTATTCCCTAGGAAACTTCGATATTTTCCGGGATGAACAGTAAGCTTATGTGTTAATCGAGGATATAATCTATCCTCATTCCACATTCCAATCCGTCTAGCCATTGCAGTGTAAAAGAAAAGAAACTCCTGCCTGAATTTACAAGTTATTCCTAAGTTTAGTTTGTCAGTTGACATATATAAGTGAAATATGTTATTGATGTATGTCGTCAGGCTGGGACGACATCGCGGGGCTGCAGCTGGCTAAAGCAGTCCTGCAGGAGGCGGTGGTGTGGCCGCTGCTGCGGCCCGACCTGTTCACGGGGCTGCGGCGCCCGCCGCGCGGCGTTCTGCTCTTCGGCCCGCCCGGCACCGGGAAGACGCTCATAGGTACCAGTACCCATTTAAATGCAACATTCTTCATAATTTCATTTCCCATAATGGTCACTGGCTGTAACCTTCATTTTCCCTAATATCACACCATAATTTTATTCGCCATTAAGATTTTTTTTCTGAAATCGTAAACCTTTCATGTAATTTTTACATGCCATCGTAAAGAACCCAATAGGTGACGTTAGGTTTGTTTTATTACATTTCTGAATAGTTCACGGTTTGAGATAAAATGACACATGATCTTTATGACATATACAATTATATCATGTGAAATTCGGGCAAATAATATATGAGTAAACCGTTCATTGTTCGTTTTGTTTATGATAATGACTCGCACAAGCTTAAATTTTGTAATTACTTAACATTTATTTGTACTATGCAAAGAAGACTAAATAAATAAATAAAGCGATAGCTTTTGCCCATGGCGTCTTCGTAGTAGTTGATCTTTTTTTAGAAAGACCCATGTCCGTCTTCATGTTCATCCTACTATCCCACTTCACTACATAGTATAAAACAAAGTCGCTTTTTCTGTCCCTATATCCCTATGTATGCTTAAATCTTTAAAACTTCGCAACGGATTTTGTTGCGGCTTTTTTTAATAGACAGAGCGATTGAAGAGGAAGGTTTATATGTATAATACTTTAATCCGGAGCGAAGCGAGGGCGGGTCACTAGTATATTATAAATGTGAAGTTTTGGATGCATGTTTGTTACTCAATCACGCCAGAACGGCTGAATGGATCAGGGTGAAATTTGGCACACAGATTGATTATAGTCTGGAATAGGACATGGGCTACTTTTTATCCCGCAAAAATGTACGGTTCTCTTGGGAACAGCGGTAAACGACTTCTATGCGGACGGAGTCGTGCGCAAAATCTAGGTTTTTTTATATGGATTGGTCGAGACTTGCCCTTTTGTTTTAACCTCGTAAGAGCCGGTGTTTCAAAGGAGGTACATGCCTACATGGTGAAAGTAATTTAATTATAACTTTATTAGAGGATAATGTTCACTTTATTTTATTTCTGTTGAAGGAAATTGAACTTTATTGGTAGATTCAAATTCGTATTAACTAAAATCTTCCCTTGTAGTATGGTGGGTCTCACGAGGTTAAAATATTTGTAAGGATACGATATGGAAAGGAGAAACCCTTTAAGCGACATGATGGGCGAAATTGAGTTATATATATCGTTGGAATCGGCTCTTTTTTCTGCGTCTTTTGAGCCGGGTTACGTAGCGATCTGATGACTTTGATGTCGGTTAAGGTTGCCTAGAAATAGTGGACTAATTTAAAAAATACCCCTTTATGCGACACATAGCTTGACTTATAATTGAACTATGTCACTTGAACCTACACACATTTATACCATACGTGCTCGCTTAAAGTGTTTTTAAAAATTGCTCCAATTTGTAGTGATGGCGTTGAATTTTTTATTACAAGTACAAATTATACATATAAGATTAGGTACTTAATTTTGTCTTCTGGCATTACGAACAACAATTGCTGTCGGTTAATTGATTGTCACGAAATTTACGACAATATTCGCTCCTTTAAGGCGACGGGGCGGGCAATTGACCTTGCTCATTCGGGCAGACGAGTAAAATTTTAATTCGCGCGCCATCTAACGAGTAAGCTCTGCGATCGACCACATATTGCTATTTGTCCAAGAGTCAGGCATGGATTTACTGTTAGATGGCGCTTGATTAGGCCGAGCAATATAATAAATTTGCGTTTTTCTATATACTATCTCAAATTCAGGAACGAATTTCATGTCAAAAATAGCTTTTTATCAAATAAGTAAATACATAAATAGTATTTTTTTAACACGTAAAGATTGTTTCTTGAATAGCTGGCATGAATATTAGATCAAAGAAAAATTTGGTCTACTAGGATTGTGCGAGTGCTATCTTTTAGACAGTTTATATCTCGAACCAAAAAATTTGTTATGTACATACTTTCATTCCCACTTTTCATGGTTTCGTGCCAGCTCTTGTAAAACGACCTCTACGTGATTACTATCTACTACAGTAGAATTATGCTGAGTTTACCACTGACAGATGGATTGCCTTCATATTAATCTCATACAAATAAAATACTTATTACTAAATCGGTAGACGTGGGTATTGAAAATTGAAAATTAAATTAAGGCAAACTCTCTGTCAATGGTAAACTTACAGGGCCTCCACTCTACTGCGTTATAACGATATCGCGTTTGACGTGTTTTAGAATCGTTTATGTCACAGTCGCCATTATTGTAAATGACAAAAAAGTTATCACAACGTTGACAATACGGAAACAGGTCAAAAACGATATCGTTATTACCGTGTAGAATCGCAGCCCTGTAATCGTACTACTAGTCTGTTACGATACAGACGCAATGAGTGAGCTAGAAAAAACAAGATGTGCTAGCCATACCCGACAGGGCTGAGATTCTACACGGTAATGTCGTCATTACCGTGTATCTAATTTTACTTGGTTCCGTATTGTGAACGTTTTGATGACTCTTATAATTATCATTGACAATAATGGAGACTGTGGCATAAACCTCAAACGCGATTTCGTTATAACGCAGTAGAATAGAGGCCCAGGAGTAGGGGAATAAACTTTTTCAATAATACTAGGTACTTTAAAAGTATTCAAATATTTTATTTTCGACGTGGTCTACGGCAAGGCGGCGATTCGTCGAGAATTTCGTGGTCCGGTTTTCTCTTTTTTGGGCTTCTTTTTTCTTTCCTTTAAGCTTCATAGCTTTCATTTTCTTATTTTTTCTTTCTTTTTCTGTTCCTTCATGGCCTCTATTATATAGTCTGGATCCCTTATTGCCATTTTTCGGCTAAACCTTGGGTCGATAATTTCTCGCAGTAAACAATCTTTTTTTTACATGTTTTCTATACAAAGTTTTTGGACATGGGAACTAGGCCGACAGCAGCTGATAAATCAGTACGCTGAGTGAATCCACATCCAATGGCCACTGTGCCTGCTACTGCACTAGTATTGAGATCCATTACATCAGTAGGGATATCATTGTTCATTTGAAATGTCATATTGCACATTTTGCACTTAAGTGCATATAGTGAGATGAGCCCACTCCGAGTTTGCAATATAATTTCAACTGCTTGTAACCCGCAATTCAACGGGCCATGGGACGATATTTCTTGCAATTGAGTAAAAAACTGCAATACATTAACTATTCTTCTCCCATACTTTGTTTCATTGCTTTTGTCACTGAAATAGCAGATTAAAAAACATAAGTATACAATCATGTTCATAATTGATTCAAAATAAATTATTACGGCATATAATTAAAGAGCAGATTAAATTGTATTATGTTAATTTGGAGAGGTGGCCCATGTAGTAGACCGGTCAGTATGGGCAAGTCTGAAACTGTAAGATATATAAAGATCTGTTCTTAGGATCCATATCATCGATTTTAGTGACAAGAAAAACTGCATGCCTAGATTTAACAAACACTAGTAGGTACTCAGTTTGGGAAACAAACCCGGAAGTTTTAAAAAGTAAAATTTGCATTATATCTAATTAGATATCAATTGTGTAGGACTTAAGCAGTAAATGTTACTATGAAATATGTTATCTAAAATGAATAAAATGCATTGTTCACCATATCCTTTAAAGATAAAAAAGATAACAGATAAAAGTTGTTTATTCAGGAAGTAGGCCGCACGGGCACTTTTAAACGTCAAAATTCTACCAGCGGTTCCCAAGAGGAGACCAATGCTGAGAAGAAGCGCCACAAGACACTCAACAGTCAGTATTTTTTTAATATTGCTTATGACAATGATAGAACTTAACCTAGCATTATATCAACCAATTAATAAAATTTCAAAATATATACATCATGCATAGTTAAGCAGGAAAACGTGTCGAAACTTCTAATAAACACAGGAGCAAATAAATAAAATAATAATAATATTTATACCTACCCATGGCGGTGCAAAACTAAATGAAAAAAAATATTAAATAAAGTTTTGATACATTCTCCTACAGAAACACAGAAACCATGTCCCCAAGACTAGATTGTTAGTAAGCTACGTTATGTATTTAAGTATCAATCTAGTTATGTTACGTTATGTATCTTAGGCCAAGCATTTTTGTCTGTTAGATAATCCTCGACCCTATAGTTTAATTCAATTTAGTAGGTGTTTGAAATGACAACCAACACAAATTCGACACCTAAAGATACAAAACGCAATAGTAAA
The DNA here is from genome assembly GCA_949316455.1 of Acleris holmiana. Classification (NCBI taxonomy): domain Eukaryota; kingdom Metazoa; phylum Arthropoda; class Insecta; order Lepidoptera; family Tortricidae; genus Acleris; species Acleris holmiana. The sequence goes on from OX438766.1 coordinate 2,473,519, forward strand.
ATCTAACCTAAACGAGTTCAATTTTTAAAAAAAATGGCTGTACTTTCAAACACCTACTAAATTAATAAATATCACAGGAAAATGTCACACAAATTGACCTAGTCCCAAACTACTATGGGTACTAGACAACAATAAAGAGAAATATATACCCCCCATGTTGTTGCCGGGTTAGAATAGTGCCACTCCATGTCTTCCTGTGGATGTTGTGAAAGGCGACTAAGGGAATAAAGGCTTGTAGTACTGTTAGGTGATGGGCTTGCAACCTGTCACTAATACACTGGTAAACATCTTAGCCTGACTATGCAAAATGTGGTTAGGTACAGAATTATTAACAAGTTTAGAGTTGTTGGTATTCTGTTGCTCTGCCTACCCCACTCTGGGAATAAAGGCGTGACGTTATGTATATATGTAGGTATGTATGTAAATATATACTTAAATACATAGAAAACATCTAAGACTCGTGCTCATCATACAAATGTTTCATAGTAACATTTACTGCTTAACACCTACACAATCAATATCAAAATAGAAATAATGTATGTTTTATTTTCCAAAACTTTTGCTTATGATTCCCAACCAGAGATTTAGTTCTTTTAAATATATGAATGCAGTTTTTCTTGTCAATAAAATCATGTCTTATAGTTTCATACTTGCCCAAACTGACCGATCTACATTGGCTATCCTGTATAACATGTATATTCACAATATATATTTTTCTTACTGTTCAGAACCATTGGATATATTATCACCATACACTACATCAAAATCATTATCAAAATGACCATGACCAGATGTCGACCTGCAACAATAAAGAGAACTAAATAAATGTAATAAATAAATAAATATCAGGGGACAATTTCACACAAATTGACCTAGTCCAAAACTAAGCTCTAGGCTTGTACTATGGGTACTAGACAATGGTAACATACTTAGATAGAGAAATACATAGAAAACAACCAAGACTCAGGAACAAATACTCGTGCTCATCACACAAATATTTGCCCTTACCAGGATTTGAACCCAGGACAGCTGGCTTTGGAACTAGTTTAGTAGTTTGTAATAGATCATAGATCAAACAAAACATACAGAAGTTTACAAATCTACCTTTGTATAATGCCAAGTAAGAACCATTCATACACTCTAAACTTTCTTTATTATGTTAGACGTACTTAAGAGAAAAAAGTATTAATTTAAAGATGTCTAAAGTATAAGTAAAAACTGGATTATGATTTTCAATATGAATGGTAGAAGGCCTAAAACAAAAATTAAAACTTATATTTATAGTATCTGCCAATCCAAGTATAATAAAAGAGCCAAAAACTCTCATGGTTGGTAAATCAATTATGCTATTCCCAGTTGATACATGTGAAACCCGCAACCATGAGGTCTTTATGTAGGCACGTAAGTAATGTACTTTACTTTTGAAATGCATATTATGGACACTTTGTAAGTACTTACTGTACAGCGGAATCTCGCTGCTGTTTAGCTTGTTGCCCGCATCGACCGCGACGTTTCCGAAGCAACTTGATTGAGGCAGAAGGTTTTCTGCCCCGCTTATTCCCCATTTTCACACGTATAAAACACGAAGTTCAATCAAAAGAAATAATTAACACAATTGAAACAAATCAACGCAAAGGACAAAATATAAAACAACTACAGTAGCTACTTGTTCGCACGGAATAGTAGAACTAGAACGCAACTGACTGACTCACAACTGAAAGTAGTGACAGACAACTGACCGTAGGAGCAAAACAAAGTTTGAAACATTCAAACTGTCAACCAAGGAAACAAATAAATCCAACTATCTGGCAACGCCGCGGCCGGCCGCCACACGCCAACCCAAACCGAGCTCGCAACGTCGCTTTCATCGCTTTGAAGTTTTGAGTACCTAGGTACCTATATACGTAGTTATAACTTTTACGAAATTTTACTGATCCAACGTGAATGCAAGTTCAAATCCATTATATAACACTAAAAACAATTTTTATTTAAAATATTTTAGCTTTTGTTTAAAATAGTTTTGTATATTTTTTGAGTATTTTAAACTCTTTTTTTTTAGTTTGTATATATTTTTTTTGGCCACATTCAACAAAATGCTTCAAAACGCCTAGTCATAGTTTAAGAGCAAACATTTAGTTGATTGTTTCATTAGGAGCATATATGTTTTGAGTATATAACATGGAAATTCTTATTAAAACTAATAATATTTAAGCTCACGCCACACATTAAGCCTTTAAAAAGAAGTGTGGAAAGTTTGGCAACAGACTAAATCGCCCAGCCGGAATAAAACCAATATAAACTTTTTAAAAACGGTTTATTTAAAGTTGTATATAGAGCTTACTATGAGTAAGATAACTATATAAATGAGCTAGAGCCAAACTTGAGGATATGTGTCTTCAGATTGTTATCATTTAAACCTACCACTTCCTATAGTTTTACCAAGAAATTTATCCGAAAACACCTCGATTTCATAATTTTGCCGTACCCTTCGCCTTAAGCGACACGTTGAATTTTAGCTTTCATGTCGCTTAAAGCATTTGTTAAAACTTGCCTTAGTCGCTTAAGTGAAATATCTGTAAGATATCCTGGGGCTTGAAAAATCATCTTTACCTGAGGATCGTCGCTTGAGTGCACCATTTTTAGTCTAAAATCCCTGTGAATGGCGTTTTAATGAACACGGCGTATCCAGTTGGTCGCTTCAGTCGGCAGCGAACGTCGTGGGGAGGTGGTTGTCTCGCAATTTGCCGTCGCAGACAGCGAGGTATGAACGATATTTTGTGAGTTTATTGTTAATTCATAAATGTTTACAGTTAATTATAATAAATTTAAATATGCGTAAGTAGCTAATACGCCTTTTGAATAGGTAACTAGTAGGTACTCAATAAAATAATCACACATTAAAACTTATTGTCGTACTCGTACGTAAACATTGAATAACTAGTAGGTAAATGGCTTTAGCCTTATCACTCAGCTTATCAGTTTAGTCTCACACAACTAGTCTGATTTCTTGTTTTTAATCTATGTGTGATGAATGACCAATGAAATAATTGATAGAAAAACCTAAAGCTACGGTCGAGTAGTCAATTTATCGTACGGCAGGTAGGAACTTGTTTTATTATTAAGTATGAAATTAGTTAAAAAATAATAAAACTATAAATGTAATAAAATAATAATTAAAATGATTACTCTTGTCTATATGTGTGTCTGTCCGTCCGTCTGTCACAGCCAATTTATTCCAAATGAATGGAAATTACCTACAAGAGTGATTAGAAAGTGCAAACTTGCAATTTTAATAAAGAGTGGGTTTTTTTTTCATTTCTGTTTTTATTTACTGGTTCATGTTTAAATGGAAAAGAAAACAGGAATGTACACTGTTTTCTTTTCCGGTTTTGGTCAACTACCCATTTAACATAACTTTACAATAATTGAATTTCTGTTGTATTTAAAATAATTAAAATTATTATACCTAAAGAGATAAAATTGTGGTCTGGAAATGTGTAAAAGAACTCTTTTACACATTTCCAGACCACAATTTTATCTCTTTAATGAGAACAGATTTTTTTCGCCATAGTTACTTAAATTAATATTCCAGTAATAAGTATGATATACGAGGACGTTTAATTGTTTTATTGTAGTATTTTTCTAAAAATTGCAGTGTTGTTTAAAGGATTTTTCTGGGATATTTTCAGGTAAATTTAAGTTAAGCGACATTTAAATCAGAAGATTCTAAGTTTTTTTTTAAAACGTTACTATAAATGGATAGCATAGAACTTAAGTCTCTATAATAACTAGAAAAAAAGTAACGATTTGTTTTCCAGAAAAAAATACTTTAGGACGCTCTCCTGTAAAGTTAGCAAAATGTCGCTTAGGAGGTTTCTCCTTTCCACCGTCGATATACAGTCAACTGCAGAGGAAAGTAACCCCACATGCATAGTAGTTACCTAGCGAGAGGGGTTATTTTTCTCTGCTGTATGTGGCATAATGTTGGTATGCAATTCTGGCCTAATTACGCATGTGCAATTTGACTGCCAAAGAAAATTGAACCCTACATCATAAGAAATAAAGTTGCTAATTCATACGCAGTTTTATGGGATATACGCTCTTTTTTGTAAGAAGGGCAGAATTGTACTGTATTGTGTCCAAGAAGCTTACATATGACATTGGAGATTGGACAGCGAACAATGCCTTGTAGCGAAGAAAAGTGACCTTGAATGAAGTTGCTTATGTTTTTGTCCCTTTCTCAAAACTTAAGATCACGCTACAGAAAGGGACAAAAAACATAAGCGACGTCATTCACGGTCACTTTTCTTCGCTTCAAGGAGTTGTTCGCCGCAGGGAAATTCACCGATAAAAGCCTTTGAGAGACTAACCTCTCAATAGAATACCCCACTAAAAGAATAATCTCTTGGAACGAAATATATGACTAAGTTATTTGTTAAACTAACCATTATAAATAGCGTTTTAAAAAGCGTAAAAGACTTATAAAACCCGTTCGAAACCCCTTGAATGGGATAGCGGACCGGTCCCTGGTTCGCCGTGCAATCTCTAGTGTCATGTATAAGCTTCTTGATTGTGGCTATCCCCCCCCCCCCCCCCAGGCAAGTGCGTGGCAGCGCAGTGCCGCGCGACGTTCTTCAGCATCTCGGCGTCGTCGCTGACGTCCAAGTGGATCGGCGACGGCGAGAAGATGGTGCGCGCGCTGTTCGCCGTGGCGCGCGCGCACCAGCCCGCCGTCAGTACATACTACATATTAGTGAACATTAGGACCTATTTGTAGGTGTAATCTGAGTGGCTCAGCCTGAGACATGCGAGCCCCGCGCGGCGAGCTGCTCGCGAGTCAAATTGTTGCACATAAACATGCGCTGGTGCGGTGATTTAAAAATGGTGTCGGACACGATAGCAGCCGCAGCTGCTTTTATCATAATTCACCGAATTATTAATAAAAAGCAGAAGAAATCACGGCGGTGGTGGAACGGCCTCGCCCACAGACAAGTTACAACTTGTCGCTCTGCCCGCGGCACGCTCGGATACACTTCCAAATTATGCGAAACAAAAGTCCCGACTCTCGACGGCTCGCCGCGCGCCACTCGCCCGCTGCTCGCTGACAGCGCGTGAGCGCTTACGAATTTGAGCAAAATAGGTGAGCCGTGCGTGCCTCAATCCGAGGCTGCTCTAATTCGTACCCACCTTAACACATCTGTATACTGTTCAACATTGTATATTTGAAATTAGACATAACTTTTGTACACAACTATATACAACAGGTCCTTTACTTAAGTTTTTCACCTTTACAGCATCCTTATCTCAGCTGAAACACTCCCGCTGCTGGCCGTGGGTCTACATGCTTTTCGTGATATATAGCATTGCTGCAAAAGCTCCTGCCTCAATAATGTTATAACAACTCGTCAATGGATTGCTATAAGCATGAGGGCTAATTGCCTAATGAAACTACGGGAAGGCTCGGTGCCGTGCTATAGGTGTAATGCATAAGCAAAGATACCATACTTAGGAAAAAATGGTGATCGTCTTGCTTTTCTTTTATGAAAAGGAGAAGGCACGGGAGAACTCAGGCCACCTGATGGTAAGTGGAATCTTGGACGCAAAGAACATTCTCAAGACTGCAATCTTAGTACGTGAGAATTAAGTCAAAGAACTTTCTCTGAGAACCGAAACTATTGCGTCTCAGATTCCACGGCGTGACTAATATGTATATTCATGCCTAATTACAGCTTTCTTGTACTAAGAGTCTCTGAGCTAGGCTGTGGACGGACGGACAGGGCGAAACTATAAGGGTTCCTAGTTTGACTACGGAACCCTAAAAAGCGGACATACCAAAAGACGGTTACATTTTATACTAAAACTATCGACCCATCCGCTTCGCTTCGGTTTATGTGAATTTTCTGTGACATCTGTGCATACACAATAACCTTTCGTGAAAAAATATCTAAGTGATGATGATGGTGAAAACCGCATCAAAATCGGTTACGTGGTTTACGAGGCGGTATAGTACATTATTGCTTAGCCGCGGAAAGTAAGGGATTGCCTGACGAGCTATTTCTCGTCCTGCTAAAATACGAGTCAGGCAATTCCATTTCCGCCGAGCCATATATAATGCTACTCTCAATAAATGCGAGGAAATGATACAAATGCATAAGTAGAAGTATTTGTAAAAAAACATCAATGAATTGAGAGTTTCTCGTTTAGAAAACTACAAGACAGTATTGAGAATTCACAATGAATCGCCGCCCGCCGCCGCACCGCGCGCCGCCACGTTTTATTAAATTGGGTGTATGGGATTTTTTCATGTCCAATTTGATTTTACAGGCAATAAAGATCATTTTTGAATAAAATATGCACATGGACTGAAAATGTTTTCATAGGTGAGCATTCTTTTTTGTTGCCACTTTGAGTGACATCGCCAGATTTTAAAAAAAATGCAATTAGGTAGTGTGTCAAACTATGCAAAAAAAAGTATATATCGTAATGTGTCCCAAAAAAAATATGGAAAGTTCCTTTTGTGTTACCGATATTCATACGTAAAAACGTATGAATATCGGTAACACAAAAGGAACTTTCCATACAAATATTTTGGGACACATTAAAATATTATTTAATTATTGCATATTTTGATGTTCTCTACCTACATGCATTTTGTTTTATATCTGGCGATGTCACTCAAAGTGCCAAAAAAAAAGAAATGCTCAGGTAACTCATCACTTCATCGAATTTCATTTCATTGAACCCTATTTTCTGCTGAAACCATAATGTTTTCAGGGTATATTGAACATTAATTATGTAGGTTAGGTTAGGTTAGATGTTTAAGATACCCTGAAAACATGGTTTCAGCAGAAAATAGCGTTCGATGAAATAATGATACATTCGATGAAAGGTTTTTCGATGAAATGATAGACACCCGTTTTCATATGGTGGTCTTACTCCTGGGAGTCAAATGAGGAACTTTCCGTCCTTGTGTTTTAATCGCAAAACGGTCCTTTCCAAGCATGTTTGAGAAAAGGGACTTGGTTATACTATGTAACAAACATATAGCATTTACAGGTGATATTTATCGATGAAATCGACTCGCTGCTGACCCAGCGCAGCGACACCGAGCACGAAGCCACCCGCCGCATCAAGACGGAGTTCCTGGTGCAGTTCGATGGAGCTGCTACTGGTATACCTACCACATGTCTTATAAATACATGAGTTTTAAATAATTGTGATGCGTTTCCTAACTTAAGATCAGAGGGATTGAGTTTATAAAAAAAAAGGTCAAGTGCGAGTCGGACCCGTTGAAAAATTGTGGTCTCCATACATCGATATAGGTCGCGATTAGTTTACCAACCGCAAATATGTTTGGAATCGTATTTTTTTAGTGATGGAGCAACAAATTATCGCCTTTTAGGTTATTTTTTTTCTTGTGCTTTAAGACCTTTTTTCTTGACAAATTTCAGGATTATAGGTTTATGAGAAGTAATTCGAAATATACATTTTTGCGGCAAAAAGGGCCGTGTTTTTTTTTTAATGAACCTATATAGGGTGATAGGACCAGTGTTGGACACTTTACTCTTAATTCAAAGATCATAAGGTTATAAATTAATTGTTGCATGACAAATCATTAACTTTTTTACCTTCTTTAAAATGAGAGTCAAGTGTCCGTCATTGGACCTTGTTCATTACCGGTTCGATCACCCTATGTGATTTTTCACAGCTTCAAGGGACTGTAGACCTGAGAATATGGTTTTAATTTCTACTCTATACTTCCACGCGTTCCGAAATAACGAAAAAAAAAAACAGCTGTTCCATACATTTCGGCTGTTTAGCTCTCAAAGTTTGTATGGAACAGCTGTTTTTTTTCGCTATTTCGATGTTGGTCCCATAATAAAAGTTGATGAGTTAGTCCCTGAAGTTTGTCGACCCCTCTGCCGAACATCCTGTGTGTTGATAAGAAAGATGGAAACCCTAGGCGTGAGACTTGCGCTTCGTGTTTGGTAAGGTTGTGTTGTGCAGGCGAGGACGAGCGGCTGCTGATCGTGGGCGCCACCAACCGGCCGCACGAGCTGGACGAGGCCGCGCGGCGCCGGCTCGTCAAGCGGCTCTACATACCGCTGCCGGACCGAGAGGTACAACACCATACATACGTAAGCTGGGTACGAATCTGAGCGGCTCAGCCTGAGGCATGCGAGCCCCGTGCCTAGGTCTGCGACCCGACCCAAATTGTTGCACATAAACATGCGCGGGTGAGGCAACGTGCTCGCCGCGAGCCAACATTACAAAATGGCGTCGGACGCGATGACAGCCGCGTCTGCGTTAATCGTAATTCACCGAATTATTAACAAAAAGAAGAAGAAATCGCCTCGGTGGTACAACGGCTTTATCAAATTTGTACGCGCCTCGCCGACAGACAAGTTAGAACTTGTTGCTCTGCCCGCGGCACGCTCGGAGCCTCGGATACACAGCCAAATTCCGCGAGGCACGCACGCCGAGGCGCCTTTAAGCACGCTCAAAAGACAGACTCTCGACGGCTCGCCGCGCGCTGCTCACCCGCTACATACATACCATCACGCCTGTATTCCCAAAGTGGGGTAGGTAGAGCTACAGAAATACCAACAACTCTAAAGAGACTCGTTATTAACTCTGTAACCACATTTTGCACAAGTAGGCTAAGTTGTTTACCAGTACCTATATTAGTGACAGGTTGCAAGCCCATCGCCTAACAGTACTACAAGCCTTTTTCCCTTAGTCGCCTCTTACGACATCCACGGGAAGACATGGAGTGGCAGACAAAAACGAGTGTACAATAACAGACACCTGTGTATGCCTGCCTATTTTTTAGTTACTAGGCAGCCATAGTAAAAGTGGCTTTATTTATTTATTCAAGATTACTAAGATAATACATCATACTAATTCTTAATTCTATTTCATGTACATCCCAGGTTGATGTTTATCTACCTATAGGTAATCACAACTTACACATGTGGAGCGAGCCGGAGCCATGCGCCGGCCGCGCGCCGCGCCTGACGAGCCGTGCGCCGATCCACTAGGCGCGGAGGTTGCTACCAATGTTTACAAAATAAAAAAACAATCGATTCCGAATACTATTATTAAAATATTCACTATAAGAAGTTAAAAACTTTTTTCAGCCTACATTTTTTTTTAATTAGTTGTTTACTGTCGGTAGGTAAGGTAGGATTGAATTTACTTCTATGAGGTACAGTCACATCACGAGATTGTTGAGCCACTCTAGAACCCTCTCACAGATAGATAGATAATTTTTAATTAATGTCGTTTGTACATCTAAGGTGTATTTAGCTAGTGTTAAGTTATTTATAATATTTATTGGGCAATTGTTCGGCTAAAGAGAATAAATCATCAGTAAAAGCCGTACCTACATCTTCCAATCGGCCATCTTGCCTCTCCGAAGGTTACCGGGAGAACCCTTTCATAGAAAGTTGACGGTAAATTTTGACGTAAATAATTTCTTTTGCGTGACTTGACGCTGTCATTAGGACAGAGTTCTATGGTGGTTCAACAACCCCGTGATTTAATGTGACTGTATATTGAAATGAAATAAAACCTAATTACCTTTATTGACAATATTCTAAGCACAAAATAAAGTGAACTCAATACCTAATGTAAAGTAATAGAACGGCTAAGTAGGGCAAAAATCCCAGTCATCGACCCTTTCTTCAAGTTATTATTTTTAACTGACTTCAAAGAAAAGGAAGTTCTCAGTTTGACCTGTATGTATGTATGTATGTTTGTCCGCGATTATCTCACGTTTGGCTGAACCGATTTTAATGCGGTTTTCAGAAAAGTATTTGTTTGACCCGTATGTACGAATGATTATCCATGATTATTTCCGCAAAAACTTCAATGTCTGATTCTGATCACTATAAAGTATAAAATTAAATTGATGTTTTAAAAAACTAAAAACTTAAAGCCGCTGTATCAATCACATGGGTATTTCGAAGTTCCTACTTAATGTATGTATGAATATAATGTAATGAATAATGTACAGAGGTATCTTTAGAAAATAAAATTAGGACACAAGAAACAACAATAATCAATATCGGATTTTACTTCACGGCATTATTTTATCTGTGTGAGTAAGCAATGTCATTGTCTATTTCTCTATCCACTGAAAGACAAGAAATTTGGTCCATTGGCATCCTGTAATAAAACAGAACGTTTTGATTTAACTATAATTTATTTATTAACAGAATTGGTTTTTGGATGAAATTTTGTAATTCTCATTCTATAAAAATAATTCGTATTTGGGACTTACAATTCCTTTGTGTGGTAAATTTTATAATCGATGTCAACCAATTCATTTACTCTGTAAATTGAAAAAATATAAAGATAATGTGGAAATTCATACTAAATTTATTAAAATGTTTTCCTATACACCTCTTACTATTTTTACGCATACCTCACCGGTTCATTAGGTAACTCTTCGTTTTGTAGCGAAGTGCCCACAACTGGAACATTAACCTTATAAATAAAAAATCTGAATAATTTTGCAATTTTACTCATTTGTTGAAATATAGTTGTTAGGTAATGAGTATACTTACGGAGTATTCTCTTTGTCTTCAGATTTCTGGAGAAGTCTTGCTCTAGAAATATTGGAAGCATCCCAAGAAGTAACAATATTATATAATTAATTATAGTAAAAAAAAACCTCGGGTCGTTCTAAGAAGCCTGTTTTGCCTGTAAATGTGTTTTTTTAGCTAAACTATTTTTATATCTTGGTAAATATTCACCATAGAAGTGTATTTTTTATATACCTACTAATTGTTTAAAATTACTTGTGTCAATAAACCAATTTTGGCCCAAAACATCAATACTACAACTAAACGATTACAAAGTCTTAGTAATACAAATCGATACATCTCGAAAATCAGTCTATGTTGCTACCGATTTATTTTCTCCTCCCTTAGCGTGGCATTTTGACAACTGTCAAATCAGGTTTCTTATAACGACTCCACTATCAGTAGATTTACGATTTTAACTTACTTCATTTCTTCACGCAAGCGTTTAGCATTGTGCTTTTGCCCACCCCTTCTCTTCCTTTTTTGGTTGTGTTTGTTCCCCATTTAAAATAAAGTGAATAATCACAAAAATCGCGACAAACGCATCCAACCAAAAAGCGACACAGCCTCCACGTCCGTCGGCCGAAGCAGAACTAATGCGGACATGGGGGAAACGTGACGGCTCTGGCTAAAATGGACGAAACGCGTGCGAGTTTAGGTATTTCCTTCATATTAGTAAAATAAAAACACATTTTAAAAATCTAAAGTGTAGAATATATAGAAGACGTGTAGTTTTGTTGTAAATCCAAAACTGATGATCTTCCGTGAAGTAATTACGCCGTACTAAGTGTTTATTTTGTTATGTAGAGGTATCTTTGGATGTGTTTTCTATCGAGGGAAGTCCGAGTAATCGTGTTTCTAAAGTGTATGGTAGATAGAGTGATTCCTTAAATATCTTACATATGAATTGCATAACTAAAGCTTCAGTAAAAGCAATGCAGCAGGCGATCAAACGAACGCATTTTTTTCGTAATTACGTGTCGTTGCCTCGGCGCACTCTTAATGAAGGCAGATTAAAAAAAGCTGATTAAAATTAAATAAAAAAAGTTAAATTCAGATGAAAGGCTGCCCGGGCACTTTTGCGTCTAGAAAAATCTACTCGCGCTTCCCAAGTGGACATCACTGCTGTATAGGTAAGTCGTAAGAAACTCAACAGTCTGTAAATAATTAAATGAATCCTAATTGCTCAACTTGAGTTTTTCCAACAGGCTCGTAAGCAGATAATAACGAATCTCCTCCACACCGAGAACAACTCCCTCACCGCGGCCGAGATAGGCGAGGTGGGGGCGCTCACGGAGGGCTACTCGGGCGCCGACATGAAGTCCCTCTGCTCCGAGGCCGCCATGGGGCCCATGCGGAGCGTGCCGCTGCAGCAGATCACCACCATTCATCCCGATATGGTACGCTAAAAAGATTCTAATTTATATTTATTTATCTTGCCATTTTTTCGACAACAGCAATGTATCATGGCCTCTCAAACAATTTAGAATATGGCACTAGTGAACCATGGCGTTAAGATATGTCTACAGTTTGGCAAAAAAATAATTAAGTGGCGACATATTCTTACGTGGCAACACCACAATAAGCAGAAGTTGAAAAAAAACATGTTGCCAATTTCACTCCAAAATGTTTTCTCTCGCTACTGTTATTTTTCGACAATTGTGGAGCCCGAAGAATTTCATACAATACCCGTAGCTTCTAGTCCCTGGGACCTAATTCTCGTGACTTCGAGTAGATTTTTCGTGCGAGATATGTGAAAAAAATGTACGCAGTTGACAGTTCATCTCACATGATCTTGAAGTCACAAGAATTGGGTCCCTAATATCTTTTACAAATCGGCCATCGCATCTGTTCTAGTGCAACAGCAATATATGTAATTGTCTACGAGCGACAGAGACAAGTATTAGAAGGCAGTTTAAAGATGGGGCTTTTCGTTTAAAGGTGTTTTTGTTATCCAGGTGCGTCCCGTAAATGCACAGGACTTCCGGAACGCCCTGCAGAGAGTGCGGCCCAGCGTGTCGCAGGATGACCTTGGGCAATACGTCAAGTGGAACGAAACTTTCGGACATGGCGTTTAATAAATATTCATCTTTTAATTAGGTTTTATTTCATTCCTTCATCTCGCCTAGCACACTGCCGCGAAAATAAAACTGAATCAGACCTAAATCGAAATACTGCATTGAAATAAAGTTCAATATCTGGGTTTAGTCCGTTCCGCTCCGTTTCGGTTTGGTGGCCTGTGTGCCAACCAAGTCTACTAAGCTGTTTCAGTTTTCGGGCCTAAACTCGGTCATATTGACTTTATACTCTATTTATGATGATCCCTGTGACAGCACCATTTCGTATTTAAAAATAGGTGATATAATAATTTAAATCCTGAACAGTGTCGCCAGATTTGTACCAATGATGTGTTTATATGAGCTGTCACATGGATTATCTCACATTGAACGGAGTATAGTTTGACTCGTGGAAAAGAAAAATCTGTTTGTGTTCTGTGGTTTGACTACTAAAGTAATTAATCTAAACTAATTTTATTTACCTACTGCCTTCGATACATGAAGTATTACTTCATTTTTGAACAGGAGAGATCTCGAGTCAGGGAGATAAGTTTTCTTATATATAATTGAGTGCTCATCGGATCAAGTATTGTAGCTTTTATAACGATGGCTAAAACGATTTGGTCGGTGCTATGACAGTGACAGTTGGAATCGGTAAAGTGAAGTGACATTACATGAAATTCATTTGGCGCGTATTAAGCTTAAATTTGTTGATTACTTCTCATTACTCAATATTTAACAATGTCATTAATTAAAACAAATGTTTTACTTTCATAAACTCTGCTTATTCGTTTAAAATGGAGCAAGAGAACCGTGTGGTAGTGTTGATAGATATGGACTGTTTCTACTGCCAGGTAGAAGAGAAACTAAACCCAGAATTAAAAGGGCAACCGATAGCTGTGGTGCAATACAATCCTTGGAAGGGTGGCGGGTACGTACGCCGTAAACATGTAGTAATTATGTATTTAATTACCGTCTCTTTGTACAAACCGCGGGTCTTTGTTTATATGTACAATGCTATGAGCAATCAAATGAAAACATCAACACAGCAACATTGATTTTGCGTGTTACAATATGTTCTTGCAGATAAATTATTTAACAATTAAGTTGAAAAGCTGTGTGTCCATTAATTGGCTTGACCGTTTTCTCGGAAAATCTCAATCTTTATATTCTACCTTGCCATATGTTATCATATCAGACTCGAAAAGTAATTGCATGTTTATAGCTTGACGACTCATTTAGCTAAAGACACTTGCTCGCATTCTGCGGCACGGCATTCTTCGCAAAATGCACGCAGCAACACACTGGTAATTAAAAAACTCTGACTAGTTGTATTTTTCGGCAGGATTATTGCAGTGAACTATGTGGCTAGAGCTAGGGGAGTCACGCGGCACATGCGCGGAGATGAAGCTAAAGAGAAATGTCCAGAAATCCAGCTGCCATCTGTGCCATGCAATAGGGGGAAGGCCAATATATCTAAGTAAATCATTATCTACACTAATATTATAAAGAGGAAAGATTTGTATTGAAAGACTTAATAAACTAAAAACTAGTGGATTGATTAAAAAACCACTATTCAACTGCTTTGTTATGGAGTTGTGGGCAACAGCTATTATTATATAAAGTGTTATGTCATAATCATCCATATACTGCTCACAGTTACCAAATTAAATTTAGCTTTTAGTGGTGGTAGGACCCTGTGCAGGGTCCGTCCGGATCGCTACCACCATCTTATCCATTAACCACCCGCCAAGCAACATTCGCATTGTTGTGTTCCGGTGTGGGGATAAGAACCGGTGAAATTACTAGCATAGAGGCATTCCATCTTAGTCCTCAGGGTTGGCAACGCATTTGAGGTCTTAGGATTATAGTCTTGAGAATTCAAATGTCTATGGGTCTCAGATTCCACTTGCCATTAGGTGGCCTGAGTGCTCGGGTGCCTTCTTAGAGTCCACTTTTGGGTAAATTTTTATCATCATTCAGTAAGTATTTTCAGTTTAGGTGATTTTGACTAAGGAGCCGATATGAATATTGTGTAAAGATTGCAATAACTTTATTATCAACATTACTGATTAGATAAATCTTAGGTACAGAGATGCAGGAATAGAAGTGGCCAGGGTGCTCCAAACATTTACTCCTCTGCTTGAAAGGGCATCCATTGATGAAGCTTATTTGGACATCACTGCCCCTGTAAGTTAAATTGTGTACATATAAAATAAAATGAATACACTGTTTTTAATTGAAATTAGACTTAACTGGAAGTAATTTTGAAACGAAAATGACTGAAAAAATGTAACATGTTAATTAAAATTTCAGCAATCATTTACTAATTGCCTGAGTATTTCTTACGTTATATTATGCCTTACAGGTTAAATTAAGGTTAAAAACATTTAGCATAAACACAGTGAGCACAGACATGATGCCCAACACGTTTGCCCTCGGCTATGACAACATTGAGAGCTTCATCAGTGATGTACTGGACTATGGTAGTGACAGCATTGATTTTGACTATGAACATGCAAAGCAGTTGCTCGTTGGAGCCATTATTGTTAGTGAGATCAGAGCTGCTGTCTTTAGAGAAACAGGTTAGTTTATACTTTGATATTAACTAATTATTAAATGAAGCAGTTTTAATTGTAAACCCTTTCATTTTCCAAATATAGGTGTTACAATTTTACCATTTTTACAAATTCCAGCCCCCTATTTCACCATCCTGACTATGACAGGTGACAGGTGACATTTCAGTGTACATGACACATCTTATATGAAACCCAGTGATGTATCAGCAAGAGAGCATATGAGAATTAACAACTCTGAAATGTATCCCGAATTGTCACCTGTCACATGTAATTGTCAAAATGGTGAATTAGGGGGCTGGTTGTTGCTAATTTTAGTATTTATTAATTAATAAATACTAAAATAATTAATAAATTAATTAGTTAATTGTAGTTAGTTGCCATAGATTTGGACCCTATGGGTGTAGGCCTCCAGCAAAGCAGTTTTAACACCTGTTTTTTTATTACTTATTTTACCTTTATCCTTAAAAAGTATGCTGCAAAGAAGTAGTCATTGAGGCATTATTATCCTTCATTTATGTCAATATCCATTAACTTACCGCCAAGCAGCAGTGTTTGAAGTTAATAGCATAGACACATACCATCTTAGTCCTCAAGGTTGGCAACGCATTTGAGGTCTTAGGATTGCAGTGTTGAGATTATTCTTGAGAATTCAAAGGACTATGTGGTCTCAGATTCCAATTACTATCAGGTGGCCTAAGTGCTTGTGTTCCTTCTCATTGATAAAAAAATTGCTCTTTATTAGTGACCTGTATTCTACCCTTATAAAATGTAATGTTATGTTAAAGGTTATACATGTTCGGCTGGTATAGCGCACAACAAAATATTGGCTAAATTGGTCTGTGGTATGAACAAGCCTAATAAGCAATCAGTGTTACCCAAGCACACCGTCAACATACTTTACAAGTAAGTTGTTATAGCTTCTATCAACTGAGAGTTCATTTATCTTTGACCATCCTAAAACATGTCGGTTTAAAAATCACATTTGTGTATTCTAGGACGTTACCTGTGAAAAAGGTGAAACATTTAGGCGGGAAATTCGGATACACGGTTTGTGAAGTACTCAAAGTTAGTAACATGTTTGAACTACAGAAGTTCACTGAGAAAGAGCTCCAAAACAGATTTGATGAAAAAAATGGGTAAGAGTGCAGACAAACTGATTGCAAAAATTACGATTCCATGTAAAAAAAACTTTTACAATAAACAGTATATGTATACCTTCTCTACAGTGTGTTATTGTTAACTGGGACATTGTGGGTAAAATATCCGGAACCATAAGATATAGAGGGACACTGTTTTTGTGCAATAAAATAAACACGTTTATTTGACATACGCACCACAATAAATGAAAAAAATATCGAGACAACATACGGTTTCAATAAAATGTTTTGACATTTGCACAGTTTAATAAATTTGGCCTGCTCCTGTTTTCCAGAATATTTATTTTTATTTATTCAATGTAATAATCTATTATTTATTAATAATTTATTAATTATTGTAAACATCTCATACTTGACCAAAATTTTACTACGCGAAAAATATATTTTCAAAAGAGACCCATTGGTGGCGCGAAACCTATGTAAGTGCATGAAGAGGTTGATGAATGTAGAGGAAGCGAAAGTTGTATGTTTAGACCGGTGTACATAAATATTTATAGACTTTAGTACCTTGTCTATTTAACGTCATGCTTAAATTGCAATATGAAATTGTCACAGCGATGAAAGTGACAAGGTACTAAAGTGTGTTCATATTTATGACCTTGACTATACCTAACGTTTTATAGTCACTGCCTACCCCATTAGGACACAGGCGTGACAGTATGTATGTATGTATGTACCCAATGTTTCCTAAAACAGTTCCCCTGTATCTCCTATGATTTCGGATTTCCATAAACTGTCCAAGTTAAAAAAAAAACGCTATTACCAATACTTATAATTTTTTACCCTTTAATGAAAGTAATAGCAGTCTTAACATAGTAATATGTTGCAGAACTTGGCTATACAACATAGCACGAGGAATAGACCTGGAACCAGTTCAAGCCAAGTTCAATTCCAAGAGCATAGGTTGCTGCAAGAACTTCAAGGGAAAGTCTGCTCTCCTCGACTTGGAAAGTCTAAGGAAGTGGCTCAAGGACCTCGGAGACGAGATCGAGGACCGCTTGGAGAAGGACGCTGTGGATAACAACCGGTCGGCGAAGCAGATGGTGACTAGCTTCTCCACTCTGCTGGCTGATGGCAGAGGCACCAGCAGTTCCAGGTCTTACAACTTTATAAATGATGAGGAACTGTGTGCCGATTTTTTTTCGGCTAAGGCGCTGGAGCTTGTGATGGAGAGCATAGAAGGTGTTAAGGTAAAAGGTGAGTAAGGTCAAGGTCTTTATAAATCCGGCCAAGTGCCGGTTGGACTCGCATACGAAGGGTTCCATACCATTCTTGTATCGTATATCCTTTAATTTTTTACTAAGGCTAATGTAATAAATAAGTAAATAAATCAATGAATATTACGGGACAGTTTCGCACAAATTGACCTAGAAGAGAACTAAGCTTAGACATGTACTATGGGTACTAGATAACAATACTTATATAGAGAAATAAATACGCGCTCAGCACACAAGTATTTGCCTATACCGGAATTCGTACCCGGGCCCGCTGGCTTTGTATGCGTCGTCAATAAACAGCTGACAGTTGACTGTTACGTCACTTTGGATTGGTTTTGCTGACAACTTCGTATCAGAATATCAGTTTTCGATCTTCATTTCAGATGGAGAAGGAAATAGAAAACTAAAAGCAGCGATAACCTTCTTAGGGATTAGTGTGGGAAAATTCGAAGACCATACGGAGAGTAAGAAAAGCAAGAAAATTTTGGATTTCTTTCTGGCTGGGTCCTCTAAAGACGCCAGTGCTGTTGTGAGCAACAAAGATGTTGCGCAATCTAGTGAAACGAAATCAAATAACAAAGATATTAAGAAAAATGATAACATCATGCGGAGGTTTTTCAAGATAGATGATAAAGCACAGGCAACAGTTAAATTAGAAGAAAAACCAACAAAGCCTGAAAGTGGTAGTTTACAAATTGATGCAGAAGAAAGTAATACAAATAGTCATGTGTCCACGTCAGGCACAAACGTTACACGTGAAGATGTTACTGGACCTGGCGAAACCGCATCCAAAAACAAATTAAAAAATGATAAGGAGTTTATCATGCGAAAATTCTTTAACATTGATGACCAAGTAGAAACTGTAACTGTAACAGATGTTAAACAGAAAAAGTTTCAAAAAAGAGATGGTGCAATAAAGGAAGAACCTGAACAAAGTCAAGTTATTGGACTTCAATCATCATTGGACAAACAAGAATCATTTTTTGCCAAGTTATTAAAATCAGAAGCAGTTCGTCCGACAACGCCCGTCTGCAATGTGGTCGAGTGTGGCGAGGACAGCAACGACACCTACTGCTCAGGATCAACGATCGATATGGAAATCAATAAAAGTATTGCTTTGTTTGAAGATGACCCTGAAAAAGCCGAACGAGTGATAAATATGAGAGAGTTACTCAATACAAAAGCAATTGCTCAAGCAACACCTGAATTGGATTATGATGAGCAGTTAGAAGCTCCTGTAGCAATAACACCGGGGAAGCCTCTTCACAATCCTACCCCACAAGAGGAAGAGGTGTTCGAATGTCCTGAATGTATGAAAAAGTTACCAATAGACATGTTTGGCACCCACGCAGACTACCATCTCGCGTTAAAGTTCAGAGAAGAAGAAAGACAGCTAGTGCGCAATGAAATAAAGCAAAAATCAAATAAGAAAACAGTTTCTAGTGAAGAGTCAACAAGAAAGAGGCCAGTTCCGCAAGATCAGATTAAAAGCGAAATTTCCTCGATAGCCAGCTTTTTTGTTAAAGTTGATACCAGCATCCCCGTGGAGAAATGTTCAGAGTGCGGCAAGAGGGTTCCGGTCGAGAAATTTGCCGAACATTTAGACTTCCATGAAGCTCAGAAATTAAGTCGAGAGCTTAATAAGAAACCTATTGCTATAACTGTTCCTACTAAAAGAAAAAGATCGACTTCGCCAGTGAAGAAGCCGAAGTTACCGTGTAAATCTATTGGGTCTTTTTTTGGGTCTAAGTAATGTACACTTAAAACAGCAAAATCATAATGTAAATCTAAACTTATGTGCAATGACATAGACTCGAATTACAACAAAAGTTTCACATTGAATGGGGTTTTAGACATCCCTCGGCAGGTTTTAAGTAATGTTAATGATAACTTCTGTAGGTAGGTACTTTATCGCTTTTCGTACCTATGCCAATTTAGTATGGCAATCTAACCTGATGTTAAAGCGATAAGGACCGAAAATGACTGATCTATTGTGCTCTGAAACCTTTGCTTTTATCGTGGCATGTTATCGTATTGTTTTTACCTCGGCCCTTTGTCAAAATAACGTTGACAATACGGTGAAATGCCAAAAGCAATATGGTTGGTCAGAGTTGAAAAAGATTCCCAGATGTAGTACGTAATCATGTTGACTAGTACGTAATCATGTTGACATCGTATTTTGTCGGATAAGTTGCTACTCGACTTGCTCGAGAACCGATATCGAAGGTTTATTTACTACAACTGTACCTTCTTATGACGTCCGACTGTATATTTGTAAATATGTTAATATAAATTATAATTATTGTTTTAGTTTTTACTAAGTCCTCTTTTGCAATTAATAATGATTCTTATAGAACTTACAGAAACATGACACTCCGAGCGTCCAGTAGCTCCCTCGTTACTTTAATTGTGTTTTTTAATAAACTAAAGTATTATCATAAAATCAAAGAGCGCTTCACTGTTGTACAAATTAATACACAATTTATAGAGAATATAACATAACTTAACAACAATAAATTTAACTATGAGTGAGCAACTTAACGGAAAACTGACTACATGAAGGTTAAAGGTTATTAAACTGTCACGTATGCTATACAGGGTATTTTTTTATCAATGTACAAATTTTAACATATGATTGTGTATCGTTAATATAATATATTACGACAATAAAATGAGTTAAAAAAAAATATTTTGTTCCTAACCGTTACCTTCTTTTGTGGACACAAAGTCACACTAGAAATGATGTCAAGCTGTAGGTATGCGATACACTGTATTGATATTCGAAATTTTAAACTTCATATACAGCTTAACAGACACCAAGCCCCTCTCCTACTGATATTCTAAATTAGAAAACTCATTTATTAACTTACTTAACAACATTCCCCTCTCCTCGCACCCCTGCATTATAATAGAGGGTCCATGAATATCGTTAAGTTAGTGGAATCATTGAATCGGCAATATCTCTAATACATTTTAAGCTGGAGTAAAAATAACACAACATGTGTTATTGATTAACAATAGCGAAGCAAATATTAAAATTTGTGCATCTATTAAAAAATTACCCTGTATATTGTGTATTCATTTGTACAACAGTAGAAAATGCCCTCTTAAGACGCGACTTCCTCCAGCCTCCTATCCTACCTAGGCTAGTAGACCTAGAGGGCAAACTAGACAAAAACTTACCTTCCGAAATCCGTAATTCGAACTTGCGCCTACGCTATCCCTTTTGCTCTCGATGAGTAACTAATTTACAAAAGTGTCGGGGCGATCCGAAGTTCGAGTTACGGATTTCAAAGTAGAGCCGCTGATGTACACGCCATGTCCAGGGATGTTGCAAAACAGAGCGCAGACAGACGCAATAGACGCTGTTGATGATGTTGCGTACCCTTGCAGGGCGTCAATGTGGTATGGTATATGGTTTGAATTTGAACGCCGCGTGGCGCCTTTGGCGTTCAACGTCGGAGCGCAGATATAGCCGCAATGGGCGCTGCAGACGCCGCGGGGCGTCTCTGGCGCACTTGGCGTTTAACGATATCGCATCCTATCCCACTATATTTTTAGTACGCGTCAATTTTAGAGGTGGGGCGCGCCTTCGTAGATTAAAATCTAAAACGCCAACGACGGATATTTCGCCGACTGACTTTTGTTTGTCTTAGTGGCAATCGGTCACCAATGGTAAGCGACCACTGGCCGGCTGACTTAGACATTAGCTGTCAAGGCGTGTGACATCTTTAATATTTGACATAGCGTAGATAAGCTTGCGATTGCCGGATTGAACGCTTTCTAGGAGTTCCGGTAACCTCCGGGGAGGGGAGATGGCCGGTTGAAAGATGGCCGGCTTTTGATTTTGATTTATTCTGTTTACTGATTTACTCTATTCACTTGACATTGGCGAAATCACTGTGTGGACCGCCATTAATTAAAAAAGAAGAAGAAGAACGCTTTCTATGACTCGTTAGGGCCTGGCGACATCGCGGCGTGGCCTCGTTAACGTGACCGTGTCCATCACGACTCGGCAACGTGCCTTTCTACGGCGCCGCACCGTGGTGACGTGGCCAGGCCATAACGCAACGGAGAAGCGACGCCGCCACGGAACTGCTAGGTTAAGCGAATTAAATAATTGTACCACGCTGTAGGTAATCTGCTGTATCGACCGGCACTGAGGTTCTTATTTATTGTACTCTTTTCAATATATGGTATATCGTAAATAACTGGCCTAGCCACTAAGAAATTGAGATTCCGTTACTATACTTGAGAGCAAAGAGCAGAGTTGTACTTTCTATGGAAATTTAGTACGAAGTAGCCTATTTCTTTGCTCCCAAGTGCAGTCATACTTAAGCCGCCTACCTTGCCTTGCCTTGACAGTACTCCGTATATTTCTGGATGTATTCTAGTGTTAAATCGCAGAAATACCAGCATATCTCTTGCAATATGGGTGTTCCATCTTAGTCCTTAGTATTGTAGTCTTAAAACTAGTCTTGAGAATTCATGTCTATGGGTCTCAGATTCTATTTACTTGTGCCTTCTCAATATTATAAAAAAGTGGCCAGTTTACCGGAGGCGGGTATTGACGATTTACCCTTATTATACTTCGCGTTTAGAATTATAGTGACCTAACTCAAACAAAATCAGCTTGCGATTTCGAGTCATAAACTTAGTATTATACAGACCTATGTCAAAATTCCAAAAATGTGGATTAGGTCACTATAATTCTAAAGATGCGACTTGTTATTAATTCTATGCCAATTAGTCGCATGTTCAGAAAAATAGTGACATAATTCAGAAATTTTAAATTTCTCATAAATTTATGACTTGAAAGCTGAAATTTTGAATTGGGTCACTATTGTTCTGAACATGATGTCATTACGATAAACGGGAAAAGTACCTAAAGTCAGACAAAATTAAAAGCTGGTTAGATTTAACAGTTTATTGTGTTACTGTACACTGAAGAGCTCCTGCTGCACCTTGCGCCAGGCGTCCAGCGGGCCGTGCTCGGGGCGGTACTTCACGTTGCAGCCGTCGTAGGCGAGGCGGTTCTCCTCGCGCAGCTTCTCGAACTCCTCGGGCTCGTACTTGGTGAAGCCCCACTTCTTTGACACGTAGATCTAAGGGTGAAAGTCAGGTTAGAGAATTGCTTAGTGAGATAATTGGCTTGTAAGAGCAAGCCAGTTACACTGTTATGACTAGGGGACCCGTTTATCTAAGGGTTGTAACTTATATTACAAGTGGAAATCTCTTTTCAACAATATCTATCAAAAAGACTTCCACTTGTATTACAATTTACAAGCTTTTGATAAACAGGTCCCCCTG
The DNA here is from genome assembly GCA_949316455.1 of Acleris holmiana. Classification (NCBI taxonomy): domain Eukaryota; kingdom Metazoa; phylum Arthropoda; class Insecta; order Lepidoptera; family Tortricidae; genus Acleris; species Acleris holmiana. The sequence goes on from OX438766.1 coordinate 2,496,428, forward strand.
ACCCGTGTACATTTATACTTAATCTTTATCAACATTCAAAATAAGCGAAGATAAGATGTAAAACTTCTTTGATTGACTGACTGAAATGCAACACAACATATGTATTTTTATTTACGTGGATATAAGTCGTTTAATTAAATACTTAGTTAAATGAAAATGAAAAAGATTAATTGTTCAAACAAAAAAATACAATAATAAGAGTGAGCAAGTTAAGGGTTCTAATTAAAACAAAACTTTTTGAAAACAGCCCTTGAGGCCCATTGAAAATTATAATTATTTTTTTGTGTAGTTACTTCTAGCATAGTTATTGGCGCAAGCGATTGATTTTCCTTGTTTATTCAAAATGAAGACAAATCATAGACTTCATTTGACGACATTTTTGTGATTATCTATTTGATGGCACAATTTTTTTACGCATAATGTATCTTTTCGTATAAAATTGTTTGGCGGAGATCGGTTTTTACAATAGAAACAGTTTTATATTAATTAATCTACACAATACAATGTTTAAATTCTGCAAACTCAAGACTAAAAGGATATTATGCGAAAATATCGATCTCCATTACCGTCGCTATCAAATTAAGTTACTGATTCGGCTACTAAGGGTTTTATTTTAAATAAGTATTTTATTATTACCTTCTGGCGACCGGGGAACTTGAACTTCGCACGACGCAGCGCCTCGATGACCTGCGCCTTCCAGCGCTCGCTGGAGCGCACGGACATGATGGGCTGGCCGATGCGCACGCGCGCCACGGTTCCCTGCGGCTTGCCGAACGCACCACGCATCCCGGTCTGGAGCCTGGATAAAATAAACAACTATACAATACAGCCTTTGCAATTATTTACAGAAATAATCGAAAGTTTTAACGATTCATTTTTTTTGGTAGATTATTAGCTTTTATTTGAACTGGGCGAATATTCGGGCGTTTAATCGCCCGTCATTGTTGTCTTTATAATAACGAAGATTACAATAAAGTCACATGATAAAAATGTTGAGCGTGCTTATAATCTTGAAGTTTTTTTGATTGTTATTGCCCTGCTTGTAGTGTAATGTTTATTATGACACGGCAGAAACATGCTAACACTTTTGTTGGCATACTGTAAACTCAGCATCTAACATTTGTAACGGCCAAAGTGACCAAATAAATCATATTGTTTTATAAAGTTCATTATACCTGTAATAATTACAATGTATGATAATCCGATTTGTTAGATGTATTTTCCGATATATTTATTTTATTGCATAAAAAATCGATTGTCATCTTTTCCTATGTTTAACATTAACTTTCCTTAAGGAGAACACTTTGTTTTGAAAATGCCCATATCTTGTACTGTTATATTTATTTTTCTGAAAAAGTTCTGTACGCATTCTTTTCCTTTAGACAAATTTGCTGTAATATTTATATTCTTGTATAGGCTCAGAAGCCCAGACACATTATCAAACTCAAAATTGCAAGCGTTAGAGTAAACAAGGAGCATTATTAGAAAATCACGATTTAGGCCTTCCATAAAGATAAAATATTTATTCAAACTTTCCACTTTAAAGTCATGATTTTAAACGACATGTCAGCCTAGTTTGGAGTGACCCTGCCTCCAAAGCAGTCCTGGGTTCAAATCCCGGTAAGGGCAGATGTGTGCAATGAGCGCTAATATTGGTTCCCGAATCTTAGATGTTTTCTATGTATTTAAATATGTACTTCTCCATATAGGTACAAGCCTAGTGCTTAGTTTGGGATTAGGTCAATTTGTGTAAGATTGTCCCCTGATGTTTATTTATTACATAATTTCACACAATGGCAGTTGATTAAAACAATAATCTAAGGTGACTTATGAATATGATAAGAACATTGAATCTTGCACAATATTAATTAATACAAACAGAAGTGCTAGGTCATGCTGCTACATCAAGAAAATAATGACACATAATCATAAGGATTTTTCCCCTAAATATAAGTAAATAATTCAATGAATGGAGCCTCTTAGTTACAGAGGAAGGCTATTAACATGTTCACTGTCCCACTGACAATTTTATGTCCATTCAGTATGGGGGGATGTGACCTCATAGTTGAAGCACGGACTCCTGGGCCCTGTGTTACAAAGCTACAAATTACAAGCAGAAGTCTCTTTCTAACTCCTTTTGCTAGATAGAGTTCCACTTGTAATTTGTAACATGTAGCTTTATAAAACAGGCCCCAGATAAAAGTTTTTGCCCACATTGGGGGCACGTGAACGTGAAAGTGTTAAATTATTACTTGAAACAATTTACTATGGCTTTTATTTCTGTCACAAACTTCAAACCAGTTCATATTGTTGTACGAGTTAATCAGATGAAGTAACTAACTTTTGTTTAACAAACTAAAGATTTCAAGACCCAAATCAATTCATATCTAGACAAAAATATTTCCCATTAGATCAGAATTAAATCCAAGATAAACTTGTGTCATAACAGTTTAAATTTTATCAGTATGTAAAATTCTCACCATGCCCGAGAGTACTCACAGAAACACCAACACAAACTCTTTTCAATATCTTCCAGAATATGACACTTGAGCAACATAATAAATAAAAGTAAACTTGGTAATTTCTAAATCTTCAGCCACTTCACACACACAGACTGGTAATAACATTTCAGAAGTTGATTACTGTCTTACTTTAACTTCAGTTGTAGAGCAAGAAGCTTAATTTTGCTGTCTTTTTCTAACTTAAAAGTAAGACTAAGACAGTAATAAACTTCTGCAATTTAAATTGCCAGTCTAAACCTGGCTTTTCAGAATACGACATTTGAGCAACACTGTAAATAAAATTTATATTATTAAAAATGGTCAGCTTACCTATCAGCCCCAGCGCACGATAACATTTTGTTAATGCGGATAACGTGGAAGGGATGCAGCCTGATGCGGATATGGAACTGGTCCTTGCCGCAGTTCTTTACCAGGTACTTGTTGCAGCAAATGCGGCCTGCTTCCAGCGCCTCAGAGCTCAGCTGCTCGTACTCATCGGACACCAAGTGCACGCATAGCGGAAAATCGTCCACCGGCGCCTTCTTCTTTCCCAAGTCGAAAATACGGATCTTTGCGTCCGGCACACCACGACAGAACCGCGATTTGGGGTACGGTTTGTTTTTACAGTACCGATAACTGAAATAAAACACAGTTAAATCATTATAATGGTCACGAAAAACGGGAAAACACACTAAGTCGTAAACGTAAACTATTTACCATCTTGCGGGACGGCGCCCCATTGTGATCTGAAATAATACAAAATAAGAACTTATTAATAATCACAGATGTCTGCAATGTAACGTAACAATAAAATATAAAGCACTTATTGAGATTTTAATCGATTTTATAGCAAGTGAGTAATATGCACCTTCACAAAGTGACACCTTAACCTCGAAAGAAGGCAGGAAAAGCACAGATTAGAAGGTATGTCTAAAGACAGATAGGAATCAACCTTGGAACTGACAGTTCATTAGTAGTAGTTCAGGTATGCATGCGAGTACGGAAACGGTAGCGCTAGTGGGTCGTAGAATTAAGAAAAAATGGCGGAATGGCGGGGAATTTAAATGTTGACAGCAAACGCTCATAATGAAGTTCATTCTCGAATTGAAAGAAGTTAACTTTTTCGCACTCATCGATTATTTTGTATAAATACATTTCATCGATCAGCACGAATTAGTTAACTTCGATCAATTCGAAAATAAACAACCAATTTCTGCAAGCGACATGCTAAAGATAAAGCATGTTTCACAGTATTCAATAAGTATATCAATATTAATACATGAAAGGAATAATAACACAGCAGTTAAACTAATACGTTTTTAAAACAGACTGTTACAGTGAAACAAACTCCATAAAACAACATAGCACAAAACTAGTATAAATTATAGACTGAATGAAATTAAAAATCTTTATTCTGCAAGGAATTTACCAGCACTTTACAAGAGGAGACCATAGTTGAGAAGAAACGCCGCAAGAAACTCAACAAACAGTCTTTTAAAATAAACCATCATATCATATGACAATTATAATAACATTATAAAACTTAAGGATAGAGTAACAAAAAACTGATACAAAGTGGACGTAAATTATAATAACAGGACTAACTAAGTTTGTACAAATCTGTCTAATAGAAGAATATACATACATACATACCATCACGCCTTTATTCCCAGAGCGGGGTAGGCAGAGCTACAGAAATACCAACAACTACAAAAAGAGTTGTTGGTAATTCTGTAACCACATTTTGCACAAACAGGCTAAGATGTTTACCAGTGTATTAGTGACAGGTTGCAAGCCCATCGCCTAATAGTACTAGAAGCCCTCATTCCCTTAGTCGCCTCTTACGAGATCCACGGGAAGACATGGAATGGCACTATTCTAACCCGGCAACCACACGGGCCAAAAAAAAAACAATACTATAATACGTGTCGAGGGTAAAACATAAATATAAATAGCCACCTCCTAGTTTCACAAAATAAAACAGTCTAGTCAGGAATTGTAACCTAATAGTAATTTCCATAGTACATATAACTTTAAAAGATGGTCTAAAAAATAGAACAGGTCATTAAGTGAAGAGCTTTTTTGTAGTCATAACAACAATATTAATTAAACCGGGACTAATTCAATACCTAATTAGAACATTATGGAACGTCGGGAACCTGTATGTCAAAAGATCAGCGAAATTTAATGGGGACAATATTGTCGTACAAATTTAATTTGGTGTTGATTGATGTTTAAATTACTATATATATCAATATTCATTTATCCAATGCATGAAAATATAATCGTTCTTATATTTTTCATACCATTCAATGCAAGAACAAAATATTGTTAGAGATACATTCAAACTTATTCCATGTCATATCACAAGTTTCAGTTAAACTGTTAATTTACGCATCTAGAAAAAAGTAAGACCTGGGGCCCGTTTATTAAACGTTTGTTACTGGTATTACAAACGGAAATTTCTTTCTAACAATATTCCAATTTTTTTTAAATCTTCCACTTGTATTACAAGTTACAAACTTTTATTAAACGGGCTCCTGGGTCTCACGAAACCTTGTAATTGGTATTAGAAGCGGAAATCTATTTTCAACAATATGCATTCAAAAGAAACTTCCACTTGTAATACAAGTTACCTGATTTCGTGAAACGGGCCCCAGTAGCACTAAAGTTGTAAAGTTGTTTTAAAATAATATAAAATTACATAATTCGGGGTATAGAATCAAGTCGTAAAATTGTTTTAAAGTTGCAAACCAGTTGAGGGCAGTCGTATATGCAGTGAATTTATCTAATTATTATAATAATGGTGACCTGTGTGACAGTTTGCTTTCATCATACCGTTGACTAGTCCGCGACTTTAATATGATATAAAATTACATAATTCGGGGTTTAGAATCATAGCTTAAACCCACTAATATTAATCTTGTCAAGGGCGCATAACGTTTTCTACTGGAGAGAGAATAAAATGAAAAAAAGCTTGAAAACCATTATGATCCCTTGACGTGAATTTCAACACTAACTTAAACTAATTTTACAATAAATAAAACTTATTTAACATTATTGTCCCGAGCTGGCCACTCTTGGAGACGCATCCATTGTTTCTGAAATAAGAGAAAACCGTTGACTTAGATATATAAACACATCACGTTATTTCGTCAAACCCAAAGCGAAGGCCAGTTGGCAAATTTGAGCAGAGATATGTATGAGCGAGATGATTAATGTTTGAAGAGATAGTTTTACAGACACTCTAAATTCCGTCATTTGTAGCTTGTTACTTTAAATTATATTTTCAACGTGAACAGCACAAATTTTCTTACAAAAATATCCTTGTTCATTTGATGGTCTTCGAATTAACGTAATCTTAAGTTTGACTATAGAAATTTATCAAAATGTAGTATAAACAAAAGATAGATACCATTAATGTTATTTATAGTCCAAGATCAAAAGGTATTCATTGCAGGGCCTGGCGATCTCATTGTGGAGGCGCGCCGTCACTGGTAACCCCTTGAAAAAAATACAATCATAGATTTAGTGTTTTAAAGAATTAAATTCTGCAAAGGATCATATCTTTTGGTCCAAATATGAAAGTGCCGGCCAAAAAGAGATCACGCTTTATTTTATTATAACTTTACCGCCTTAACATTTATTATTATGGCATAAAAGGTAATGAAAGGAACTTAAGCCTCGATTAAGTCCTTTTTATTATACCTATCACAAATTTAATTCGTCATTATGTCCCATTTGGGGTCAAGCTCCAACTATTCTGTGTAAAAAACAAGTTAATAACATTATTCTAATTCATTGCGATAAAAGTGTAGATACGACAAATACAACGTCAGACGGATAGCGTAGGCTTGTATCAGGGCTCTGTTGGTACCCTTTGGGTATGGAATCCCAAAAAATACATACATACAAAAGTACAGAAATACTATCAACTCAAAAAAAGACTTGTTGGTAATTCTGTAACCCCATTTTGCACAATAGGCTAACATGTTTTCCAGTGTATTTCTGACAGGTTGCAAGTCCATCGCCTAACAGTACTACAAGCCCTTATTCCCTTAGTCGCTCTTACGACGTCCACGGGAAGACATGGAGTGGCACTATCCTAACCCGGCAACCACACAGCGAAAAATCAGCAGATTTAAATAGGTTTTTCATAAAATATTACAAAAAACTTTTATATTTCCTACCAGTCGTCCATCAACCACTACCCGTACCTTGGTATTCGTACTCTAGAATACAAACACAATGAAAACAGTTACTTTTTGTCAATATAGTATTTTTTGATTTGTTAGAAATTTCTCTCGAGGATAAAATTTGCCTCAAGTAAAATGTACAATTACGAAATTATACGTATGGGAAAAAGGCATTCGGAAAATTTATCAAGAAAATATATATAACAGAAAAGATGTCTATATTAAAATAAGGCGATTCAATTTTTTTTATAGGTACAAGAAATTAAATATAACGGAAAATACGTCTAACAAATCTATTTTTTGTCGCTTCCTCTTGGAATATACTACGGAAATATATGTGTTGAATAAGTACCTTGTTGCTAGGCTCAACAATATTCTCTTTGTGGTGCCAGGCTGGTGAACACTAAAAAATACCAAAAAATATCATTTTTTAAATTTGGCTGATGACCTCCTGAACTTATCAAATGCTAAACCTTGCATTCTAGGTAAAGGAGGAGTTAACCTTTCTAAATAAGAGCCTCTTAAAATATTGTTGATGGTATGAGTAAAATTGTGAATTTGAATACGACAACCGATTTTTATGAAAAACTCCAAAGCATCAGCCCGGTGTTGTTCACAGCCGAACCAATCAGTAACCGATTCATTAAGAAATTTGGAACGGATATTTTTGACAATGTCCTGACAATGTGCAAATTTATTAAGATGTTGATTGATAAGTTCAACCAATTTTCTAAACAGTAAAATAAATTTGATAGAGGGGTATTTTAAATTTTTGCCCTTCAGATAATGGCGCTCGCGAGCAGATATAAAATTATGGATGTCGCCATGATTCGAAGTCAAAAAAGTTTTCTTACAACTAGAACAACTGAATTTTTGTGTAAGCCTCCTAGAAACATAACCAGCTGGATACGCAGAAATCTGTGAAGTAATGCGTTCTCGTCGGGCCTGATCGAATAGAGAAGGTATTCTCTCAGGCCCGGGTTGCGATGCTGTAAATGAAGTCGAAGGATGCTCTGCCGCGCTGTTGAACGTTGTAGAGTCTGTAACAGATGAAGGAAGGACAGAGTCAGGTCCCACAAAAAACTTGAACGGGTCCACTAAAGATTGGCCCGCATCATCTTCGCAATTAAAGCTAGAAGAATGTGGTGCTAGAATATCATTTAATAGTAATGATTTAAAAGCACACTTAAATGAAAACGCATCCGGACGGTTGTTCCTGTAATTAAGGGCCCTAATAATATAATAATATAATAATAATTTATTTATTTATTCAGACATTTTCATCCATTATGTTAGTATGTATGACATAACTTACGCACTAAAAGTTAAAATTGATAAAATAATAATTAAATATTAAATAAAATTAAAATTAGATAAGAAATGTCATTAGCTATTAATAAAAATCAGAATATAAACTAATGTAACAACCACAACACTGAAATAAACTAAATGACACGTTTGAAAGGAGGCACTGGAGCGTGCAACGCCAGCCAGTGCCTCATGAAGGGCCCGTCCAGCCGCTCGGCAACGATCGCCAGGAGGCTGTTGCCGCTGTCCCGCACGCGGCGCGCCATTGATGCCGCCCTCTTACGCATCGTGGCATAAAAACAGTCCACGCGTGCATTAGCGAACATGCCCGAGGCGCTACAAAACCGGGGCACCCGCAACAACGTCCTTAGCGCGTTATTATATTGGACACGGAGGGCGCTGTAAGATTTTAGCCCATAATTAACCCACAGGCTGCTCGTGTAAAACGAAGTGCAGTATGCTCGAAACAAAGTTAACTTCACAACCCTCGAGCAACGAGTGAACCTGCGGGCCATCATGTTTGCTCTAACCGACAACGCCCTCCGCTCTCGCTCAATGTCACGGTCATCCTTTAGGTCATCCGACAAAATATGACCAAGGTACCTAAATTCATGTACCCGCTCCAAGGGCTCACCATTTAGAGCAACGGGAGGCACTACTGACGGACTTTTGGTCCCCGACTTAAACACCATGAGCTTACTCTTCTTACAGTTGTATTTAAGGCCATTACTATGAGCAAACTGTTCGCAAATACTCATGAGCTCACGAAGACCACCAATCGATGCGCTCAGCAGAGCCATGTCGTCTGCGTAACTAATATTATTGACGCAGACTCCGTCAACGTGACATCCGACATGACGACTGCTCAGCGCAACGATTAGTTCATTAATGTACAAGTTGAAAAGAGTAGGTGAGGTCAAACCACCCTGTCTCACCCCACATTCCAACCTGTACTCATCCGACAGCGTCCCGGCCCATTTCACGTTGTTGACCTGGTTTCCATACCAGTACTGAAGAATACTAATTAATTCCGAAGGCAGGCTGGTTTGGGCAAGTTTCTTCCATAAGATGTCGTAGGAAACCAGGTCGAACGCTTTTGAGAGGTCGAGGAAGCAGGCGTACACGGGCGTACTACGCTTGGTGTAATAATTGACGGCATGCTTCAAACAAATAATAGCACTCTCTGTTGAAAGTTTGGGTCTGAAACCAAACTGATTATCATGAAGAATTACATGCCTGCTAATATGTGTGTTTAACATGCCGTCAAATAACCTAGCTATCGCGGTAGCAAGCGAGATCGGTCTATAGTTGTTTTTGTCAGAAATATCCCCGGTTTTGTTTTTAACTATGGGAACTACCACCGATCTCACCATCTCACCAGGCAAATAAGAATGCCCGACGCACAAAGTAAAAAGGATTGATAGGACTCGTGGCAAATGTGCACCGGCGTGAAGAAGATGCTCAGCGCTAAGACTATCGTGCCCCGGAGATTTGCCTTTGGAAGACGAGCTGATAGCCGCAGCTATTTCTTTCGAATTAAATCTGACCCTCAGTTCGTCTCCGCCAACCACAGCACTAAACATATCATTATCGAGAGGCGCGAGCGATCTGACGAAAAACTGGTCCTTGAATATATCCGCGATACTTTTCAAATCACTCACTCCCTCAACACTCGCGGGCAGGCCAGGTCTATTTGTCATATTGTTTGTACCTTTCCAAAAACCTCTAAAATCTTTTTTGGAGTGAAGTTCCGCTAGCTTGTCCATCTTAATTTGGTCACTGTGATTCTGACACCACCTTAATTTAGATTTAAAAACCCTTCTCGAGTGACACATTTCATCATATGCTTTACCGGCCGCTGGTTTACCACAGTACAACCAATAATGAAATTTTAACCTGGCCCTCCTATGAGCGTCACTCACGTGCCGGTTCCACCCTACCACGTACTTGCGCCCCTTGCCACACCCGCTTCCCCGACATTTCATCGCTGCTTCCCTTAAAGCGGACACGATTTCCAAATAAAATTTATCTAAGATACTTCTGTGATTCAAATCGGTACAAATTTTATTACAACAACCAGTAAATTCAACAGGAAAGTCAATAAGACGGAGTTTATTGTTACATTCGGCGGTGTAACTTTCAATTTCCTGACCGGTTTTATTACCCCATATTACCATGTTATTACACGGATAAAAGTTATTGACCTTGGCTCTTAACGTATTCAGATTACATTCTAAAACTACAGGAAAGTGATCAGACCCAATAACATTATAATCGACAAAAATGTTGGTGACCGAGCATAAAGCCGCATTCGTTACGACACAGTGGTCCAACCATCTCGTAGACCCGTGTACGTCACTTAAAAAGGTAAATGTGTCAGAGGCTAGCCCCAGCTTACTAGTGTCCACGCACGTCCACTTATGGTCCAGGCAATAATTATCCAACTCGGTGTAAAACCGCTCATGCGGGTGGGCATTAAAATCGCCTAAAATATAAACTGACTCGACGTCACTACTGTCTATTATTGCGCTTACCGACCCGAGGCAGTCCGAAAATTCTGGTAGGTTGTCGCCAGAGTCCGTTGGCATGTACACACTAAACACTAGTATGGGGCGATCACTTGTCACAATTTTGACTGAACAAATACGAGGGCTGTCACACGGAATCACAGACACGTCTCTAAACACCCCAGTCCTCCACAACAAGGCAACACCTCCAAACGGACGACCTCGCAGCATTCCTGACCCGGTATCAACACCCGAGGTGCCCGTGCTACCAAACTCGGCGTCTATACTGCTTAGGTATCCTAGGTCCTCGGGGAGCAGCCAGGTTTCTTGAAGGGCTATCAGGTCTGAAGAGCGGCAGAGTTTACGAATATCGTCCACATTACGCTTAACACTCCTACAATTGTAACTGACAAATTTACAAGCCTGGCTATCCATTTTTGTTGTAATATGCCGAGCCGTTTTCAGCGTCACTCCTGGTCGAAAGTTTGTTCCTAAAATGCACAAACCGCCTAAATAAGATCCCCCGAGGCCACAGCTGGTCATTTAAAAATACATTTACTTTAGCTTCGGGTACGAAGAACTTATAAGCGTCGTAATCCGTCTCCTTTTTGGACTGTATTTTCTCCAGAGTAACAATTTCTTTTGTCTTCGTAAGTATGTGGGACGCAATGTCATTTACCTGCGTCTCTTTGTGTACATTCGTAATAAATATCGGTATTTTCCTTTGGGCGGCCTTGAAATTGCCCGTGTCATCGTTATTTACACCACTGATCCCGTGATACCGATATTTCTTCTTCGACTTTCTATTTGAAACTTGATTCCAAGGACCGCCTTCATCGTCACAACCTGAAGTTTTATCATCAACAACTGCCGGCGTCGACGCAGAGCGAATCAGCTGTTCAGACAACGGAGCGGTAGCGGACGAACCCGGTTGCTCTGCGATAACGTAACCGGTTTTTTGAGACATACGATCAGCGCGTAAATTGCCCTCGTTTTTCATAGCATCAATTACTTTATTTGACGTGATATTTAGCGATGCAGATTCGGTTTCATGTGTTAGAGAAATCGCATTTAAGTTAACAGGAACCTCCTGGATGCAGCCAACTTCCTTGTTCTTGTTTAACACTGACAAAGTCAAATTACACTCGGTGTTTGCAGTGGTTTTAAGTAACTGAGAAGGCGACTCCTGCAGATATGAAAGGCCAAACGGTCCACTGTTTGAAAATGAACAGGAACCCCCACCCCCTCGCTTCATATTAACGTTCGTACTAAGTCGAGGCAAGGAATCGTATTTCAAGTTATTAAATTCCGCCTTGACTTCCTCCAGTTCGTCCTTCGTAACGCAAACATTTTCGATGTTTTTGACTTGGTTTTTAAGCAAAGTCAACTCCTTTAACAACTGGGATACGTCCAAGTGGTCAAATAAAATGGGGGGTAGTTTCTCCAACCGGCGGCGTTTCTCCAATACGACCAAACATATTTTCTATGGGATCCTGATTAAGATTCCTAGTGTAAAAGAACCTAACGTTAGCATCTTTTAAATCCGACCAAATTTTTATGAAACTTTCGAGAGTGGTGATCCAATTTTTGACACTCGGTACCTGTATTCGTTTGTAATTTGCCGGAAGGGCCTGTCCTGTAGATGAATCAGTATAATGTAAATCCCTAAGGATACTTATGGCCTCTTTCCAAAACGCGACATGTGCGGATTGGCCGCGAACTTCCTGTACGGGTCCCCTCATCTTGCCCGGGGCGCGACCGCCGCGCGAGCCGTTGACGCTGTCGAACAGTCGGTCGAAGAACAGCACAGCCTCGGCCGTGTCCGCCATGCTTGCGCTTACCGCCGTCCCACTCATGTGGGTTCCTTGAAAAATAGATTATTATAAATAATACTATAAGGCTTTATCATCAGATTAGTTCGATTAATATTCATAAAAAGACTATAAATTTAAGTGCAATCACGTGTGCCGTGCGCTCGACTAGTGGATACATATTGTATCCGAATATTGCCACAGGATGGTTACCCGGTGAGGTGGGTAGCGGGATAACGTAAGATTAATTTTGGAACAACTGATCAGAGATTGGCAATCACAGAGAGAGTTGGCATATTATTGACACTTGCCCAATAGTGGAATAATATTTACAGATATTATTTAAATTATAAAACAACGTATATCTGGAACTTTGTTGTGAGGGTATGCTGCTGACATACAAACCACTACTACATACTAGTATATTTCAACTCGTGTCTCGCTAAAGGGTAAATTTTACGAATTTTCTTACTAATAATATAAAATCAAGTACTACTTACTCAGTCTTACTAAGAATTTCATGGTTGCACAAACTCGTTCGCTCAACGCTTGAGTGCAGTTACGAACCTTCATCTTCTTTATCTGTGAAAATTAAGCGAAACTAGTCATATAAATACCACAAACGTAGGTCACATTGCGCGTCGCATATTTGGTAAGGAAATACTCGACGAAGAAATAAAATATTTTATTGGCAGGTTGTCCACGAATCAGATGTATTAATATAGACATAGTTATTTAGGTTACACAATTAAGGCTCTGATAGATGTATTGAAGGAAGAACAGACAATCATCAAGACGACGCACAAATCAATTTATCTTACTACCTACCATATTTCAAATAGGGATCATGCATGAAAAACAGAATTCAATTTCATTGATACGATTTAAGAGAAAGAAAAGCATATAAAACGCAATACACTAAGTTTTGACCTGTTTATTAAGATTTTATATAGAATCAAAACTTGTTAAAATTAACTTCTTTCATGGTTTAAGTAGATTGTTTTTTTCGGCATCCTCTTTTTATTGACGTAATAATTCAATGATATTGGCTTAAACATTCATTCTGAGATAAATGCAAATTTATTTATAAGGTCCGTATATTTTAAACAGCTGTGACGTCATTCCTGTCGTCGATTTTCTATAGAGTGTTTTTGTAGGGGCTCGGAACTGACTTTTTAAAGCTTCATATCTTATGAAAAATAAGACGACAATTTATTGTTTCGCGTAAACAGTTATCCTTCTCTTTCAAAGTACTTTCCAGAGAGCGTAAGAATAAAATATATCCATGATCCCCTTATTATACCTTGTCCCGGGTTCGAGTTATGAGTATTTGTTTCCGAGCCTTGGATGTTTTCTATGAATTTAAGTATATGTTTCTCTTTATAAGTATGTTTATCGCTGTCTAGTACCCATAGTAAGTACGGTGAGCTTTATGAGTAGATGCACACACTTTAGTGTTTGGTCACTTATACATCATGTTTGCAATGACGTTTGAGGAAAAAAGGTTGCCAGCTGAAATTGTTTTAAAAAAACAATATTACATCTACCCCATTTGTGCCGACCTCATTTAAACGCGTAACGAAAGGGGAGGGACACGGCAATACGTTGGAATGACATGAAGATATACGTACATACTTATCTAACGTATTGCGGCGTCCCCCTTGTTAGTGCTTAATTTAGGAAAGTGTAATACGCGCATTAGTGTGGGATAAGAGCAGGAATAATGATGATGACATTTACCCCATTTATCAGCTATAATTCGGCCTCAAAGGAAATTAGATTAAATTTTCAAATAATCCTTCGCATTAGCTTCCAAATCATAGTCTCATACTGAGGATTATATTGAAAAAAGAAGAAAAAAAAAAAGAATCTAAAAAATCCAAGAAAACACAACAACCGGCACAGAATAAGTAATAGTACAAGCAACCGGGGAAAAAGTAGGCGATTATTTCCACTAAGCGACCCCGTTTCCTACTATTTCAGCGAAAATCCTGTATGTACTACACACACAGAACTATATCGAGATAGAAGGAAAGAGTGTATGTACCTCGCGTGCCGAAAAGAGGTTCTGAGGACTGCATTGCTCGCCGCGATGCTCAGTCCGCTCTCGACCGCTGTCCGTGTGTGACGTTCGAATATAAAAACAAAATGCCCTGTTGCTCGATAATAAACTGTTTAAACACCACCAAAAAAGTAGGAGCTGTGAATCAAGATATTTCTTTTCATAGGTAAGTACTCTTTTCCCTAAAATATCCGTTATTATTTATAAAACAATTTATTTTGTTGCATAGTATTAATTTCATATACACAGTAACGGGCGAGTCCGTGTCTACTGCTACTTTTAAATTGCGGCTTTAATTACTAGCATAGAGGCATTTCATCTTAGTCCTCAGGGTTGGCAACGCATTTGAGGTCTTAGGATTATAGTCTTGAGAATTCAAATGTCTATGGGTCTCAGATTCCACTTACCATCAGGTGGCCTGAGTGCTCGTGTGCCTTCTCCTTAACATAAAAAAAAAAAAAAAAAAAAAAAATTTGACGCGCCAGACTTGGCATGCATTGAAAACCAGCAAAGAAAATAAAGCAATCCAAACTGTCGAGCACTTGTCGAGACGCGTTCAAGGTTGATTTCTCATTTTTCTGTCAAAAGTAAGATATAGTGTTGTACCCGGCGATTTTCAATGCCGATTTCTTAGTCGATTAAAATAAATTTTGAAAACAGAAAAAATGATAATTATTTTTACAAGCGTTTATTTCACTTGCAATGTATGTATATGCGTATGTAAGTATGTATGTATGTATGGGTCAAATCTTGCAAATTAAATTTGACCCACTTCCCGTTAACGGAATGGGCTGAAATTTGGACCATATATGTAAACTCAATGACAATGCAATATTATGGTATCTAAGAGATGATCTGATGATGGAGTCGGAAGGTGGCGACAGGATCTCCGTTATTCTTAACGTAGACCCAACGTGTTAGGACTCAATAGTTTTGTCTCGATAAGCAGATAAAAATTTTGCAAAAAAAAGTACAGTCGGCAGCAAAAACTTGTCCCAAAAATGTTTTTTTTACTATTATGTAGCCCTGAGATGAAGTAGTAGTCAAAATGAAATATTTTTGCCAAAAGCAAAAATTTTTGCAATTTTATTTCAGTTTTCCAAAAGATCCTATTATAAAAAATAGATGGATAGAAGCAACGGGTCGATAAAACTGGTTTCCTACAAAACACAGCCGGATTTGTTCTGTACATTTTCACAAAGATACCTTTACCTACTGGTGTGTGTGTGTGCGTGCATGCGTGCGTGCGTGCGTGTGTGTGTGTGTGTGTGCGTGTGTGTGTGTGTGTGCGTGTGTGCGCGTGTGCGTGTGTGTGTGTGTGCGTGCGCTCACGCGCGCTCTATGCTACAGACATAGTATTTTTTATGCTACAGATAAAAGGATCACCTTCTTTAGAGAAGGACTCTATCAAGACCACGCCAAGGAAAAGAAAGCTGGAAAAAGTGATTTTACTATAAAATGATGACATACTAATTGGTTTTAAAATTTGTGTAATTAGTAGTTTTGCATTATTATATTTCAACATATATTACACTTACAGAATA
The DNA here is from genome assembly GCA_949316455.1 of Acleris holmiana. Lineage (NCBI taxonomy): Eukaryota > Metazoa > Arthropoda > Insecta > Lepidoptera > Tortricidae > Acleris > Acleris holmiana. The sequence continues at coordinate 2,512,357 of OX438766.1, forward strand.
TTAATGAACCATCCACATCAGACGAAACTTTAATTCATACACCAAAGAAGAAAAAAATTATGAACCAATTGAATAACGCAAGGCAAATGATAAAAGAAAAAGACAAACAAATTTAACGCTTGAAGGAAAAAAACCGTCGAAAAGTAAATAAAATACTTTCCCTAGTGGCATTGCTGACGCTCTTTTCCGTTGCGACTTGCGATCGATGACACCACAGATTAGAAACGATTTTGTGTATGTTGTACACATCACTAAAAGACTCGCGTGACGTCAAAGTGCCTACGCAAAATGTTACACGCTCGGTTCTCATATAAAACGACGAACTCTTTCCTTCTATCTCGATATAGTTCTGTGACTACACATTAATAATATAATATCAAACTTGGCCTCTTATTTATGTTTTTTTTAGACCCTTGGTCTTGGGCTCTACATTAAAATCCGTAAGTCAACCTTAGTCTATGGCTATCTCTTTTCCTCACGATGCGTAACTAAATTGCAAAAAAGTGATGGAGTGACCGAAGTTAAAACTACACCAATTGAATTCTGAAATGAAATTACACCTCGGAATTGTCACTGTCATCACAACTGTCAATCAATTCGTCTCCATTTCACTCACTGTGACTGTGCATACTTGGGTATTTATTTGTGAACAAACAAAACAATTACCACGTATAAATCTTTCGTAGAGTGATTGTCGTATAAATCGTCGGCAAAAATGGGTGCCCTAGCCAGCAGGCAGAACGCTGGCGTAGAGGAAGCCGATGTAGTATCAAACCATGCGTATAAATATCCTCCTCGATCAGGTACTGCTGGTGACCTTATAAAGATTACCATTACACGTAAATAAAAAGTTGGTTTTAATGTCCTCTGTCTCAAGTATTAATTCGAATTGGTTGGCTTCGTTCAGGTAATTACTTCGGCAGCCACTTTATCATGGGTGGAGAAAGATTTGATACTCCTCAGCCAGAGGCTTATCTGTTTGGAGAAAATGCAGACTTGAACTTTCTAGGCAGCCGGCCTACTCCTGTAAGTATTTGTATGATCAGAATTCTAGCTTTCATTCCTTATTAATACATAGTTTACATGTTTCAAGCATTAAATGGGTATATAAATTAGAATTATCAAATGATTTTATTAGTGTGAAAACACAAATGGTTTTGTATGTATAATTAAACCGGAGAAAGTGTTTAGCTTGTTGTTAATATTGTAAGTAGCTGAACAATAGTCAATAAGCTTTCTATTAGAAAAATCAGGTCTAAAAAGAAATATGTTTTCTGTGAATTTTCTTTGACAACTTTTACTTATTAGTTTGTTTAGTCACCTTTGGACAGACTGCACTTCCTTGAGTAAAACATTTAAGGCAAGCCTTTATTTTATTTAATCCTGTTTTCAACAGTTTCCGTACCCTCCACCTCAGTCAAATGAACCAACAAAAACCTTGAAAAGCCTTGTGAACATTCGTAAAGAGTCTCTCAGGTTTGTGCGCTGCCCAGAGCCGGTGGGGAAGCTTGTGGAGAACAACAAGATTGGTGATGGCATGAGTAAACCTGTGGACAACAATGGCAAGAGCACATATTACAACATTGAGTTTACGTTTGACTGCGATGCTAGGATTGCCATCACTATTTACTATTTCTGTACTGAAGAAGTGACTCCTACAGGTGTTGTGTGAGTATAACCGCTAGTAGTATGTTGTTTTGTCTCAGGCTAATTGCTTGAATTGAATATTTTCTATTCTATTCTAGATATTCTTGCTTATTAAATCATAATTTCTTAATTTCTTGTGTTATTGGTAAGAGGCATTTATTTAATATTGCAATTTATATTTTTTTATGTCATATAATCATACTGAATTCACAATAAGATCATTCAAAATAAAATAAAAATATACACTATTACAGGCTAATAAAAACCCTTTAAAATCCTGTCATTATTTATATGTACATACATACATAAAGTCACGCTTTCATTCCCAGAGAGGTAGAATTACCAGCAACACTAAAAAACTTGTTGATAATTCTGTAACCACATTTTGTACAATCAGGCTAAGATGTTTACCATTGTATTAGTTACAGGTTGCAAGCCCATCGCCTAACAATACTACAGCCCTTATCGACGGGTAACCGCCAATCCCTCCTATCTCAATAGGTTAAAACTTTACAGTAGACGCAAAAAGCTTAACTAATTTAACTTAGCTTTAGGTTCGATCAGGTATTGCCAGGATAAAAAAACACCACAAAAATAATTTATTTAAAATAGGAGAAATTTCTATTGTGTGCGTTAGGTGGTAATTGTCACGAATTGCGAAAAAAGTTGTTTGACCAAAAGTGACAGTTAGGAGGTATTGGTGGTTAACCGTCGTTATTCCCTTAGTCACCTCTTATGACATCCACGGGAAGACATGGAGTAGCACTATTCTTACATGGCAACCACACAGAAAATTAGTTGCATATTCTACTCATTAGGTTTGTTGCTCCTAGGTATTACCCCCGAGACCCGTCGATGACATCCCAAAAGTACCATTACAAGAAGGGAGCGAACCAGCAGTTCTGCCAGCTGGCGCACGTGTTCGACCCCTCGCGCCACGCCGACGAGGAGCTGGTGTTTAACGCGGACAACGAGATCATCCCTGTTGCCATCTACTGCGTCGTGGACGAGGGGCAGGACGGTAAGACTCCAGCGGTTGGTAGACTGGCACACTGCCCTCGCATCAGGTCTATGAGGAACTAATGTTCAATTTAGATTGTGAGATGATCTTAGTAAAGTTGCCATCTATTGTGTTGTGGATAAAGGGCACGACTGTAAGGGTCCAACAATAATTGAACTGGGGTTCAGCAATTTGCACTGTAACCATGATGATGATGATGATGGGTGGGGACGCCCGGCCGGATCAGGCGGGCGGTCGATCAGTCTCCCGGTCATTCCGCCCTGTTCCCCTTGGTTGAGCCGTGGGTTACTGGCCCGGCGACGCTCCCATCCAGCATAGATTCCATCTTCTTGTTTTCCTACAGAACAGAAGTGCGTCCTGTAGGTTAATGCTTTTAAGTGCTTCCGTTGATAACTTGTCCTCCCCGAATGTTTGGTATCTCAGTGATGAGTACATGACACACTCGGCTAGGACATGTTGGCTTGTCTCCTCTTTGCCACAGTGCGGGCATAGAGGATTCTGTTTAATACATATAACCATTAGATGTCTGTTGAGCAGACAGTGTCCAGTCAACACACCCGTTAGCAAACTGAGATTATACTTACCAAGATTCAATAAGTAACTGTAACCATTGTCAACACTATTTGCTAGGGATCAGTCTAAAAAGGGTTGCAAGCTTTTTTTTTTTTTTTAAATTATGTAATGGCTTTCACATCTTTTTATCAGGATGTATTTCGCCAATGACAACTTGACATTAGACACGCTGGGAAAATGTTCGGTGGAGAAATTTTGTATAATGCGAAAGGATCCGGGTTTCAGGAAACCTAAAACAAATAACATGAGTTAAGGACGACACAAACATAAATAAGCCACAAAACATTTGACGGACAACTGCGGAAGTTGTGTTAAGTGAGTGGAAAAAAAAAGTTAGTAAAAACAGGGTAGGGAAGATATCACAGTAACACTTTACTAGAACACAGAATTACGAACATTTTGGCACTAAAGTTTAATTTCATGCGATTGTATATATTTTATAAGCAGTTTAAGTGAAATGGGACAGGCGAGAAGAGATTGAAAGTTAGTTGGACGCCCTTATCATCATTATGTCGAAAGACGTCCACTACAGGGGGGTTATTATGACATAACTATGCAGTTCTGTTTATGCTCAGAGAAAAGGACAGAGCTATATAACTGCCATAGCTCTGTCCTTTACGCTCACCGTGAACTGAGCTGCATAGCTAGGTTATAATAACCCCTCAGGACATGTTCACCATAAAGTTGTCAAGCATGTGCCCTAGTCAGGTTATTTGTTTCAGAAATAAGGCAGTCTCACACGACGTACGCGGTGGTGGAGCGGCACGCAGACGGAGCGTCCGTGCTGAAGGCACTCAAGCAGAAGTTGTTCGTGGACGGGCTCAGCTACCTGCTGCAGGAGATCTACGGCATAGAGAACAAGAACCTTGATACCAAGGTATGGTGGAAATCCCAAGTGTTGTTATTGTTTAAACCCATTAATCTCGTGAGCCAAGTTGTGCTATAGGGGTTATGTAAAGGCATTTTAGTTTAAACTATATTTTAATGAGTATAAAGTTCATTTTTATTACTCAATGTTAGATTAAAATTCTAACTTATGAAAATCTTCACGTTCGTAGTATGATGGGGCTGACGAGGTTAAGTCGCAAACGGGCAGAGAGCTGAGGTGGCCCGGAGCCCATTTCTATACAGTGTGGATAATGTAGTAGACTGTACTTGACCTATATTTATAATTACTCTTATGCTTTAAAATACGTTGTTCAGCTAGTTCCTAGTGCGTCACCTCGCGCTGCGCCTGCGCCTCCTCCGTTCTCTGTGCGTTTGCAGCTCTATTGAATGCAAGTTTGCTTCTTACATACATCTAATTACAGTTCAAATTCATCACGACAACTCGCTATTACTGTCAAAAATAATTCCAACTTGGTTCACAAGCATTGCAAAAGATCGACTCCACATTGAAAACCACATGATTTTCCGATGATTAGCCGTCCGACGAAGACACCGAGGAAGGCGGGTCGGAGTGCGTGATCTGCATGTGCGACGTGCGCGACACGCTGATCCTGCCGTGCCGGCACCTGTGCCTGTGCAACTCGTGCGCGGACTCGCTGCGCTACCAGGCCAGCAACTGCCCCATCTGCCGCGCGCCCTTCCGCGCGCTGCTGCAGCTGCGCGCGCTGCAGCGCGCCGCCGCGCCGCCGCCCGCCAGCCCGCCGCTCGTGACTATCCCATTCATTCAATTCAACTATACTAGACGTTGTCCGTGCATAAGTGGTTTATCTAGAGGACTATCCGATTTTTCAGTATTTTTTTTATTCCATTGTACTCTATAAATTCGCTGTTCGTCTGTCCGTCTGTCACAAAGCTGTATCTCGTGAATAGCTAGATAGTTGACATTTTCACAGATGATATGAAAAACAACAAATACTAAACACGGAATATAAATAATATTTAAAAGGAGCTCCCATACAACAAACGTGTTTTTTTGCCCCAATATTAATAACGGTAACAGGTGGAAACTTGAAATATTCACAGAATATTTAGTTGTATATGTATGTATACACTTAAACAAAAATAGTTTCATTAAAATAAAATAAATATTTTAGGGAGCTCGACCGACGTGATTTTTGTGCCTTTTTTTCTCGATCATAATACAGACACCATGGTTATATAGATAATGGGACCCTTCGTGCGTGAGTCCGACTCGCACTTGGCCGTTTTTTTTTTAATAATTTGCCGGATGGTCTCCGACAGTTCCCTAATAGTAGGTGTGTCACAGGGCAGCATGGAGAACATCCCGGCTGGCTACGAGCCGGTGTCGCTGATCGAGGCGCTGAACGGGCCGCTCGGGGGCCGCGCGCCCGCCGCGCCGCCCGCGCTCGCGCCCGCCATAGCCAGCCCGGACACCGACACCGCGTCGCAGGTCAGTCGGAACACTCACTACCTGCATGCAGGGCAGCATGGAGAACATCCCCGCAGTCGGTATACTCACTACCCTGCATGCAGGGCAGCGTGGAGTACACCCCGGCAGTCGGTACTCTCATTACTCTACATTCAGGGCAGCATAGAGAATATCCCCGCAGTCGGTACACTCACTACCCTGCATGCAGGGCAGCATGGAGACCATCCCCGCAGTCGGAACACTTACTACCCTGCATGCAGGGCAGCGTGGAGTACACCCCGGCAGTTGGTACTCTCACTACTCTACATGCAGGGCAGCATGGAGAACATCCCCGCAGTCGGTATAATCACTACCCTGCATTCGGGGCAGCGTGGAGTACACCCTGGCAGTTGGTACTCTCGCTACTCTACACGCAGGGCAGCATGGAGAACATCCCCGCAGTCGGTATACTCACTACCCTGCATTCAGGGCAGCGTGGAGTACACCCCGGCAGTTGGTACTCTCACTAATCTACATGCAGGGCAGCATGGAGAACATCCCCGCAGTCGGTATACTCACTACCCTGCATTCAGGGCAGCATGGAGTACACCCCGGCAGTTGGTACTCTCACTACCCTGCATGCAGGGCAGCGTGGAGCACACCCCGGCAGTTGGTACTCTCACTAATCTACATGCAGGGCAGCATGGAGAACATCCCCGCAGTCGGTATACTCAGTACCCTGAATGCAGGGCAGCGTGGAGTACATCCCGGCACTCGCTGCCCTACGCTATGCTTGTGACCCCGCAGGCGGCGGAGGCGCTGAACCGCTGCAACCTGGAGCGCAGCTCGTCCACCAGCCTCGGCAGCGCCGGCAGCCGCCGCGCGCCCGCGCCCGCGCCCGCGCTCACGCCCGAGGTCAGTCGCCACAGATACACACACATTTATAGCTAAACGGGACTGATCCCCCTACTCATAAACGTGGAATAACCGTGGGGTAGCTTATAATAATTGTATTGTTATTTTACTTATATATTTTAACATTTATTGTTAAAAACTTAACTTACAGATTTAAAATAAATATCCACTATAATAATAATTGATTTTATTTCAGAATTAATTCCATATAATTATGTTAGTAACACTTATAACTATATTAGGTGGTGTTACGTGCATTACGTTAAAATAAAAAACTAATCAGTTAGAAGCCCTGTGCAACTTATCCTAATGACGTAGGAAGGGTCCGCCTAGGCGCGCCGCCGCAACATTTAGGAGGCTGTTTGCCGTGCTTTGTCACTTTCTGTCAGATGCAAATGTCACAATTACAGATAAGGACAAAGCATGGCATAAGCTACCCCACGGTTATTCCACATAAGGGGGTTAATCACGTAACAATCGTATTGTAATATTTATATTTTTGTGCAATAAAGAGTTTACATACATACATACATACATACAATCATTTTGCTTCGTACCGCAACGTGGTCACGAAATACCTCGGGTAACTTGTCCCGAGACATTGATGATTAAATTTTCTCGTGACCACGGTCGTTGCAATACGATCGAAACGTTAAGGAAATTACAAGCAGAGAAAGCGAAATAACGCTTACTGCTATAATTATGTTTCACTACTCAAGCTTGGCAGTTAAATATATCATGACTGCACTAGATTACTGCAGATAAACTGGAAAGAAAACTGATCGTTCATTAAGAATACGATAATCAATATCCCTTTTGGTGGACATAAAAGAGAGATTTATCGATTACTTAAAATTTTAATCATTTATGAATGGTTCGTGCTATGAAGATAACGATAATTTGTTAGTAATGAATAATGATGAAAGATTGAAGATTTTTATTTATAGTAATGGAAAATATTTAACACATTCATTTTGTAATAGTCCTGTTTTATAAAATAAACAAGTTTAATTAAATTCCTAGACCCTCATTATGGTAAAGAAAAAATATCGACATATAGCTATAATTATCGACATAGCTAGTATTTCAAAATAATTTTAACGCATCCCTAAGAACTTGACAGCTATAACTTTGCAACTCCGATAGCGGGGTCTATTCATAATACAGCGTCTGAATCCAGCTTTATTGTTATTTAAGCTTATAGAATTTGATAAATGAATTGCCCTCCTAAGCCAAAAAGCAGTATCTCAAATTCAATAGGTAAATCAGATTCAATCATATCTTGTTAGCAATAAGGATGCTTTTGCAACGGAAGTTTTGTTTGAGATACTGCCATTTCTCTTAGCATGGCAGAAAGCCTCCTTAGCTGACATGAAATGAAGTTATGGTCTTACTTGAAGACTGCCAGTGTTTTGCAATTAATTCGAAACACAGACAGTCTAAGCTTATTTCATTCTAACATATTGTGATAGTTTCTACACTAAATAGCACCTTTCATCGAACGTATCATTTCATCGAATTACATTTAGTCGAACGCAATTTTCTGCTGAAACCATTTTTTTTTCAGGGTATCTTAAACATCTAACATAACCTAACCTACGTAATAAATGTTTTAGATACCCTGAAATCAAGATTATAGTCTTGAGAATTCAAATGTCTATGGGTCTCAGATTCCACTTACCATCAGGTAGCCCAAGTGCTCGTGTGCCTTCACCTTACCATAAAAAAAAAAATGGTTTCAGCAGAAAAAAGCGTTTGATGAAATGACACATTCAATGAAGTGAATAACAATGAAAATAATGAGTTACTAAATAATACTTTTGAAATTATTCGTCGTTTGTAATATAAATATCGATTTTAAAACAAGGGTCAAACGGTCCCATGCAATTTAATTTAATGAGTAAAATTATAAAATTGTGAGTTAGTCCTGTAGACGCTTACTTTTATAATGTGGTTGGTGTTATATTTTTGTCTCAGTTCCGCATGTCAGTGCTGCTGGCGCGCGAGCAGGACGGGAGGCGCACCGAGCGCGCCGCCAGCCCGCTGCTGCGCGGGCCCGCCGTGCTCACGCGCACTGAGCCAATATCGAAGGTATCTCACAAACATATTCACAGAACATACGAGTATACAGGGCGTCCCACGGCTATGCCACATGGAAGGAAAGTACCTTGAATATTGTAGATGGAACATTTTACTGAAAGAAGACATTATTTTAATTTAAAAAAACAATTTAAACTGCATTCATAGATATTTCAATAATTACAGGGAGCGAAATAATCAAAAGAGTGCGACTTTGTATTCAACAGGAAGGGACTCATTTTGAGCATTTGATAAATTGATTAATTTTGTATAAAAATGTTAAAATTTATGGTCTTCCTTTTATTTCTGACACTTTGTTATTTAACAAAAAATAATCCTTACGATGAAGCCTTTCGATCGGTATGATTAAGCTACAGGGTAATTATTTTTCTCGTGTAACGGGTTTGATTCCCGGTTCAACCATGTAATTATTTAAATATCTATGAATGCAGTTTAAATTGTTTAATTAATTAGGTCTACAATTTTAACCTTTTTGCGATTTAAATGCGGTCTTTGGATTTTTGAATGATTATTTTTACGAACCGCATTCAAAGAATTTTAAATAATCGCCTGTCTGAACCGGAAATCGAACCCGTCAGATGTGATGATTTAGTTTACAGGAACCAGTATCAGAGTTTCACTTTGTATACAGGAAGGGACACATTTTGAGCATTTAATAAATTTAATTGATGGTAAATAGCATTTTTTATGGCATTGAGAAGGCTAACGAGCACACAGGCCACCTGATGTTAAATGGAAACTGTGATCCATGGACATTCGCATTCACAAGACTGCAATCCTAAGACTGCAAATACGTTGCCAACCCTGAGGACCAAGATGGATTGCCTCTATGCTATACCTTATTATTTTACATAAATGTTAAATGTAAAGATCTTTATTTTATTTAAGATTATATGTTATTTAGAAAAAATAAATACTTATAGTTGAGCTTTGTGATTAGTACCTACAGTTAAAACGCCCTTGTTTTTTACATTTAACGGATTCGATTCCCGGTTCAAACAGGCGTTATTTAAAATTCTTTGAATGCAGTTCATATTGTTTTTTTAAATAAAAATGATGTCTTCTTTGAATTAAATGTGATTCGAAATACAGTATAGTTAATAATCCCTGTCCTGGTGTCCTGGAAAATTCTGTTTAAATTATTAATTCGTCATTTAAATTATCATAAAATATTTAACTCGTAATTTTTTTTTCTTTTGTCAATGAAACAAATAATTACGGAGATATAGTGCGTTGAAGTTGCGCACGACGTCACGCCAGTGCACGCTTTTTACCACGTTATGATTGTGACGTCACGAGCCCCCGAACTTTGATGCGCGTTGTTTGTCAGTTTTGATTGATTTGATAACGGAAAAAATACGTGTCCAATATTTTTTGATAATTTTACTGACGCAATAGTTAGATTTTTTACCCTGGACGTATCCTTCTTAAAATTAAATTAAATTAAATGGGGTGTTAATTTTTGCGTAAATTACTTCGTTGACTAAAATGTTCCTCTTTTAGTCTACATTAAGTCTGCAGTACGCGCCGGACGAGGCTTCTCTCCATGAAGGCTCAGGGTCCGAGGACGAGTGCGACGAGCCGCGCGCCGAGCCGGGCGCCGAGCAGAACGGCGAACCGGACGCCGAGCCCGACAGCGACGCCGAGCGCCTGTCGCCGCTGCTGGCTAACGGGGTAAGTAGACTTACATATAAACACAAATCGTTTAGTTATTACTTTGATAGAAAAGTAGTCTTTATTTCTCTTAGACACATGAGCGCTTTTCCTATTAATCAATTAGATACGATACCAGGTTGAGAAAGTAAAGGGACGAAATGGTCGATAAGCATAAAACAATAGACACTCCTGCCTGATCAAATAACTACTTATGCCAAATATGTTTTAACAAAAAAAGACCTAATGTTCGCTAAGACAGGGCCGAGAGTCTACACGGTAAAAACGATATCGTATTTGACGTGTTTCCGTATTGTCAACGTTTTCATAACTCTTATGTCATTTACAATAATGGCGACTGTGACATAAACGATTCTAAAACACGTCAAACACGATATCGTTATAACGCAGTTGAATACAGGCCCAGTTTACTTGTATCTCCTATAATTCGTTGAGTTGCGTTTCAGTTAAAAAACACTGTGGCTTGCCGTTGAAAAGGTAAAACGGAAGTGTTAATAATGGTGTTGTGTTGCAGGTGGGGAAGGGGCGGCCGCGCTCGCCGCCCGCGCCCGCGCCCGCGCACGCCGAGCCCGCGCCGCGCGCCTGTGAGTACCCGTGAGGGGGGGGGGAGATCATCTACACTCGTATTATACATATATACCTGATTTAGTGATTTTCCTTGCCCTTTCATATTTAAATGCCGTATGAAAGATAAGGATAGCGTACATTGTAGAGTCATTCGGATTTAGGATTTGAGTTTACCTTTCGGTTCGTAATAGTTGCGATGAAGAGGATTCCTCGTGAGTGGGACTTTGAATCTACCAACAAGGAAATAAAGTTCAGTTACCTTTGCTCTTAACACTGCCCAGTGACGCAGATCCGTGACCATAAATTCTTACTCCTATGCCAGTGACACGTATACGTGATTTTATATTTGAGTCCTTTTCTCTGCGATTTCGTTATATTAAAATTAAAAATTAAATAATATTTTATTGAGTACTGACACCACAACACGTAGGACAACTGGCGCCGTCAAACTAGAAAAAAGGCACTATACTATTTTACCTATAAACAATGACAGTTGACATACATCCGTGTCAATGGAATTCGTACTCCTGTGCCAGTGACACGTATGTGTGACTGCGCTAGTTAGCGTAGGCATAGCGTAAGAGCTTAGTGCAACGTTGCCGGGGCCGAACGTGCTAAATGCCATATGTCAAAATTCAAATAATAAATATGTACTAATAAACATGTTGTAACAAATTTTGACCACTTAATGTTTAGATGAAAAGGGGTTAATCACTACTGATATGAAATTAAACTGGGGACTTTTTTTTGACGCTCTTTTATAGATTACATCTCAATTTTGAGCCATCTGCTTGTTATAGCGAATATCCATCAAAGGCATTAACATCTCGCTTTCAATTACTCGACGGAGATTTAATGTATCATCTCTAGTATCAGATCAGATCATGGTGGGGAATACTTCGTGCAACTGTTTTTTTGTACGGGTACCATACGAAAGCTTATTTAAATAGGTAAAAATGGCATAGCTAAAGTCGAGTCCGGAATTAGGCGAACTAACTTGACAGCCGAAAATGTTGCCAGACATAGGAAATAATAAATAGTGATAGGTTTATGTCGACACAAATATGTCGATATAACCTTGTGCCTTCTATAAATCTGATTATATTTATATTTTATCAAGTAATTGTCGTCAAAACTTTCACACTCATACATACTCGCCAAATAGGGAAAAACTACAGCAATTTTTACGATATAATATCAACATTTTACGATATAATGTTAACAAAACTAGATGGCGGACTGCGTCGTTAACGATGTCTAAAACGATGATTGATGTATTTTTAAATCCAACCAATTTTTATTATTATTATTTTGCTTAGTAAAATTATTAGTTAGATTCCAAACACAATAATAATGATAAACTAGACTTTTTAAATATCGATATTAACAGCACTAGCCAAACTGTGGCAACATTAGTGTACAATGAACTGTCAAGTTAGTTCGCCTAATTCCGGACTCGACTTTAAGCTTAGTCTTTTTAAAATTACAATAAATGACCCTTATTTGCACTAGTTTTCATTTATAACAAAGACCAAAATAGAAATTTCACACTTGCTTCTTCTATGATAAGATTGACACGTTTTTTACGTTGTTAAAAGAAAGCGTGTTAATGTAAATAATGTTTCTGTAATTTATATTGTATGATGTTACTGTTTTTAATTATATACATATTTTTACATGAATCTAAAAATATACGCGGATCAACTGGACCTCTTTGAAGTTGCGCAAAATAAACGTTTGTGTAAAATAGACATAGTCATTGATATTCTATGAGATTTTGACCTCTACCATATTTATTGTATATTTTTCTTTGATAATAACCACAATTCGCTAAATCATCATGACCACAAGCGTCACACCCGTGCCACGGTACTAGCGACCCTAGCTACAGGTGTTAAAGTTGGTAATGGTTGGCAGCGAGCGCGTCGCCTGCGCCGGCCGAGGACTCGGACTATTTCACCCCGGAGGACACCGCCACCACCATACTGACGGTGCCAAAACACAAAAACACTGTAAGTGGGGGGTTTCTACCGCAAACTACACCTTGTTACTAGAGGCTAAGGATCAAAATAGATGGCTAGATTCAGTTAAAAAAATTAAATAGTGTTAAGTGCATAAAAATAAACTTGGAAAAAGAAATAACTAGCGCGAAAGCAATTTCATCTAAAATGGTAAAATTACATTTAACAAATCTTCTGGAACGAACGTCTTTTTTACTTTTAGCATCTGTTATTTGATTAGAAAGTGCCAATTTACCTTAACTTTACGCATGTTCATTCAATCATTATGATAGAATAGACAATAGATACATAAAAATGTATTCCTATCTTTGTCTTGCGTGGATGAACATGTCAAGTGTGCAGGTTAAATGGGCCTAAAATTTTGGCAGTTAAGCGTTCTATTTACAAGCTCCTCCAAGTCATGATAAGAAAACACTTAAGTTATTATTAGTCAAATTAAATTTGTATGTATTGTCCAATTTAATTAGCTGTTCGTAATATAAATAATTAGTTAAAAATATGCAATTAACAATTGTACAGTTTGCGGTAGGAGCCCCAAGAAAACGCGCGAACCCCCGCGGTCGACGTCACCGAGCCGCCATCTTTTGTTGTAGCGTTTCGTTCGTTGCGTTGTTGTGGTATCATTTGCGCATCCATTTGTCACGTACTTCGTTATTTTCGATGTAGTTTTCTTACTTTTATTTGTATTGTGGTTAAGTTGCGTGTACTATGGCTTATTAAGTGTTTTTTTAGATTTAAGCATTGTTGTGTAGCTAGTTTCAATGTAATGTATTGACCGTAGTAGTTACTGAGTTGTGTCGTTTATCGTTAGCTTACTTCAGTTTTATTTATTCTACAAAAATCTGAATATGGGGACTATGGCCGCCACAAAGGACACTAATAATTTGTTGAAAAAAAAACTTGAAGTTAATGTAGACCTTCTTTTTAGCGCTAGTAAATTCACTTCATAATACAGTGTGTCCCTGGATAAGGTGCACAAACGAATAGGGATTAAACTAGATGCAATGTCATCGACAAAATATGTATTTTCTTTTTACCATTTTTTTTGCCGGTGAAATTGAATGTAGTCTCATTCCTATTGGCTATTCGTTTGTGCACCTTATCCAGGGACACACTGTATATTGATTCCCGACATGGGAAGTTAACTGGTTTCTATTCATCCCGCTGATTTACCGAAAATCTTTGGCTTGTCTTCACCGGCGTAAACTTGATGTCATGTTCAAGGGCTTCATGTTTCTCCGGCTGCTCGGTAATGTGTTGTAACACGTGAATCTGGTGCAGGAGCTGGTGGGGATCGCGGCGGAGGGCGCGCCCCCGCGCTGGGTGCTGCCGCACCGCGTCACCTCGCTGCCCGGTGAGTGCGCGCGGGAGGGAGGGAACTTACACATTCCTGGGGACCCCGTGAATGGCAGTTAAAGGGGGATGCTAATTAGCCTATGTAACCAATAACGACAAGCGATATGTCATCGGAGTGTCGGTGACCTAGTTCGAACCCCCGCGGTCACCATGTACCAATGAGTTTTTCTAACTTAAAGAAACTGAAATTGGAAACCTGCACATTCGAGCAGCTGAGTGTGTAAGAAGGTAGTTGCACAAAAGATCCTAAAGTGATCCAAGTGCATCCGAAAGAGCCCACCTGTAAGTTAAGATAGGATATGCCGCTGGATAGGTTATTTTAAGATCCAAAACTTTAACTATAATGGGAAATCCACATATTTGTGTTAAAATTGTTATCGCCACATATTACTGGAAGTTAAACATAACTACATGTTTTTTTGTAACATCCTAGTTTGGTCATTATTAAAATGTCTTACAGCAATTTGACATTTCCTGCCAAAGTTATAGATTAACATACCTTACATACATAATAACGTCACGCCATCGTTCCCAGAGGGGGGTAGGTAGAGCAACAGAATTACCAACAACTCTAAAGAAATCTTGTTGATAATTCTTTAACCACATTTTGCACGATCAGGCTAATAAGTTTACTAGTGTATTAGTGACAGGTTGCAAGCATCGACTAACAGTACTACAAGCCCTTATTTCACACACGACATCCACGGGAAGACATGAAGTGGCACTATTGTAACCCGGTGACCACAAGGTTAAACATTATTATTGGTTCCTAGGCTGGTGTCCATACATTTCGGCCAATCCTCATTTGACATGTTTTCTTTGTGGCAAATGACAAATTTCAACCCGAAATAATCAAATCCATTTCCATTTTGAATTTTAGCAACGAGCATTAGTCTATACGCGCTGGCAAAATACTACACAGTATTATAGTATTTTTTTTTTACTGGAATAGTAAAGGGAAATCAGGAACCATAGGAGATACAGAAAATCTGCTAAGAAGCCATGTGGTAAATTTGATCAACATCTGCTGTCCCGAGTGTAATTTTCCACACAATCAAATGATCCTTACATGAACTGAGTCAATCTAAATTAAAAAGAACTTTCTTAAACCAAAATTGTTATCACAAAAAATACCTAATGGTTTCTTTCGTATTGTTTAAGATTTGCCCATACTACCCCTGTGAAAGTACCACCTTTTATATCCGTTGTTGATTTTGAACCTTTGAGTCAGATGTGCCCGTTACTTGGATCAAAATTAAATGTCAATAGCTCCCTCGTTCTGCTGATTAAAAACGGAAAAATTGCGTCCAAAATGCCGTCCAAAGAAGTTCTCTTTTAGGAACCCCGCTGTCGCAAGCGAGCGTGCGGTCATCGGGCGACTCGTACAGCTCGTCGTCGTCGACGCGGCAGCTGCTGGCGCCCGCGCGGCCGGCCGAGCCCGCGTGCTAGCCCCGCGCGCTGCCCGGCAACACCCGTTGCCTGGCAACGCACGACAACGGCGTCTGGCACCCACTACACCATACTGCCTGGCAATTCCTGCCCGGCAACGTACTCAGGCAGCCGGCCGCGTGCTGCCGACACCATGCGCCAGCGTTCGGCGGCAGCTTCCGTCAATATAGCCCGGCAATACGCACTCAGACAGCTAGGCAGGACGCCTTGACACAGACTGACTTGACCGTGTCACCTGATGAACTTTAAAATATTTATAGCGGCAATATACTCGGACAGCCTGCAACGTGTTGTCGGACAGTATGCGCCTGCTTTAAACGTCAGCATTCGTCTATATTGCCTGGCAATACGCACTGACGCAGCTGGGTAAGACACATTGACATTGACTGACTTGACAGTGTCGCTGTGTCGCCTAATGAACAGAGCCCGGAATTTTCGTAGCACTTTTGAGCTGTCATAGAACAGGACTTCTCGTTTATCTTCTTCCGATAGACATGTGTATATCGATAAATACAGAATACATTTTCTTTTATATTATTACGAGTAGAAGTAAACAACATGTAGTCTTATCGCGAATGAGCGATCTCTTTGAGGCAAGATAAAACTATGAATATCTATTTCTTTTATGAATAAACTAATGATGAAACACTTGTTAGCACTAAAACTGACTTTGAACATGAAATTGATAAATGTTATAACACTGAACTGAACTGATTAAATGTAGAATTGTTAACTATTAACTTTTCATTACAAATCTCTATTTAATATTTTCAGCCACTCAAAAGCTATATAAAAGAGATCGCTCTTTGGCGTTAAGACCGCCTGTTGTTTACCTTTACTTTTAATCTTCGTTGATATGTTGTGTTGTGTTCTATGTATAATGTATCGATAAAAATATGTATATCGGAGTCGATAAACGAGAAGTCCCTATGACACATAAAAATTGCTACGAAAATTCCGGGCTCTGCTAATGAACTTTAATTTAAACAGATGTATTAGAGACTAGCATGAAAGGCCAAGAAGCTTAAATACGATGGAGAATGCGATTTGTACAGTCGCCATCAGATATATCGGAGCGGTCGAGGTACTCAAATATTTCTGAGCAGCAATAAATTTCAATAAATTCTTTGCGGTAAATAAGGTCAATAACATCTGAACATCCTATGCGCCATATATATATGAGCAGTGGTTTTTCAATTAAATCTGAACACACAACAAGACAATAATATCTGAAAGCACAACTCGTCAAAGTTATCTGCACAGACAGGGTGATCATAAATATCTGAACATTTAGGGAAAATATACCTTAAATCACTTAGCATACAGTTTAAAATTCTTTAACGTACTACGCTGGAATACATTTTCTACACAACCACCATTCGGTTAAATCAATGTCAAAACTAAAAAGAGTTTTCTGCTGGATTTAGGGTGTGTATACACTGCCTGAGATAGAGCGTGACGTCATCGTGATACTAATGGCGTCCTTATCTTACTCGTACTGTGCGAAACGTGCGGTATGCATGTGTCGCCCGGACTCTGTGACTCTTTCAGATACAACAATTGGCAGAATTTAGAAATATGGCCATTTTGTACACATTTATGTTTTTGTTGGGATCTAGTTTACACAACAATGATAATTTTCATTTCTTTTAATACCGCTTGAACACATGCGTCTTGTGTGTGGATTTGTGCAGGGCCGCAAGCTTGGTCGTGGAGCGAATGTACGCCCGCCGCAATCAAACACCCTCTTATAGGCCGAAAATACTATCGGAACTACACATTCGCTTCACGCTGCTCGCTTCTCGCTAACCGTCTGCGGTGGGACAAGTGCCTTCTCATTTTCAGTTCGTAAAATAACAAAATATGGTTAAGGGCTAAATGCACGGCAAATAAGTCCATGATCCTATTTCTTTTCATAGAATGATATCATTAGGAATATTAAGAGTAGGGCAAATAAAAGTAAGCAATAAAACGAAAATATACCTTAGTTTTAAATAATAAAATCATAAACACTACTACATGGGTAACAAAAGTTAGTATTTGGTGTAACCTCCTTCAGCATTAAGTACCGCTTGCAGCCTTCTTCTCATCGAATCGACTAGATTCTCGCAGGTAGTGCGGCCTATAAACGACTCCCACACGTTGAAAGCATGAAGTCTTAAGTTTTCCTTTGTGCGACACCGGCTTTCGTCCCATTCTTGGACCATTTTTCCCCATAAGTTCTCAATGGGATTGAGGTCGGGGCTCTTAGCCGGCATTTTGATTCTAGTCAACACATCTCTGTTTTCATGAATCCATGCTTGTACTAACCTAGCATTATGTACGGAGCTATTATCTTGCATGAACGTAATGTGTTCATTCGGATAAACAACGTTGGCAGTTGGTAGAAATGAGTTTTCCAGTATCTTTTTGTAATCGTTTGCATTCATTCGTCCTGTTATCTCTACCAACTCCCCCGGACCATTCTTACTCATCCAGCCCCAGAAACCAATCGTGATACGCCCGCTCTGACGATTAGGCACCACATTTGGCTCGAGATACCGTGTATTATCTGGTCTCCATAGACTCATTCTGCCGTTATCAGATGAGCAGAAAACCTTTTCGTCCATAAAAATGACGTTTTCAAAATTGTAGTTCAAATAAGTCGCTGCGAATTGTAACCGCTCAGCTTTGTGTCGGGCAGTGAGAGCCGGCTTCCTTGCCGGCACTCTATTTCGCAAGCCAACTTCATTTAAACGTCTTCGTATTGTGCTGCTGGACACTTGGTGTATATTTGCAAATTGTGTTGTGTTAATAAATCTGTCATCGCGAGCTTTATTCACAATTGCGTCGTCTTGCCCTCTTGTAGTACAACGCGGACGTCCATACGAAACATGGTTATTTAAGTTTCCTTCTTGCTGCCATCTTTCCAGCCATAAATATACAGTATTTCTCTGAAATAAAAAACTTATTTTTACTTTTCATTGTGTTAAATTCAAAAATACTAATTTCATCAACATTCTCTTTTTCCCCGCTTTGAATGTCATAAAATATACTCACCGCTACTCCGACTTCATTGGCGATCTCTGTTACGGGCACACCATAATTTTTTAGTTGTATGATTTTGCTTTTTATTTCACTATTAATGCGATAGGTAATCATTTTAAAAGATTTTTTAACACTTAATAGGTATAACAATTTACATCCAATGCGATCCAATTGATACATGACATGACAAGACAATAACAATTGCTAGATAGTTGTCAACGTCGACGGAATCAAAAAAGTACGAGTATTGGCTAGTATTACTTGAAGTGTGAAACTCTTCTAAAGAGTTTGCACGTGTGTAATGAAGTTGTTTATTTGCTATGAACTATGATTATTACAATTTTACCCCTTAAAGAAGCAATGTATGGCCGTTTATACAAAATCAAAGACCATCTTTTTGTATTTTTTTTTCTATTCGGAATCATCAAGAAAATTGAGCGGTACGGAGGCTTGAACTCACTGTTTTGTTTTTTTTTTGTAGTTTTGAAAACTAACGAGTTTCTATAAATGTTGATGTTAAGTTTGTTTACAGTTTTCATTAAATAAAAATAAAAAATTAGAAAAAAAAAAGAACATGAATTCTTAATAAAATACAAAAAACAAGCACAATTGAGGATTTGAACCCTGACGCAACGGTATATAATTAAGATTTCTAATTACTAAACCGCTAGGCCATGGTGACTGACATAGCAGTGGCTGAAATATTGCAAAGCATTCGTACCTATTTTAATTTGGCAGCTTCAATATTACATATTTACATTAAATTTGATAAATACACGCAGTGGAATTAAACACAAAGTGGGGGAGGGAAGATGGCCGATTGAAAAATGCCCGGCTTTTACTTTTGATTTATTCTGTTTACTGATTTACTCTATTCACTTGACATTGGCGAAATCACTGTGTGGACCGCCATTAATTAAAAAAGAAGAAGAAGAAATACATGCAGTGAATTATATGCAATGACAGTTATGTTACCGTTTTTGTGAATTGCCAAATATTCTATTTAAATGTATCTCTTGTAACAAGACCGTGAAGTTGCTTTTCGCAGATTTATATTTTGTATACCTACTTATTTTGTAAAAGGAAAATTCATTACATCTGTACGATTACATTTAAACTGTATGCCTAGTGCTTTAAGGTATATTTTCCTTAAATGTTCAGATATTTATGATCACCCTGTCTGTGCAGATAACTTTGACGAGTTGTGCTTTCAGATGTTATTGTCTCGATGTGTGTTCAGATTTAATTGAAAAACCACTGCTCATATATTTGTGGCGAATAGGATGTTCAGGTGTTATTGACCTTATTTACCGTAAAGAATTTATTGAAATTTATTGCTGCTCAGAAATATTTGAGTACCTCGGCCGTTCCGATATATCTGATGGCGACTGTACAATAATTATAAGCTGTTTTTTTTGCATCTCTTTCTCCAGGATGGAAAAAATACATTTTGCATCTCTTTTCTTCATTCCTAACGAAGTTATATATCGTAGCTTCTGTCTAAAGCTTTCTTAGCAATCTCCATAGTACTAAAGTTTCTTAATACAAGCATTTAATATAAATCCTCAGGGTTGGCAACGCATTCGAAGTCTTGATTGTAAAATTCTATGGATGGGCATCACACTTGCTATGTTGCATATGTGTTAGTTTGCCTACTCCATAACAGAAAAAAAACCAACAGTAAACATGAGTAAGGGTGCTTTTCCTCCGGCGTGGTAAGGCGAGACCACCCGAAATGAGAATTGGAATTTTTATTGGCAAAAAACACATGTTCGGTAGAAATGGATTGCCGCGAGACCTCGACCCGATGATGCGATTTTTTTGTATCGAATGAACCATGTTTCTATACAAATAAAAATTCGCGCACCGACTCGTCTTGCCTCGCCGGTGGAAAAGCATCTTTAATCTAAGCATTCATTGATTTATATCCAGCACGGCTAGCACATGACGGCGACGCCCGCGAGATAGACTACCCGTCATTGTCTAATTACAGCGGTCAGAAAAAGACAGGTAGTCTATCTCGCGGGCGACAACTCGCACGCCGTCATGTGCAAGCCGTGCAGTTTTGTAGTTGCCAAATATATTGCAACATAATTATGTAGTGGTTAAACACATTTGACACTATTCTCTATTGCTAAAAGCGTTAGAGCTTGTTCAGGCTTTTATGAGGACCTTGTGTAGCAATAGCCTGTCATCGATATTCGCTTTTAGTGGGAGATATCTCGTGAACTTGGAGACTAATGCATAGTAGCTGTAAGTATTAAGTATTTATAGTAATAAGGAAATTACATTATTAAGTATTACCTTGTATTACTGACGTAGCTAATAGTTTAATTAGATATACCCGTAATAAGTTTAAATTATTAATAATATGGATGTGATCATTAATAAATGTATATATTTAAAAAAGAACAAAATATTCTTCAGCTATATAGATTAGCTGAGTAGATAACTAAGGAAATAGACTGACAAACAAACATTCCTCGATATCGGGCGTTGAATCTCATTTGTTTTATGTTTCTCCGTGTATTGTGTGCCCGCTCGGACGCCCTGCGGAATCCAAATCAAAATTGAAAGTAGTTAGCACAGATGTTGTGAATACGAACGTTTCCGACTTTGTTGCATAGATACGTAAGTTAAAGTATATACAAAAGATACAGCGTTTTAACATATAGACTTAATTTAACCTCTTGAGATCCACCATACTACAATCCGGTAGATTTTTCTTAGTAGGAATTTGAATCTACCCTCAAGGAAATAAAGTTCAATTACCTTTGCACTTAAATGATAATTTCGATTTTAAAACAATTGAAAATGAACTTTATGCTCCTTGAAATAAGGTTTAAATTGAATTGCCTGGATTATGTACTTTCTATAAGACCCGGTCTTACGAGGATTATAAACATACTATGAGTACTATGACATCGTTTGGTTAACCCAGGTTTAGACTGGCAACGCACGACTAAAGTTGCAGAAGTTTATTGCTAATTTACTCTAACTTTTAAGTAACTACTGAAGTTAAAGTAAGACAGCAATCTACTGGCTTTAGATTTTAAAGTATAATGGTGGCACTCCACGGGGTTGTATGTCCGCGTTGCGTTGTTGCCACATTCATTTCCCATTGTTGAGAAATGAATAGGAAGTTGACTTGCCTCCGGTTTGATTTGTCAAAAGTAAACGGTGAAGTTTATTATTACAAAAACGGTATTATTGTTTAAAATATGAATATTATCTTTTTATTTGTGATAACTAATTACTTATTGTTTCAGTCAAAGTTATATTTAAAACAGCAAAAAATATATTAATAAAAAAGGTTGGATGTGTTCGTTAGTGTGGCTAATGTTTTTGGCGGTAACGTCAAGAAGCTATATGAATATGACAGTGGAGATTGCACGGCGAACAACGCTTTGAAGCAAAGAAAAGTGACCGAGAATGACGTCGCTTATGTTTTTTGTCCCTTTAGCGTGATCCCGAGTTTTTGAGAAAGGGACAAAAACATAAGCAACGTCATTCAAGGTCACTTTTCTTCGTTTCAAGTCATTGTTCGCCGTCCAATCTCCAGCCAGTGTCAAGGGTGTGTCTGACTATGGGGCTTTAAATAAAGGTATCGATTCTACTCCACAAATGCTAATTCTTTTGTTCTACAACTTAATTTACAGTAAGTTAAACGTGATCAAACTTTCAAACTTTACTAGTAAAATCAGTGAATTAATTTTGTATGAAAAAAAAAAGTTTTTTTTAAAGTCATAGAACCAAATGAGTTCCATTTGAGGAGTAGAATCGATCCCTACATTTAAAGCCCCATCGTCAGACAGAGACAGAGAGAGGGTTAGGTAAACATACCCTTATAATCTGTGGGTTACGTCTTTGGGTTGATATTGAGCATTGACGAAGTGGTTCTAAAAGTTTTGGATTAAACAATATAGAATTTGCTCTGATTTTACTGTTTTTCTTCTCCAAGTCCTCGGCTTCTCAATAGTTTTAGGTCGAGAACGATGTCATAATGTTTATTCACTACATCTGTATGTTACATCGGCGTATCTTTTGAACCGCAATAGCTACACTTGTCTTGATATTTTTACAGTGTGTGTTAGGTACTATAACCAAATAAAGATAAAAATGAGACGAGGTACCTATAAACAAGAAACGCGTTTTTTTTATTGTACGGTGGCACGAAACCCTCCTTGTGCGAGTCCATCTCGCGCTTGGCCGGTTGTGTTTTGTTTTTGGCTCTAATTTTGACACTTTAAATTATAATTTCCAGACGCGTCATATCGAATTATCGACTTTATTGCATGAAGCTTACATATATGTAATATATGACACTGGCGATTGCACGGGGAACACCTTTTTGAAGCTAAGAAAACTGACCGTGAATGACGTCGCTTATGTTTTTTGTCCCTTTCTTAAGCGTGATCTTGAGTTATTGAGAAGGGGACATAAAATATAAGCTACGTCATTCAAGGTCACTTTTCTTCGCTTCAAAACATTGTTCGCAGTCATTTCCCGTGGTCCACCTTATTAGTTCACCTGGAGATTTTAGCATCCCGTAAGTCTAGGGTTTGCAATATTCGTCCAATTTTAATATTCGAATAATACGAATACATAGTTTTCCAATATTCGAATAATTCGTTTTTTTTTGATAATAGAACAAAACAATGATTCTAAAATGTGTAATTAAAATGTAATAACCTTACAATTTGAATAAATACATTTATCTGTTAATAATAATAAGGAACATGGTTTTCTTACGTTCTCCGCAAAATAAAGAGAAAGATAACTGTATACGCGGAACAATTTGTCGCGTTATATTTTCATAATATAAAATATGAAGCTATAAAACGTCATAGTTCAGACCCCCCTGCCAAAAAACACTATACACAGACAGAAATTACGTCACAGGTGTTGTTCCATTTTTTAAATATTTAATTTCATTGAATTAAAATATTACGTTAGTAAAACGAGAATATTGAAAAAAATCTAATCCAGTTAAAATTTCAAAATTTGAACCAGATTTAATTCTACATAAAATGTTGATAAACGGGCCAAATCTTAGTGTATTGCGTTTTTATGCTTTTTTACTTTTTCTCCTAAATCCTATCAATAAAATTCAATTGTTTTTCATGCATGTTGCCTATTACGTACTTATCAGGTAGCCGGACTCGAAAAACTCGCTACCCCTTTTACCAATTACGTTACGGTATTTAGTTCGTTTAAGAAAGATTGATTTTGGCAAGGATAAAAAAAATAGGTTATACGAGTATATTTATTGTCTTAGATTTGAAGTTTTTTAAATATTAAAATCTATTTCCACGGAGTTGTTATTGTGGAGGATAATCAATCAATCAAATCATTTATTTTAGATGTCAATCCATATAACTATTCAGTACAAAATAAAATCAAAATTAAAAAAAAAAAAAAAAAAACTTTATAAATTAAAACTAAAATCTAAATTAAAATTAAAGGGACTAATTGTCACACTGCTGGTGCAAAAACATGCAACTGCGTCCACCGGCGCAGCAGCGCGGAGTCCCAGCGGTCCCTGAAAACGCTCAGGATCCTGTTGGGGCTAGCGCGGAGCCTCGCCAGGAGAGAGGCGGACCGTTTGCGCATTATTGCGGCGAAGCCGTCCGTGTGCGCCTCCGCGAACATTCCCGACGCACTGCAGCGCCACGGCAGCCCCAACAGCACCCTGAAGGCGTTGTTGTATTGGACACGCAGATCGCTGATTGCCCTCTGCGTAAAATTGACCCACAGGCCACACGTGTAAAAAGATTGGCAAGTAAGCTTTAAAAAGCGTCACCTTTACTGGTCGGTCGTGTACAGCGTGCGACCCTACGGGCAAACATATTGCATCGGACAGCCAGCGACTTGCGCTCCCTTTCAACGTCACAGTTATCTCTCAAGTCGTCGGTGACCCAGTGACCCAGATACTTGAATTTGCAACAAAGCGTGATTTTGGGCAAATCCGTGTACGTTTTCGAGCCCGGCTTAAAAACCATCACTTCGCTCTTTTTAGCATTGTATTTGAGCCCATGGGCTTCCGCATACGACTCGCAAATCCACAAGAGCTTCTTTAAACCACGGGCGGATGGGCTCAGCAGCACCATGTCGTCTGCATAACTAATGTTGTTAATGAAGACGTCATCTATATTGCAGCCGACGTTTGCGCCACTGAGCTCACTGATCAGCCGGTCCATGTAAAAATTGAAGAGCCGGGCCGAGCTTAATCCACCCTGTCTTACCTACTCCAATCCATACTCGTCTGATAGCGAACCACCCCATCTCACCCTGTTCATTTGCTTACTGTACCAATAGTGAAATAACGAAGTTACCTCGGAAGGAACCGTGGTTTCACACCTAAGCTTTTTTCACAACACGTCATAGGAAACTAAATCGAAAGCCTTAGACAAATCCAAAAAGCAGGCGAATACAGGCGTTTTGCTGTCGGTGTAGTACTGTACAGTTTGCTTGAGGCACATAATCGCACTCTCCGTGGACAGTCCCGGTCTAAAACCAAACTGAGAATCATTTAGCTCGATGTGCTCAGCGAGTTGTTTATCGAGCAAACTGTCCAGCACCTTTCCTATAACAGTAGCCAGTGATATAGGCCTGTAATTGGACATGTCTGAGGCATCGCCCGCCCTGTTTTTCACTATTGGCACTACTATGGTACGCATGAGATCATCCGGTATGTAACAATGACTAATGCACAGATTAAACAACATAGCCAATACTCTAGGCAGATGAGGCCCAGCGAACCTGAGATGCTCAATCCTGCGATAATGAATCCTGGCATTTATTATACATTATAGTATTTCGCTAATAATTACAGATATACTCTTATTTCTGCACTATTCGTTTTATTTGAAGAATGAATTTTGTCGAATTCGAATAATATTTATGGCGAATAAATCGAATATTCGAATTGCAAACCCTACCCGTAACCGAGTCGACGGAGCTCCGCTATCGCGGAGCTCCTATTTTTGAGGTATTTTGGCCCTTCGGGCCCCCTGAAGAACTAACATAACCTAAACCTACCTATAGGTTTTAACCATTTTAGTCTCCGCAATCCACAGAGGTGAACTAATTAGGTGGACCACGGGCAATGACCTATTCTTCGGTCCGCCGTGCAATCTCGCTCCTTGCCTTATTGTTTGGGTTTAAGACGTACAAATGAAGATTCACTTTAGGCTTACTTGGCCAACTGTACCCATCTTCTATTGTGATGTTGTATGTATAAAGTAATGAAATTCATGTATGCTTTATGCAAATCATGCATTATTATTTAAATTATTTAAATAAAGTACAAGATTGTTAAAACTTTTGTTTTATTTATAAGTGCGCTCGCCTGCGATTTCGTTTTCGTATTGTTCTAAGTTCATTCTTCAGGCAGAACAAAATTTTCCGGGACATCAGTACAGTCGCAACTCTCACCCTTAACGCACACACCTATTTTTAACAATGAATAAAAATTAAAAAAATATCGAGGAATAGGAATAGGTTTCTCGAATCAATCTCTATAATTAATTAGTAAAAATAAAATAAAAAACGAAAGCGGAAAAAAGGGAATGGGAGGACCATATACAACACTGGTGACGCAGATTTAGAACAATAACCTCGGATAGCGAGCGACACAAGTACACGACACAGGTTATAATAAGTACCTACCATGACCATCGTGACCTTGATGTGGGACTTATTTCTTTAATCCAAGAATATGCTAAAATCGAACGGAACTTCTTGTGCTTTTAGCGCACCCGGGGGTATAACTCGTTTGAGGGCCCCCAACTCCCTCGACTATTACAGATGGAGCACGGAACTTCGATCTCATCGTGAATCCCGGAGGGGTGAGAATATCACCATGTCCGATGAGTAATGAGGCGGGGAATTACATTCCCTAATGGACCCCACATCAGCCACCATAGTAACTTCTAACCTCCATTACTCAAACCTGTAGCTAGCCATTTAGAACAATCTGAAGGCGCCCACATAACATTCAGATGTAAGATACTGTCTTAAGGTCACCATAATGTTGGTATACATTAAGGAAGAGGGAAAGAACTTAAAAAGGACTCACCAGGAAACTATGTCGTTACTTCGATAAATTCCGCGCCTTCACTCATCCATCCCACTTTCAAAGGAAAGTAAATTGGTCTCTTTTTTTTCTCTATTTAGGGTTGCCACATAAAGGTAAGCAATTATACTAGGAGTGTGGTAGAATTCGCGATCTCCGCGACAAAGGGTACGGAACAGAACCCTTCGTGCGCAAGTCCAATCCGCACTTGACTGGATTATGAAATAACTAGCAGTTGCCTCTATCCATCTTAGTCCTCAGGGTTGGCAACGTATTAGAGGTCTTAGGATTACAGTCTTGAGAATTCAAATGTCTATGGGTCTCAGATTCCACTGACCATCAGGTGGTCTGTGCGCTTGTGTAAAAAAATGTTTCACCTTATTAAAAAAATATTTAACTAAATTTGCTTTGTACTCCAAATGTTTTGGGAAACCAAGAAGCTGATAAAGAATGTTTTCAGATTTAGGATAATGGCACCAGCACTTTGCTTAGATCCAGGTTAAGTAACTAGCTGAAAAATGGTGTGGATTGTGACAAGATACTGAAGATATTTCCCCTATACTTGGCTATTGGGCATGCAGTAGCTCTACACTACTCAACAGTCACTGCATGCCCCATATACCTCAAGATTAGACACGCCATGTGAATGGACTATAAGGTAACATTAAACTTTGGAAATGCTTTGTGCCATGTAATGCACTCATGAAGTGTACCTCGAAATCCCCCATTGATGTAACTTTGCAACATCAACTTAAGCATGATAAGCTACTTTTTGGGTGTGACAACACTAAGATTCATTTATTAATTACATGCAGACCACCCTTTAGTGAAAGGGAATAAATTAACAACATTGAATATCACTAAAACATATAAAATGCATTTATTGTGATCTGTTAAAAGGTACACATGACAATGTAAAATAAAGTTAAACTCGTTATAAATATATCCCTAGATCAAGACCAAATACCACAAATGGTAATATTGCTGCCAACACTCCGACAATGTTTATAATGTTTACAGTATACATAATTATTTTTTATACTCTATAAAAACATAGAATATGCCAATATCTGAAAAAGCAGATAGATACCACAACACTTATATGATTTTTAATTAAGTTATTGCTTAATACACTTCTAAAATGTTACAGTAAAATAAAATTCCATAAACTCTATATTCTAAAATTACTTAGTTAGCCCATGCTGTCACTCAAACAAACCATTTTGTTTTATCACCATAACGGCAAAGTTAGTTAATGCTAATAAACAATCCCCATGACTAATAGTGGATCCAGCGCACAAATAAACTTTCAACTTTGATTGTCCATGATATCATTTTGCATCTTGGGGTCGAAGTCAGACTGGGAAGTTGGAGCGGCGGGCGGCATGACCCTCTTGAGAGCCTGGCGGCGCGCGGCGTAGGCGGACATGCGCGCGAGGCGCGCGCGGCGCTGTTCGGGCGTCTCGTTGGCCAGGCGGCGCGCCGCGTAGGCCGACATGCGGGCCAGCCGGCGCGCGCGCTGCGTCGCGTTCTCGTGCGCCAGGCGGCGCGCCGCGTACTCCGACATGCGCCGCAGCCGCAGCGCACGCTGCTCCGGCAACTCATTAGCGAGCCGCTGTGCTGCGTACGCCGACATCTTTGCGAGCCGAACCGCCCGCTCCTCCTCCGTCTCGCTCTTCGGCGCTGAGCCCTTGCGTCGCCGCCGCCGCTCTGCTACCACGCTCTCCTGCTCGAGCAGCAGGGGGTCGTCCATCGAAGATGACCCCTCCTCCGAGTACTGGTAAGTCTGGTCAATGCACGGCTCTTCTCTCTCGGTTTTGATGCCACCAAACGGCATCTGGATCACGTCCATGCTGAAATCCGAAGTATTCATCGTTCTGCCCGCCTCTCTCTGTTCAGATTTTATTGTAGAAATCCATTCGTCGTTCGCTTTCGCTATGACCATTTTCTTCCAGGAACAGTCGGATGCTCTAAAATCTTCACCCATATTGATTGTTACGGGACAGCGATATCCACAGTATCATATTATTTAAACGTAACACTGAATTACCAAATTTATTTGCTTAAAATTCAATATATCTTATTAGAAATCAGGAAATTACATACTACGCTTGTTTACTTTTTCGACATTAGTTCGTGATTTACCACAGAGTCACAGCGCAGCGGACAATTTTTTTTTTGCTTTTTGTTCACAGATAACGCAATACTGAATACAGAAAATACATGGACGCAATGTGCTTTACTATGTATATTTTTGATGTTATATTGGTGTTCTGATGCTAATATTGTGCAACCTATTCCAGTTCAGTATTAAAACGATTCATCATTTCAATCAAACAAAATATGTTTAGGGGATTTTGCGGTCTGCAGCATGCAGATCAAAGTCGCAAAATACCAAAACACGTCGAACTAGAAAGGAAAATGTCGAGTTGAGTTGTCAAAAAAGTTGGCATTTTTTCCATCTGTTATTGGTCTAGCCGAGCTATTTCCACTAATAAGAAATTATCGTTTCGAATTTCGTGTCGCGTGAGTTAAATTAAATTAAAATACAAATATTGTTAAGACGCTTGTCAAAATCCGCATACGTTTTCAAATCTATTTTGATATTGTTGCAATGTGAAATGTTCTTGGTATTTATCGTCGCTGCCGCGAGTAATTTTGACCAGTATTTATTGTACGCTTGACATTGACTCTTGTTTTAATTGTTTTTTTGTTTATTTGTAGCAAAACAAAGCGTGGGAGAGCAAGTGGTGTCTAGTTTTGTGATGACATAATTGTGTAATAAGAAGTAGTGTTACTTGCGCAAATTCAAGTGAAGATGGATCCGGAGGCGGAGTCGCCGGTGGCGGCGATGGCGCCTGAGGCGGAGGCCCCCGCAGAGGGCGACACCGACTACACCAGCATCAGGGGGAAGGTGCGTGTCGTATTTGTTTACAAACATATGTTTCCCGCTAAAACGTGCTGCGTTTTCATAATTGGATGCTAAACAACGTTAATAACAACACCCAATATGTAAATGTTAGTGGATTTTCTATTTTATCATTGTGTGCACCATATTAGATAATATAAATAATTACTATGTTAACCTGTTTTGGATTTTTCAAACTATCGTATCTTAAGGCAGTTTGTGTGGACTCAGAAAGGTTTAAGAAAATCATATTTATTTCTAAAACATGCCCTTTATGTCAGTATAATTAGTGGTAATTTATCCATATTGCATCATTTCTTATCTTGGGTGTAATTGCAGCATTATAACTAATTTAGATACCAATGTTGGTACAGTAGTAAGTTAAATGACATTCCAGTTTCAAGTGTCAGATATTTAGTATACCATAAAATGGGGGGCCCAGATATCCATTTAAGTTGACTAATTTTCCAAGGGTCCGGCGACTCATAGTTTTGCAAACCAAAGAATGATGCAAGAAACAACAATTTGTTTATATTATGAAACAATAAGTAATAACCGGTGAAATTACTAGCATAGAGGCATTCCATCTTAGTCCTCAGGGTTGGCAACGCATTTGAGGTCTTAGGATTACAGTCTTGAGAATTCAAATGTCTATGGGTCTCAGATTCCACTTACCATCAGGTGGCCTGAGTGCTTGTGTGCCCTCTCATTAACATTAAAAAAAAACTATGTAATAATCTGAGCTCAGATTAGGTAGCACAATTTGAAGTGAATGACCCTAAATATGATGGTTATACTTGTGTGACATTTGCTATAGGCGGTACATAATCAAGGCAAATTAGTTTAAACTTTATTTTAATGATTGTAAAGTGCATTTTGATATGCTTCAAAATTGAAAAATGTGTTTAAGCGCAAAGGGTATTGAACTTTATTTCCTTGCTGGTAGATTCAAATTCCCACTTACAAAAATCCCCCTGCTTGTAGTATGAAGGAGCTCACGAGGTTATGGTTATGCTCTGGGATTAAAGGATTTGTCCAATTGCAATCAATGGACTCATAAAATGCATCCTTAGGGCAAGTCAACTATTAAAAAAAAATTAACTACCAAAATAATATGACATATTAATATGACATTGTTTATTGAATGTGCATCTGCATGAACATTTAATTTATTCTATGATTAACATTTACTCTAGTTAACACTTCTTTGTCTAAATTAATGAATTAAACAAAGAGTACTGTAATACATTTAAAAGCTCAGAATAAATTCAAAATGTATTGGAATATGACAAAACAATGCTACCTAGTTATGCTCTGTGATCATAGATATTGTAGCATTTTGGTGCAGTGCTAGGGTTAATTAAGTATAAAGTGTAGTGTTTCATTTTATTATATTATAGAATCAATAGCCAATTATATTAGTCAATCATATTATACACCTCGATAACCATAGGTCTCTGTCATATGTCATTGTGATGTCATTACACTGGTTTTGTTACAAAATCTATGATCACTGGTTATTAATATT
This sequence comes from Acleris holmiana, assembly GCA_949316455.1. Taxonomy (NCBI): domain Eukaryota; kingdom Metazoa; phylum Arthropoda; class Insecta; order Lepidoptera; family Tortricidae; genus Acleris; species Acleris holmiana. The sequence continues at coordinate 2,543,537 of OX438766.1, forward strand.
GAAATTTGTTTTTAGATGGTGCTAGTCAGTCCAAACGCAGACGAGTATGATCTGCTCCATAAACAGCTGATTGAGAGGCTAGAAGCAGGCAATGGAGAGATAATTTATGACATAGGACTTGGAGAAGGTAAATTATTTTTCTATGGGCAAACTTTAATTACTGTCATCTAGCCAGATGCGATTCAACTCCTGCTTTGGCCTAAAAATCATTTCCTTACTTTGATGTGGCCAATTAATGATCAGAAAAAAATTATCCAAATTTTTGATTGCAGTTTCACACTGAAGTATTTAATGGGATTTTGTTACACCCAGAACCCAGAACCCAGATTTTGCTACTTGGTAGTAGAGATAGTTCAGGCTTCTGAAATAGTGCACCACTGCCTATATAATATGTGCTTAAGATCTTATTTAAAACTTACCAAGGCAGAGGCTTTTTATTTTATCAACCTCATATTGTTGGTTGAAATATCAGTCTTAGTATACTGGCATACAGTTTAAACAAGATTGTATTTACATGTAAATTTACTTTGTTTTAATATTCCCCCATACACGACTAATTTGAATGTGTATTTAATTTGTACTTGTGATGCCTTGACTGGTGGGGCCCGCTTTAGGATTAAAGAAACATGATCTTAAACACTACACATTAAGAAATGCTAATTAATAATGCTACATGGCTCTGTTGATTAGGACACAAAGATACAGTGGTTGATAAGACTGTGCGATACCCCTGTGTGGTTGGCACAGTACTGCAACATTACGGACGCCAGTGGTGTTATAACTTTTCTTTTCAGAGCAAAGAAGTTTACGTTTTTTCTGTGGAAATAAAAATCAGACCTTAAGCTTAAAAAGTTAAAATATAAACTAAGAAAATGAATAGTGACAGAGACGAAACATCTCTATTTCAATTATCTTGTGTAAAAGAAGTTGGATAGTAGAACTAGACAATATAGTACTTACGATATTTAGTTTTCTTATATAGGTACTCGTATTAATGATTTAAATTATTAATTTTAATGAACTCGTTCTAAAAGTATTGTTCACTATAGTGTCATAATCAAACTTTTTAATCTCGTACCTTACTTAGGCCACTCAGCAAGCTTCGTGGCCTAAACACGTTACTCGACTAAAAAGCTCTATTATAACACAATTGTGAAAAATACTATTTTAGAGTTCTTGGTATTTCTGTAGCTCTGCCTTCCCCACTCTGGGAATGAAGGCGTGCTGCTATGTACCTATGTGTATGTAATGCTACAAGGCTTCGTTGATTAGGACGTAAAGATACCGTTGCTGATAAGACCGCTGCTTGTGCAATACACAGTAATGTTATCTCGATGCTATAGTTCCTATCAAGTTACTGTGACGTTGTTATGTTATTAATGCAATGCTTAGATAACAGCTTACGTACACGCATGATGATTCACATTCCTAAGAATACTATTACTAAAAATATACACAAGAAGCAATCTTAGGTAATCAGTGCGTTTGGTTTGAATCAACCTTAGTCTTAATATGAGGAATGAAGTACAAGGACATTATAAAAATTGCATTTTGTGTTTAATGCGATACAAAAATTCGCTTTGGGTCACGGCCCTTCTTTCAATTACATACATGCATACACACACGCCTTCATTCACAGAAGGGTAGGTAGTGTATTAGTGACAGGTTGCAAGCCCATCCCCTAACTGTACTTCAGCCTTTATTCCCTTAGTCGCCTCTTACGACATACACGGGAAGACATGGAGTAGCACTATTCTAACTCCGCAACCACACTGAACCAGGTCTTTCAATTATTTTAGACCTTTATATTATAGCATGTAAATTTGATACCAGTTCCTGTTATTGGAATGGGCTGAAATTTGAACAATATGTATACTCAATAGCCGTGCAATTTTATGGTGTTTAAGAGCTGATCTGATGGAGTCTGAAGGTAGCATCAGGATTTGCGCCGTACTTAATGTGGAGCCTTATGCAGATAATGACTGCAATAAAAACTTGACTAGTCCAATATTGCTTAGTCTCATTTTTGACGTTCAATACCCTATTTTCAGATGGACGAGGGTTATCAGAAGAGGAGTACAACGCGTCAGTGGCGACGCTGCAGTCCCTCGTGAGTGAGGGGAGAGTCTCGTGCGTGGAGCTGAGACGCTGGGAGAGCGGCGGCGCCGAGCGCGGGCTCACCGGCCAGTACCTGCTGCGGGTCGAGCGGCCCAACACAGACTTCATGGAGATCAGGTAACAGACCTGCACATTGGTCACCGTGTCAGTCCCTCGTGAGTGAGGGGAGAGTCTCGTGCGTGGAGCTGAGACGCTGGGAGACGCAAGTGCAACAGCACATAAACATGCACGGGCGAAGTAGCGTGCTCGCCGCAAGCCGACATTTCAAAATGGCGTCGGACACAATAACAGCCGCGGCTGCGTTTATCATAATTCACCGAACTATTAAAAAAAGAAGAAGAAATCGCTTCGGTGGTGGAACGGCTCAGCAACTTTATCGAATTTGTACGTGCCTCGCCCACAGACACGTTAGAACAGTTCGTTCTGCCCGCGGCACGCTCGCACAGCGCGTGAGCGCGTACGAATTTGAGCAAAATAGGTGAGCCATGCGTGCCTCAACCCGAGGCTGCTCTAATACGTACCCACCTTAAAAAGCACGAAAATTATTAATTGAGTCAATCTGTGTACACACGTAGATTTATTATCATGCAGTCATTCGATCCTTTCTTGTCAGCGGTTGTGAATCGACCTGTAACTGACAATAATAAACATACTAATTGGCCAGCACTAGTGGGCGCTCCGGCAAACGGCAGTCGATTCTCGTTGGTTGACGGTGTGATGTCCCAGGGTGGCGGTGGTGGGCAACGTGGACGCGGGCAAGTCGACGCTGCTGGGCGTGCTGACGCACGGCGAGCTGGACAACGGGCGCGGGTACGCGCGCCAGCGGCTCTTCCGGCACAAGCACGAGGTCGAGAGCGGCCGCACCAGCTCCGTGGGGAACGACATCCTAGGGTTCGATAGCATAGGTCAGTAGAGTATTCTCACGTCTTCTAAATCTCAAGTGAATAAAATGCCTCTTTTTTTTAATGTTATGGTGTGTTTATTACAACGGTTTCACTAAAATTGTATCGTAAAACGATAAAACATACAAGTGTCTAATTTGGTATGATTATAGTAAAAACCCTAAAGTAAAACAAACGAACTTTGTTGATAAAAAGAAAATTAGTGCGTGTTTTTAAATAATAAAGTGTACATGTTAACTTTACTTCTGGGATGCCCAAGATACAGGCTTAGCTTAGTTTGTGATACACCGCAAATTAGCCTTAAGGAATATGTAATTTTTTGTTTAATAAATATTTCTTATTCTTTTTCTTAAATACTTCAAGTGTGAGTTGGGTTGATTATTTGGTAAGAACATAACATTAAAATATAATCGCTAATCCAAGTAGCACTTGACCGGTTTTTTTTTTTCAATTCAATACAAAATGGTTTCCAATTGTCACACTGTTAGTAAAAACGCAATGTTTTAGGCAACGTGGTGAACAAGCCCGACCACGGCACGCTGGACTGGGTGAAGATCTGCGAGAAGTCGTCCAAGGTCATCACCTTCATCGACCTGGCGGGCCACGAGCGCTACCTCAAGACCACCGTGTTCGGCATGACGGGGCACGCGCCGGACTTCGGCATGCTTATGGTGAGTGGCTACCATACACCATTACACTTATATTGATGCTAGAATATAATACGCTCCCTAATGAGTGATAAGGTAATTATCGCGGGTGTGTATCATTTCACCAAAACACCTGAGCTTTCATCGAATGCATAATGTTTTCAGGGTATGATTAACATCTAACCTAACCTAACCTACGTAATTAATGTTTAAGATACCCTGAAAACATGATGGTTTCAGCTGAAAATAGCGTTCGATGAAATGATACATTAGATGAAGTGATGATTTACCAACTATCGCTCTCCACCGTCATCCGTAGGTATGCAAATAACCGGTATTGCCCGTTTTTTCTTACTCAAATTCGGTTAATAACCGTTTATTTGCGTTCCCTAACATGATGGATACGATTTCAAAGGAAAACTATCGCGATCAAGTAGACTTGGTTGGTTCCTGGGCTCGGAACCGGTTTCAAGATAGCGGTTTATATCGTTCTTTAAGGCTGTATAATTTCGTTCATCCCTTAAGCGGTTAATGAAAAGAACGGTTTAAAAAAACCATTAGGTTACCAGTAAATAGGAAGAACGGAATTGAAGAACTGTTCTAAACTTGTATTAACCGGTTAAACCTTGATTTTTGAGAAATGTAACGTAATGTAAAATCACTAATTTTTATTTCGATTTGTGTAAAAAACATGGCATACGTCGCTCTATCTATGTATACTACAATGTCAAGTTCGAATTAACCGGTTAATTTCGCACAAAACAACGAAATTTTAAAAAAACTTGTTTTTCAATTAACCGGTTATTAAACCGTAATTAGTTTAGGTTTGGGGTCAATGACCGAAACGGGTTTGAATATTATCCGGTTTCCGAACCCTGCCTGAGATACAGGCGACTAAAATATTTATAGCTACTAAAAAGTATCTAAGACAGCAACAAATATCATATACAAGGTGTGTCTGACCATGGGGCTTTAAATGTAGGTATCGATTCTACTCCTCAAATGCTACATCTTTTGTTCTACGACTTAGAAATTAATTTAATTTACAGTAAGTTATAGGTGATCAAACTTTCAAACTTTACTAGTAAAATCAGTGAATTAATTTATTTTGTATGAAAAATAAAAAATAAAAATTACCTCATTTGTAGAACAAAAGGAGTTCCATTTGAGGAGTAGAATCGATCCCTACATTTAAAGCCCCATGGTCAAACACACCTTATATGTTTTGTGTTTGTATTAACGGCGTTGGAACCCTACACTGAGTATGTTACGACGAAGAAAGTAAAACCGGGCAATGCACCGGTTTTACTTTCTCAAAGTTCATTTTGAGTTTGTCGCATCCACAGTTTAGATGCGCTATATACATGTTTCGTTTATAGATCGGCGCAAACGCAGGTATAGTGGGCATGACGAAGGAGCACTTAGGGCTGGCGCTGGCACTCTCCGTGCCGGTGTTCGTGGTGGTCACCAAGATCGACATGTGCCCGCCCAACGTGCTGCAGGTAACTATCCCTCGCCCGGCTTATTCCTTAGATAAAAGAAAAAAAGAACTTTAAGAAGAATTTAGTCATGAAATGGTCACAACTCAGCGTGATGCAATCAATTAAATAGGGACCGTGCATTTTATTTTTGGAAAGTGCTATGAACGAGAGGAATAACTGTATACGCGAAATAATTGTCGTGTAATTTTTTCATAAGATATGAAGCTTTAAAAAGTCATAGTTCAGAGCCCCTGCAAAACACTATACAAAATCGACGACAAGAATGACGTCACAGCTGTTGTTCCATGTTTAAAATATAAGAACCTTATAAAGAAATATGCATTTATTTCAGATATTACTATGCAATATTATTGAATAAATATATTACGTAAATTAAATGAGGATGCCGAAAAACACAATTAAACTTTAAAAGAAGATTTAAAAGTTTAACAAGTTTTGATTCTAGATAAAATCTTAATAAACGGGTCAAAACTTAGTATGTTCAGTTTTATACGTTTTTTTTTACATTTAATCCTAAATCGAATCAATGAAACTCAATTCTGATTTTCATGCATGTTCTCTATTGTCTCTTCAATTTAAGATTTTATTACTTTATTGCGAATCGAATTTTATTGACATTGAGGTTTATATTATAGCTTCACTAATTGTGACCTGACCTTACAAATCAGTCATGCTTCTTCAAAGACAGCCCTATCGGCATCGCTGATACCTCCAATAATATCCGCATGCTAGTTTAACTCCTTCTCTAATAGAAAAAAACCCTATGCTCAGCAATATGTATCTTCCAGGATAACCTGAAGCTGCTGATCCGGATCCTCAAATCGTCTGGATGCCGCAAGGTGCCCGTGATGGTGAAGACGAAGGATGACGTCATCGTCAGCGCCACCAACTTCGTCTCGCAGAGGTTTGTAGGAGTGGAGGGCTGTAAAGAAGTTTCAACCTTATGGACGCTCTGAATAGAACTCTCTTGTTATTTACCACCCGTATGACTTTGAATATTTGAATACTGAGGTTTTGTTACCATCACTCAAAAATACACGATTCTATTGTCAAGCGAATATGAGTGTTTGTCGATAATTTTGAACTCGTTTGTTCACCTACTTCTTTTGCTAACTGTACATAAAATTAAGTAGTGTGTTTGGATTCGGCCGTTATCGCCGAGACAGGAGGATCAAGTTGACTGAACGAAAACTATATAAAACAGTGGTAGCTGTTTATAATTTTAGATTATTTTTTTGCTGTTTGAAGCTTACAGTTTGACAAGAAGATTTTGACGTGGTAGCTTCTTTCAATAGTTTCCATTTTGGATGAAACCATAGCGGGCCATCCAACTTTTTACTTCCGTCTGGTAACTGCTCGGTTCCTCTCCATCAACTGTGGTCCCCAGGCTATGCCCGATCTTCCTGGTGTCCAACGTGAGCGGAGAGAACCTGGAGCTGTTGACGATGTTCCTAAACCTGCTGAAGACCCGCATGCCTGCTAGCGACGACCAACCTGCAGAGTTCCAAATTGATGATACTTACTCAGTACCGGTGAGTGTTGTGATATTTTTTATACATGCAAACATGTAGAATAGGTATTCGTTCGTTTGGGAGATTGAACATAAAGCATAAGTTGTTTTAGATCTAGCGTTACGTCTTTAGAATAAACCTGTTATGTTGCCCCCGTTCCAAAAAATAACCTATGGGCTTAAGTCTGGCGAGCGGGGTGGTCAGAGCAACACTTTGAGATCCTTTCAACCCTAAAGGTTGCCCAATTAATGATATTTAAAGCATCAACAGGGCGAGGGTACGGAGGTGGTCATCTGTAAACATATAGAATAGTTATTTGTTGCGTGAGATGGAACATGAAGCATAAGTTGTTTTAGATCTAGCGTTACGTGTTTAGAATAAACCATTTATATGGCTCCCGTTTCTCAAAACAAACTACCAGTTTAAGTCTGGTGAGCGGGGTGGTCAGGCCAACACTAAGTTCCTGTCAACCCTAAAGGACGTTGAAGTAATCTTGGTTTGCATCACCAGGGTGTTGGAACGGTGGTATCAGGCACCACGCTAGCAGGCGTGATCAGGCTGAACGACACGCTGCTACTGGGCCCGGACCCGCTGGGCAGGTTCACGCCCATCACGGTCAAGAGCATCCACCGCAAGCGCATGCAGGTGACCGAGGTGCGCGGCGGTCAGACTGCCTCGTTCGCTCTCAAGAAGATCAAGAGGTCGCAGATACGGAAGGTATGGTTATAGTTTGTATAGGTGTGTTTGGTATAGGGTTCGCTGATGGATTGACGTTTCAAAGTGATTTTCGATTGTTTTATAAATGATCTTAAACGGAAATACACAACTGAATACGCGCGGTGTAGACATGTTGAATTAATGTATTTGAAGCTTTTTTGATGGATCGCGTTTTGGCAGGATTGCAGCCTTAGCCTTATTTTAGGGTTCCCGTACCCATTAAGGTGCAAAGGGACCCTTTTATTAAGCGTCCTAATACCCTAAGGGGATTTCATTAGAGAAATATTTCTTAACCCCCGTATGCTTAGCACGGATCCGTGGTCAAAATTTGGGTATCTTTTTGTTTTTTTTTTCAAGTTTAATTTTATGGAGTATATCGTAATCAGAAGAGACTTAGAACTATTTCAACATTACACACCTAAAAAGTCAACATGCTAGACAAGAATGTTCTTTTTTTGTTTAAATTTCTTCTATTTACTTTACAAAACTAGGACATGTAGAAAACAACTAGCTCATCGATCATTCCTCAGGGCATGGTGATGGTGTCACCTCTGCTGGAACCCCAAGCGTGCTGGCAGTTCGAGGGGGAGATCCTGGTCCTCCACCACCCGACCACGATCAGCTCGCGCTACCAGGCCATGGTGCACTGCGGCTCCATCCGGCAGACCGCGTCCATCCTCACCATGTCCCGCGACTGCCTGCGCACGGGGGACAAGGCGCGCGTCAGGTTCCGCTTCATCAAGCACCCGGAGTACCTGCGCGCGGGCCAGCGGATGGTGAATACAGATTCCAAAACTTCGGGTGACCCGTCCCTTACTCTCGCCGTTTGAGGCGCAATCGAGAGAAAGGGATGGAGCTAACAATCTTCAAAATCTCAAATTTTTAAGTAGGATATTTGCGTTCAATCCATTGCGTCCTAATCTTCAGTTAAATATTTTATTGTGCTCGCTGTTTTCTATTACCTTTTAACAGTTGCGTAAATCTTGCGCCATGGCATCACAGCCTCATACCGAATTGACATCTATTTTATAAATGCCATCGGACTGAAGCCATGAGTTACGGCGTTCGTTCACTTGACTGAACACGATTGGAATTACCGTAAATGCCCAATATAAAAACCAATTGTTTAAAATCATTATTCCATTAGACTGACTTCGGTTGGACTGACGGCAAACGGCCTGAAGCCAAATGACCAACTTAAAGGAGTTCCTGTCCGACTGAAGGTCAATTTGGTGGGCTGTGCTGCGTTAATATTTGAAAATTTAGTAACATGTAGCTATGGTGGTGGTAGAACCTTGTGCAGGGTCGCTACCACCTGTACCACCATCTTATCCGTGTTCCGGTGAAATTACTAGCATAGAGGCATTCCAGGTATTCCAGCTGTAAATCAGCACTGTGGCTACATGCTGCAGCATTTATGCTGAGCTGGTCGCCCTTTTAGTGTCTTTAGATAAAAATAGTTGTATAAGTTGTTTGTTATTATAGGCACTAAACAAACGTTTTTCTTCTTCTTCCATCTTTGACCTCAGGGTTGGCAATGCATTTGAGGCCTTAGGCGGTTATAATCTTGAAAATTCCAATATCTATGTGGTTTCAGATTCCACTTACCATCGGCTCGAGTGTTCCTTCATGCCATAAAAAATAACCAGTTACATAATCAGCCTGGTGATTTGGTTTAGTATAAAGTTTTATCTTCACTTGTATATGTGTGTTGGTCAGGTGTTCCGTGAAGGTCGCACGAAGGCGGTGGGCAACGTGTTGCGGCCGGAGCCGGCGAGCGCGGCGCCGCGGCACAAGACGCAGCAGGCGCGCCTCAAGCACGAGCGCCGCGCGCCGCCCGCCGCGCCCCAGGACGCCGTCACCGTGAGTACCCACCATCACCATCACTATCAACCTTACATACACCGTAGGAATGCTAAATATGGACCAGCTGATTCTACTGAGGGCCTGTTGTTTGACAGTAGTTAACTTAAATAATTGTTAAAATTCTAAAACCGTATCGTACTTAGATCGTACTAACTTACTTATAAGTTACGTTACCCCGTAACGATTCGTCGCCAAATGTGACGGCCGAGATATATCTGACGCAATGTTGCTAGATATGATGAGCGAAGTTTGGCAACGCTGCCCCATTTCGTCTGATGTCGCTGTACGTTTGTCCCCGCCACGGTCCTTTTTAGGGTTCCGTACCCAAAGGGTAAAAACGGGGCCCTATTACTAAGACTCAGCTGTGCTTCTGTCTGTCACCAGGCTGTATCTCATGAACCTTGATGACTCAAAAATATATGTAATATGTAATATAATATGTGTTTACTTTATGTAGCTTTTATACAGGTGTTGGTTTTAAATTGTAGATAACTGCATTTACTTTTCTATAGCTTTAGTAAAATGTAGGTAACTATTGGTCTTACAGCTTAGTTATAATATAATTTTAGAAAGACTGTTTGTTACTAAATAAAAAAAAACAGCAAACGTGATACTTTGGCGGTTTTTTCTCGATCTTAATACAGACTCTGGGACGGGTGAAACTAAAAAAGTTATAATATAGTATCTATTGTATAGATAATATAATGGTACGGAACCCTTAGTGCGCGATGCCGACTTGGCTAGTTTTTAATAACTGTCGCCCACGGGACACTATCAGTGTGTAACATTTTTTCAAAGTTTCAAGTCACCCTTATAATGATCAACAGGAAAACGACGTGACGACAGTGGACTCCCCGTTCGAGGTGCAGCCCGACAAGCGCGGCGGCGCGGGCGGGCGGCGCGGGCGCAAGCGCCACGACAAGCCCGAGCCGCCCGCGCTCGTCGCCAACTAACGTGCACACGGCATACCACACCCCTGACCTGGCCTGCTGCTCTATTCCCGAGGTGCTTTCAAATTATTAAAAAAAAACAGAATGTCAGTCACTGCTGGGGTCAGTCAAAAATCGCCTCCCTGATCCTTACGGACAGGACTCTTCGATGCCACCATAATATGATTTGGTTGCTTAACATAGATTTTATTAGCACCTCAGGAAGCAACTGCGTCTCCAAGATGACAGTGATGAGTACGCCTGGTGTCAGGGATCACTTAACATAAACATTTTCTTCGTTCTTCCAATTCTAATCCTCGTCCTAACGTTTTTTATTCCGTTTGACAAAGTCGAGATGCCCCTTCACTTTATAATAACAAAAAAGATAAGAAAAATTGTGTTGGGGAATTGTTGTACTTTTGTTTAGTTTTGATTAATGAACGCACTTTAAATATAAATTGAATTAGTACCGAGATCCGCCTAAGTAACTTAACTATAGTAATTTGATCTGTAATAATGACACGAAAAGCATAATAAAATTCCACGTAGGAAATAGCTAACGTGAAGTATGACAACTCCCCAACCTCTTCCAATGTGCACCCAAAAATAGACTAAGTGTGGGTTCGCTGATTAGTCAAAATGACGCACTTAACATTCTACCAAATATATTGTTGTTGTCACTCCTAGGCAGCGTTTTAACCTTTAAAACATGGTCTCAATGTATCAAAGTTCCATATTTTATACTACAATTTTCTTATTGCTGTAAAAACGGGCGTTTACATTTTTCTGCCTTACGACTGTAATCCACAATAAATATTCTCAATTGTCGAAAGAATTAATCCTTAGAACACATACGACCTAAAATTACGCATTATTATTTGTATAGCGACAAAATATATTTGATATGTATACGGCTGCCAAGTCATATGATATACAAACAAATATAGAAATATATTCATGTGAAGCCAATTACTTATCTATTTTTGGCATGTGATTTGGATTTCAATACAGTGTGTAAATGGTATACGGGCGTTTATTAAAACTGGACATAGATTAAGACTCTACTAATAATTAACAGAAAGAATTATTTTGATTACGCTAACGTATACACCGTTATTAATTTTTGAACATACTATCGACCCGCAATGTACGTCGAAGTCCATCTGTCAGGTAAGTACGTAATGGTTTACTTGTGAAAATGTGTATTTCGGCTTAAGTAGCCTCAGCTTTAATAATACTTAACTTTGAAACGTCATTAATTGCATTTTTCGTTATACATTGCGTGTTAAATTATTTTGTGTGGTTACTTTTTTTTATTTAATTTTAACTAAAGCTGCCTAAATGTGCTCAGTAGGGGTTGTACTAACCACAGTTAAAAGGAACGCCCGTATACCATTTACACACTGTATAACACGTTAAGAAGGCGCCGAGCGTCCAGTGGCGCCCTCATTACTTGTATTGTGTTTTCTAATAAACTAAAGTATTATCTTAAAATCGAAAAGCGCTTTACTGTTGTACAAATGAATACGCAATATATAGCATACATGACACAGTTTAATAACCTTTAACTTTCGTGTAGTCATCTTAATGGAAAAAGTCGCTCGCTCATAGTTCGATTGTTGTTGTCATATTCTCTATAAATTGTGTTTTCATTTGTACAACAGTAAAGCGCTGTTTATTTTTAAGGTAATATTTTTGTTTATTAGAAAACGCAACACTAATGAGGGCTTGGCGCCCTTAATTGTGTAAGATTTTGTTATTTGGTTAACAATTAAGAAATTATTAGATTGGGATATTTTTGAAGCAATAATCATTTGTAAGTTGGTAATGTGGAACGTGGGAGTTTCACTGGTTTTTTGTGTTGATTGTGTGTTAAGGTATTGAAGTTGATTGTTCTTACAATGATGGCGGTGACAGCTGATTGCCCAGTTCTCTACTGGATCATTATAATGATTATTGTCCTTTTAAAATTTGCCCTGAAAATTAAAATTTCTTGCCAAGTCAAACTTACCTGTCCAATACGATATAATTTAATTATAGTGATAGGTTTTTGATTTTAGCTGAAATAACTTATTTTCACGGTTAGGTTAAATTAGCCAATAGTCATTACTGATTACTGATTTACGACGATTGGTTGTGGAGCGGACTTTGTGATGTACAAATACATGGTACATTAGTTGTTTAGTGCTAGCTGCTGCTACTCATATCATTATTGTATTCAGTATTTGTTGTTTTGCAGTACCATTTACACATGTGATTTCCTAGTTTAAGTGAGAGAATATTTTTATTGATTTGTTCTGAGTGAGAGAAAGTAAAATAGCTCGAAACAATCTCCGTGTTTTATTTCATAATTTATAATTAGATTATTGCTCTAATTGAGGACGTTAATTATTATCTACATTGTTTATACATTATAAATATTTATTTTTTTAGTTGTTTTTTCGCATCCTCAATACCTTCCCGCAGATTCTGGATAAATCTTCTATAGACTGACATTATCTGGTTAATTTGCTCAGGGTCCATTTTGGCAGCTTTCGCCTTTCCTCTATAGAACACGGATACAGCCATTTGAGCAGCTCGCCTCACTGGATAAGACTCTGCTAACTTCTGGACTAGTTGTTCATTGTTTGCTAAGTACTTCAGTAAAGCTCGGAGTGGCATGATGTCAATGTCACTTGAAGGAGGTTTCCGAGCACATGTTCCGGTACTTCTGTAACAGGTCCTGTTTTAATTGGAGCTGCGCCCGCAGCACCTCAAACTGCTTTATTTGGTCTTGTTTGTTGTACTCAATGCCTGGTAAGCGCCTTATCTGCAACAAAATAATTACAAGTTCATTACTAGATTTGCCAACCCTGAGTACTATGGAATGCCTCTAATTTCACTGGTTGTCACCTCATCAGGCCCACCATATTACAAACACGAAGATTTTAGTAAATAGGAATTTGCATCTAGCAGCAAGGAAATAAAGTTCAAATATGTTTGCTCTATAATGCCAATCTCAATTTTTAACCCCTCGTATGCGGGAGGTCAAAAAAGTACCAAGTTCTAGTCGCTTCAGATTACGATATAGTCCATAAAATTAAGCTTAAAAAAAATTACAAAAAGATATCCAAATTTTGAGCACGGATCCGTGCCTAAGCATACGAGGGGTTAAACATCGAAACATTGGACTTTATTCCCATTACTATGAAGATTCAATTAAATTGCCTTGATTATGTACATCCTAATGCACATCGGGCTTTACGAGGTTCCCCCACTGGATCACGACAATGTGAACTGGTTGGCAGTAGGATAAAAGTAGTGCAGCCGCATTGGCCGCTAGCTATGGGCCTTTACAGTTATTATCCTCATAGGACCCAATACCTATTAGGGCAACAGTATATTATTGCAACCTTGTTGAATCAAATAAAGGGTGCCTTATGTTTGGTATTATGTCTTCCGAGTTTTGTTTTAATTAAAGCCCTTAACTATGTACAATTTTTTTGAAAACGACCCTCATAACAAAACCATCCATGGTGAAAAATCACCAGAAAACGGCAGTTTAAGCCGAAAACAATGTATTTTGAGATTATAAGAGTTTAATAAATAAGACAAGACAGATGGTACGCAGTATACATAACAACAACAACAAACAATCCTGTTATAAATCTCAAACACTGAAGCAAAAGCTTAACAACGGGTTGTGAACCAGTCATCTCTGGCTTACTAGGCTGGTACAGGCACATTTCTAAATATTTATAAATATGCCACCATGGCTGAAATTTGTTGTGGCTCACATAAACTATAGAGATAGGGTATACTGACACCATCTATTGCTGCAAAATTGTTACTAAGAGTGGATGTCGTAAGAGGCGACTAAGGGAATAAGGGCTTGTAGTACTGTTAGGCGATGGGCTTGCAACCTGTCACTAATACACTGGTAAACATCTTAGCCTGACTATGCAAAAAGTGGTTACAGAATTATCAACAAGTTTAGTGTTGTTGGTATTCTGTTGCTCTGCCTACCCCACTCTGGGAATAAAGGCGTGACGTTATGACGATGACTTATGTTACTAAGTTTCAGTCTGTCTTGTTTTATCCATTAATTATTATGTTACATAATGTTAGGGTAAGGCAATTTCAAAAAAATAGGTTATATTATTCTGATAACATCTTAGTTGTACCTGAGAGCGCGCGTAGTCCAGTTTCTTCTGCAGTTCCAAGACCTTCTGGCTACAATCCTGAGATTCCCGCGCCTTCGCGGAGTTGTCGTGGAAATCACGTTCGACACTGGAATAACACAGAGACGTAAATAAAAACCATACAATAACATGTCATGGCAAACTAAATATAAAATCTACATGTAAATACCTTCGTATTATTTCGTATACAATCGGTAAAAAATCTACGTCTACTTCTTGCACAGATAACGGGGTAAAGTTGTTTTGTTCGGGATGGTCTGAATTATTTTCCATCATACACACACAACATGAGCAATAACGTTAGCACTAAACGCAAAAAACACTTGCCTAAGTATGTGAAACGTTATTGTAACTAACTTGTATAAAAAGGAATTAATAAAAGATATCGATACTTCACTTCAGCAAAGAATTTCTAAAAAACTCATCGCATCATTTTTTTACAAACGTCAATTCTACATTCATTACTAGCATTTTTTTCTGTGACTTGAACATTTTGCAACAGACTACGTAAAACCTTTTACAATTTTTCTTACATGGAAGGTTATGGACTCTGCGAACGTCTGTGACAAGAAGGTTATGTTATTTGTCCGTTTCTTTAGAATGAAAAGAAAGGGACAAAAAACATAAGCAACGTTATTCAAGGTCACTTTTCTTGGATTCAATTTGTTGTTCGTCGTACAATCTCCAGTGTCATGTTACTCATGTATAAACTTCTTGCCTTGAAGCGTAGAAATATAACCTTGAATGACGTTGCTTATGTTTTAGGTCCCTTTCTAAAAAATCATGAACACGCTAAAGAAAGGGACAAAAACATAAGTGAAGTCATTCACGGTCACTTTTTTCACTTCAAAGCGTTGTTCGCCGTGCAATCTCCAGTGTCATACTATCAGCTTCTTGATTCATATTCAAAATTTCAAGACAAGTATAGATTAGACACTTTTGTTACTTGTACTATTACTAATTCTGAGGCCCTACTCTGAAAATCGAAGTTAGAAGTTACGTTAAAACGTAGTAATTATATTCTCTTTGGTTACGTTAGCTCTATTCCTGTCACTCGTGATTCGAGATTAAATCGAGAGAAAGAGATGGAGCTAACGTAATTTCGAACTTCGATTTTCAAAGTAGGGTGCCTGTGCTTTTGTTTTATGTCTTCTATGTCTTTAGTTCTTATTCTATGGTACCTACCCATTGCGTGTTAACTGTCAAGTAAAAAAAAAAAGATCATATGTCAAAATAAATGCAATGCACTCGGTCTTGCGTTTTGTGGTGTAAAATAAAAATATGGTTTTAGTTTAGAAGGATATTTATAAGAGAATAAACAATGGATGAAGTCGCGAAATTAGAGCACTTGTCTTTAGTTTCAAAGATATGCACAGAATTGGATAACCATTTGGGGTTGAATGACAAAGATTTGGGTAAGTTTGTTAGCTGCTTCACATTTCGTGTCGATTAACGTGTATATTTTTAATAAAGAACTATTTTATTGCAGCGGAGTTTATAATCGACTTAGCTGACAAGAACCCAACGTTCGATGCCTTCAAAAAGGCCCTCATGGACAATGGGGCGGAGTTTTCAGACTCGTTTATGACCAATCTGCTGCGAATCATACAGCATATGAAACCAACTACCTCTACCGCCGAACCAAGTAAAAATGAGGTTAACAATAAAAATCCTCTCGCCAACAAGTTCCCAGGGCTAGCTATACGCAATGAGAAACCTGTCTTTTCATCAGATGAAAGTGAGGATGAGAAAGATACTAAATCAAAAGCTAGGTTAACAAACAAAGAAATATTTAAAGATGAAAAAGGCAAACCCTCAGGTGACAATATTGTTGACGAAACCATGGCAGAGTTGGAAGCTCTGGCCCCATCTAAATCAAGCACAAAGGAAGAGTCTAAAAAAGAGAATGAACGTAAAAGAGTCCGCAGTAGTAGTAGGGATCGAAAAGACAGTAGGAGCAAGAAACGTGATAATTCTAGAGATAGGAAAAGAAGAAGTAGAAGTAGGCATAGAAGGAGTCGGAGTAGAGACAAGAGAAGTAAAAGCAGGGACAGACGAAGTAGAAGTAGGGATAAACGGAGCCGAAGCAGAGACAGAAGAAGGCGATCCAGGAGCCGCCAGAGACACCGGTCAAAGTCCAGGGAGAGGTACAGATCAAAGTCTAGGGAGAGGCACAGATCAAAGTCCAGGGAGAGGCGCAAATCAAAGTCCAGGGAGAGGCATAGATCCAAATCAAGAGATAGGTATAGGAGATCAAGATCTAGAGGACGAAGGTCCAAATCCCGTGACCGCAGGTCTCAATCCAATGACAAAGATCAAAAGGATAATAGATTTGGAGATTACGGCAAGAAGACACGGAAGAAGTCTCCTGAGGTTGAAATGAGTGATGACCCAGAGCCAGGAAAGGTAAAGGACTTTTCTCAGCTTTAGTGTAACTGTTAGTAGAAAACATTACAAGATTCTGAATTGGTTTTCTACTTTATCCCATAATTATATTGTTTTTACAAACTAACAAAGTTAATTCTAGTCTCATATGATTTTCATTAATGATTATATCAATAAAAAAAAAAACAAGAAGGATCTTATCCTTTGAAATAGAGTGCCAAGTTAAGGGAGATTTGACCACATGATTGAGTTTGACTTTCAATATTTCTAAATTTTAGAAATATGGTAGGATAAATATGCTAGTTCAAAGTTTTAAACATACCATTAATTTTTTTTTTTTTTTATGGAATAGGAGGCAAACAAATATGAAAATTTTGATAACTAGCAACTTGTAAAACATTAACTTATTTATTTCTAACACATTTATCTATATTTAATCATAACAACAACAACAACAGAAAGTAATGGAGTTGTGTTTAAGGGTGGCTTCTCTAAGTCATTATGTGGGATTTTACTTGTACAGGAAATGCATTTCTTGCATTATTTGAATTAATATACTGGATGAATATTGCTTATGGAGTTCTATAAAGGTGGGTACGAATTAGAGAAGCCTCGGGTTGAGGCTCGCACGGCTCACCTATTTTGCTCAAATTCGTACGCACTCACGAGCTCTGTGTGCTAGCAGCGGGCGATCACACGCGGCGAGCCGTCGACAGTCGGTCTTTTGAGTGCGTGCTTGCTCAAAGGCGCCTCGGTGTGCGTGCCTCGCGTAATTTGGACGTGTATCCGACGTGTGTCTGTGGGCGAGGCGCGTACAAATTTGATAAGGTTGCTGAGTCGTTCCACCACCGAGGCGATTTCTTCTACATTTGGTTAATAATTCGGTGAATTATGATAAACGCAGCCGCGGCTGTCATCGTGTTCGACGCCATTTTGAAATGTTGGCTCGCGGTGAGCACGCTGCCTCACCCGCGCATGTTTATGTGCAACAGTTTGGCTCGCGAGTAGCTCGCCGCGCGGGGCGAGCATGCCTCAGGCTGAGCCGCTCAGATTCGTACTCAGCTTAAGAAAGTAACGTAAAATGCTGGTCAAATTGAAATACTAAAGACATTGTGGTCATGATCGTAATTGAATTTTTTTTGATACCTAAAAGTTCTACAACGAATTTTTTTTTAAGCATATCTTTACCCCGGTTTTTACTTTTGAAGTGCTAGTGCTAGGTGGGTGTAGTGTAGTGTTAGGCATATGTGTAGTTATTTGGTAGTAAGCTTGCAATTCTTCATATAAATTACATTTATTTTTAGATCTACAATGGTCGCGTGGCCAACATCGTGCCGTTCGGGTGCTTCGTGCAGATCGAGGGCGTGCGCGAGCGCTGGGAGGGGCTCGTGCACATCTCGCAGCTGCGCGCCGAGGGCCGCGTCACCAACGTGGCTGACGTCGTGTCCCGGGGAGACAAAGTCAAGGTTCATATCTTATCGTTATAGATAGATAGATGTGGGGGTGTTAGGTTTATTTTCGTTACGGAATTTCTTGATTCGGTCGCCGCGCTCAAAGCCCGCGATTAAATCTATGCAATAGCTTAAAACCTAACCTAGCCGTCGGCAGCAGGACAGGGCTCATGCTACCGGTGGTTAGGGCGTTTTTTGTTATTATTAGGTACTATTATAATTTATTTCATCAGGCGAAAGTTGGGACAACTGATAGATGCCCGTTCCCAGCTGTTCCATCAAGTGCTTTTTGTACTGCTAAATCCAGTTGGTTTTTAAGTTTATAAACTGATTGATATTCAGTGCTGAGATTACTACTCTATTACATAGGTAGTGTCTGGGCGTTTTCCAAATAAAGTACCTGTAGTTAAGGACTAAAATGAACAACGGTAACTTTTCCATTACGTCACGAAAATTAACTATTACTGCTTTAAGAGAAATAGTAGCATCTCAGACAAAACTCCTGAAGGAAGTTCTACCATATTACTAACAGGTGAGGTTTGAATCTGCTATGCTTATTTAATTTGAAATGCCTCCTATTGGCTCATGAGGGAAGTATTTACAAATATGACTAACTTTTGTGACGTAATGGAAAAATTACCGTTGTTAAAGCCTGTCAAAAGTTTTAAACACATAAGATTAAACGTGATTCCACTGATACTTTAAGACCAAGGTTAAATAATTGTATTTTTTAGTTAATAAATTTATACTAATTTTGGAATTGTTATTGAAGTGCAAAACATTTTAATTACAGTTCAAAGTGCTCTCTGTGACTGGTCAAAAAGTTTCTCTCACAATGAAGGATGTTTGTCAAGAGTCTGGCAAGGATCTGAACCCAACGTCGCACGCGCATTTAGAGGTAAGCCATGGCATTATTATTTTCATTCATTATATGCTAACTTATATTGTGAATTTCCCTGTTTAGAACTTTTCTCGCACTTAATGTCTCCAGTTTTGCAGGTGGTAGGACCTTATGCAGGGTCCGTCCGGATCGCTACCACCATCTTATCCATTAACCTATCGCCAAACAGCAGTGTCCGCATTGTTGTGTTCCGGTTTGGGGATAAGACAGCCGGTGAAATAACTAGCATAGAGGCATTCCACCTTAGTCCTCAGGGTTGGCAATGCATTTGCAGTCTTAGGATTGCAGTCTTGTGAATGCGAATGTCTATGGGTCACAGTTTCCACTTACCATCAGGTGGCCTGTGTGCTCGTTTGCCGTCTCAATGCCATAAAAAAAAAGTGTTATTAGCATTTATAAGCAGCAGTAATTGCCTGGCAGATTACCAGTGTCTTGGAGTAGTTTAGTTGCTGAGCCGTTCCACCGTGCCCTTAATGAGCACATGCAGGGAGTTAAAGTGCCAAAAATAAGATATGTCATTATTCCAATGAACTCATTTTTGTAAATCCATCTCATCTAAAACCATTATTTAATTTTATTCCATGATTAAACGTGTCTTGCAAACTTAAATACCTACTAAAAATTAAGTTTTCCCTATATAAAACATTCTTGATCCTAAAAATAAAGTGCACCTGCCCGGGAAATTTTGAGTACGCCGAAAAATCATAAATAATTAGTACTAAATTCGTGCGGAAGGATATTACGGGAAATTGTGCACTTTCTGAGATATTCCGTTTTTTCATGTACGCTCCATACAAAATTTTCGTAGAAAAATTATTACTTGGCCGTTTTCCAGCGAAATTGACCCATATTCATTTTTCTACCTAATTATGAGGAGTAGATTCGATTTCAATAAAAAAAATAGGCACTTATAAAATTAAGTCCCTATTTCTATGGAGAGGCCATTTTCGTTCCACAGTGCACCGTGGCGATTTCTTCTTCTCTTTGTAAATAATTCGGTGAATCATGATAAACGCAGCCGCGGCTGTCATTGTGTCCAACGCTATTATTAAATGTCGGTTCGCGGCGAGCACGCTGCTTCACCCGCGCATGTTTATGTGCAACCATTTGGGTCGGGTCGCAGCTCTGGGCAGCTGGGGGCTGAGCCGCTCAGATTCGTACCCAGCTATAGAGGGTTTATGATGTGTGTTATGCTTGCGTGCAGGCGGAGCGCGCGGGGCGCAACCCGGACCGGCCGGCGGCGGCGGGGGTCGGGGCGGGCGCGGGCGCGGGGGGCGCGCTGGGCGGGCTGGCGGCGCCCGACGCGGGCGACAGCGCCAGCCGCAAGCGCGTCACGCGCCTCTCCAGCCCCGAGCGCTGGGAGATCAAGCAGGTACACCACGCGACACAACACGCAACACGCAACACTCGCCCTGCCCTCATACATGTCATAACAAAATACCGGTCATATAAAATATCATTTCATCGAATGCTATTTTCTGCTAAAACCATTATGATTTCAGGGTATCTTAAACATCTAACCTAACCTACGTAATTTAATTAATGTTTAAGACGCCCTGAAAACATTATAGTTTCAGCAGAAAATAGCTGTTGATGATATGAAATTTGATGAAATGATACATTCGATGAAGTGATGAGTTACCCAAAATATCTATCTGTGATAGAAATTGTATTGAAAAAGAAACCTTATGTACGATCTAATCGTGCAATTTGAGAATGCTCAAAGTGTAAATAGCAAGGCAACATCACTACATAGTATAAAAAAGTCGCTTTTTCTGTCCCTATATCCCTATGTATGCTTAAATCTTTAAAACTACGCAACGGATTTTGATGCGGCTTTTTTTAATAGATAGAGTGATTGAAGAGGAAGGTTTATATGTATAATACTTTAATCCGGAGCGAAGCGAGGGCGGGTCGCTAGTTGAATAATAAATTGTTCAACAAGGGACTAAAGAAAGCCATAAAAACACAAGCCCGTAATATAACGTAATATACTTTATGCATCACTTTTATTCTCAACCCGTCACTGTAATTGTAAAAAGAGAAAACAACAAGGCTGTTGTGTGGAGTTACACCATAAAAAATAAATTAGTCCATAGACAACATTTCCGAAACGAAGGCTAAGGCGGTGCAGGTTGTGTGCCCACTTCCACTGGCTGTTTGTTGCTTTCCAAACTTTATAAGAAAATTAAAAAGAAATCGTACTTTAGTCCCTAGAGATTAAATGCGTCACTTTATGCATAGCTATTACCACCACTTTGTTTTTCTTTTTTAGTTTACTGTTTTTACTTTTTTATGCGTCTTTTTGTGCTCAGTGTATAAATGTATTCTTCTTTTTCTTTTCTTTATTATGAGATTTATGAGTCATTTTACAGCGTGAGAAATGAAAAAGTTTCTCTCAAAAAAAGTTACTAATCTATTAATTTACATTTGTGTCGTGTTCAAATTAGTAAGTTTGACTACACTCTGAATTTTACTTAAAACCAATAACTCACTTAACTTTCTGTAGATGATATCATCAGGCGTGATAGACAAAAGCGAGCTGCCGGACTTCGACGAGGAAACCGGGCTCCTGCCTAAAGAGGAAGACGGAGAAGCTGACATCGAGATAGAACTTGTAGAGGATGAGCCGCCGTTCCTCCAGGGCCACGGGCGCGCGCTGCACGACCTGTCCCCCGTGCGGATCGTGAAGAACCCCGACGGATCTCTCGCCCAGGCCGCTATGATGCAGTCGGCACTAGCAAAAGAACGCCGCGAGCAGAAAATGATCCAACGCGAACAAGAAATGGAGAGCCTCCCTACTGGCCTCAACAAGAACTGGATAGATCCGCTCCCTGAGGCGGACGGCAGAGCTCTAGCAGCCAACATGAGGGGGGCAGGCATTACCCCGCAGGACCTCCCCGAGTGGAAGAAACACGTGATTGGGGGCAAAAAGTCCTCGTTCGGCAAGAAGACTAATCTGTCGCTGCTGGAGCAGAGGCAGTCGTTGCCTATTTATAAGCTAAGGGACGAGCTGATTAAGGTACGTTTTTGAGTATACGTAATTAAATTAATTGATAATCAAATGTATGCGTTTCTGGAACTATTAGTGCAGACTATATTGCCCAGCTGATGAGTTAAATTTTGACACAATGACAGATTCAATTACAAATTATTTATTTATTTTATTAATGAGTTTACACGACTTTACAGAAAGGCCCAATGCGCCATGAAACTTAAACTTAGTAAATTACATAACACCCAGTACAATTTTAACACAAAATATTGCAGATTACTGGAACGCTTTAATTACATTACCACAGGGCTGGGATTGTACACGCTAATAACGATATCGTCTTTGACCCGTTTCCGTATTGTCAATGTTTTTATAACTCTTATGTCAATTACAATAATGGCGATTGTGACATAAACTATTCTAAAACACGTCAAACGCGATATCGTTATAACGCAGTAGAATAGAGGCCCAGTTGTGGATTCGGTATTTTAATGACACTGTTGACACATGGATATGTAATTAAAGGCTGTGTGATATCAAATTCAAAAGCGGGGCCCGCTCGTAGAAAAAATCGCCGCAGAAATTGATTTTAAAGTTACTCATTTGTTGCCAGTGAGATTAAAAAATCAAACCCTTGATGGTAAGGAAGCCATATATCAGTGTATTTTTTTTTCGACAGGCTGTATCAGACAACCAGATCTTGATCGTAATCGGCGAGACGGGGTCCGGCAAGACCACGCAGATCACGCAGTACCTGGCGGAGTGCGGGCTGACGGCGCGCGGCAAGGTGGCCTGCACGCAGCCGCGCCGCGTGGCCGCCATGTCCGTCGCCAAGCGCGTGGCCGAGGAGTTCGGCTGCCGGCTCGGCCAGGAGGTGGGCTACACCATCCGCTTCGAGGACTGCACCAGCCCCGAGACCGTCATCAAGTGAGTACCACGCATGTTTGAGGTCTACGAGTCAGGTTGAGGCACGCACGGCTCACCTATTTTGCTCTGCTGTGCGCCGAGAGTCGGTCTTGTGACCGTGCTCAAATGCGCCTCAGTGTGCGTGCCTCGCGTAATTTGAACGTGTATCCGAGCGTGCCGCGAGCAGAACGACATGTTCTAACTTGTCTGTGGGCGAAGCGCGTACAAATTTCATAAAGTTGCTGAACCGTTCCACCACCGAGGCAAATTTCTTCTTTTTGTTAATAATTTGGTGAATTATGATATGATAAATGCAGCCACGGCTGACATCGTCTCCGACGCCTTCTTGAACAACGCACTATGTCGGCTCGCGGCGAGCACGCTGCCTCACCCGCGCATGTTTATTTGCAAAAATTTGGCTCGCGAACAGCTCGCCGCGCGGGGCGAGCATGCCTTACGCTGAGCCGCTCAGATTCGTACCCAGCTTAAGCAAAGCTTTGAGCGACCTACCAGTGCAGTGAGCGAATTACGGATCAAATTGGCGATATGCGACGGGGGGAGTGCCTACCATCGTGCGCAAACATAGCCCCTCCACGGAGCTCTTTTTGCGTGTGTCAAATTAAACTAGCGCATGGTCGCATTATGTCAATAACAGACGGCATAGATAAAGCGTTCGGCTGCCCGCTTTGCCAGGTCGGGTGCACCGGTTCGAGAACTCCAGCCCGGAGTCGTGAAGTGAGTACCTCGCAAGTGTGAGGTGTAACCTCACTCGGCCGCATCGTGTCGGTGCACTATCACAGTTGAATTGTTTTCTTTGATACCTCTTCAGGAGTGCTCTCCCCCTTTATTTTGACTCCATTGCATAAGAAAGATGTTCTTCGATCTGTATCATAATAGATTTAGTACCAATTTCACCAAAGGATGTTAACCACTGAACAGACGATTAAAGCGTTAACAGTTGTCAAAATGTATGAACTAACAGTGATTAAATTTAACATCGTATGGTTAAATTGGTACTCGTACTTGGATAAATAGGTCGTTTTCGAAAAAAAATTACATCGTTAAAGGCTTAATTAAATACAAAATCATGATCGCGTTCTTTGTGTTACGAAAGTTAGTCTTACAAACTGTATGGGTAACTTTCGTTACACAAGGAAATCAATTAAGTTTGGTTTAATGAAAGCCCTTGAAAAATTGAAAACGTCCCTATACCTACTCGAAACGAGTTTGACGTTTGATATTAATTAAACCTTTTGAGCGCCAAAACCGGCGAATCGCGACGGCAGAAATTCGTGGTCATTGAACTTCATTGATCAAAGACATATTCTAGCAATATGGCGTCTGAGATACGTTACATTACTTCGCTGCTTGGCGTTCAAAAGGTTAAATTACAAAATACAACCCGGTTGGGGTTATGTGTGCGTCAACCCGTATTGTTTCTGTTCCTAGGTACATGACGGACGGCATGTTGCTCCGCGAGTGCCTGATGGACCTGGACCTCAAGTCCTACTCCGTGATCATGCTGGACGAGGCCCACGAGCGCACCATCAACACAGACGTCCTCTTTGGCCTCCTGAAGCAAGCCGTCCAAAAACGCCCGGAGCTCAAACTCATCGTCACATCCGCCACCCTCGACGCCGTCAAGTTCTCCCAATACTTCTTCGAAGCTCCTATCTTCACTATTCCAGGAAGGACATTCCCTGTTGAAGTTCTATACACCAAAGAACCAGAAACTGACTATCTGGACGCGTCTTTGATAACGATCATGCAGATCCATCTCCGCGAGCCGCCGGGTGATGTTCTTCTGTTTTTGACCGGTCAGGAAGAAATTGATACGGCGTGCGAGATTCTCTACGAGCGGATGAAGTCCCTAGGGCCCGACGTGCCCGAGCTGATCATTCTCCCTGTGTATTCCGCGTTGCCGTCGGAGATGCAGACGCGCATCTTCGACCCTGCGCCTCCGGGCTCCCGCAAGGTGGTGATCGCGACCAACATCGCGGAGACATCGCTGACCATCGATGGGATCTATTACGTGGTGGACCCAGGGTTTGTGAAGCAGAAGGTGTATAATTCAAAGACTGGGATGGACTCTTTGGTCGTCACTCCTATTTCGCAGGTAATTTTATATCTCTATTATGAGGTCCTGAGACTGGTTGTTATCAAGTTTTTGTATCTGGGAATATTGAAATATCCGAGGACATTTTTAAATCTTATCTCCATCGCTTTGGATAACATAATAATAATGAGGTGTCGTTAGATTAGTTTTGGTTGTGGGAGTGACAGGATAAAACAAGCAGCCCGCTGTTTGTCCATATATGTTTAGATCTTTTAAACTACGCAACGGATTTTGAAGTGGTTTTTTTTTAATAGATAGGGTGATTCAAGAGGAAGTTTTATTATATGTATAACAATTTAACCCGAACGAAGCGAGGGCGGGTCGCTAGTTTATTATATTATTATGTTACAAATTGGCGACGATTTTAGGATTTATTAAAAAAAAAAGAAAAACGTGTGCGAGCTACCCTACGAGGTGTGCTCACAAAAACGAGTAATTCTTTTCAGGATGACTAAAACGCATATACAAAAAAACCCAATTGAACAATTAGATAAGTGTCCTCGTCCGCCTTGTCTGCGTGCAGTCCCCGCCAGCTAACGCACGAGTGTCGGCAGGCGGCGGCGAAGCAGCGCGCCGGGCGCGCGGGGCGCACGGGCCCGGGCAAGTGCTACCGGCTGTACACGGAGCGCGCCTACCGCGACGAGATGCTGCCCACGCCCGTGCCCGAGATCCAGCGCACCAACCTGGCCACCACCGTGCTGCAGCTCAAGACCATGGGCATCAACGACCTGCTGCACTTCGACTTCATGGACGCGCCGCCCGTCGAGTCGCTCATCATGGCGCTCGAGCAACTGCATTCGCTCTCCGCGCTGGACGCCGAGGGGCTGCTCACGCGGCTCGGACGCAGGGTATGTGCTACCATCTCAACTTCAGGTTGCATTTCAATCTTTATTTGCATATGAATAGGGTTATTACTTTAGGTAATTATAATTATTATTACAATAAAGCCGCCTTCTCCATATGCACAGCATGCAAATTTATTGTGCTAGCAATAATTAAATAAGATCTATCAGTTAGCGACTAAGGGAATAAGGGCTTGTAGTACTGTTAGGCGATGGGCTTGCAACCTGCCTCTTGGCCTGTTTGTGCAAAATTTGGTTACAGAATTATCAAGAAGTAATTTAAGAGTTGTTGGTATTTCTGTAGCTCTGTCTACCCCGCTCTGGGATTGAAGGCGTTATGGTGTGTATGTATGTATCTATTAGTCAATAACCATTTGAATAAAGTTTCAACGGCTGTTTTGCTCCGACCGAAGTACAACAGTAAGAAAGTGACTGACTGTTGAGTTTATTGCGGCGCTTCTCAGCAGTGGTCTCTTTTTGGGAAGCGCTGGTAGATTAAACATCCTTTATCTTCGCCCGCGACTTCGTCTGCGGAGAGTCGGATCTAAATATTACCCTATATTACTTAGGGATATCGTAGCATTTTATCCAGTAGTTGTAAATCGTTACAAAAATACAAATCTTTCCTCTTTATAATATAAGTGTAGATTAGTGTAAAAGAGCACTTAACGATAAGTTAAGTAACCTGGTATATGCGATCTGGTCGGACTCCATATAACGTATTTTACGATTGATAATGAGTAGTGACGGTCACGATAATGATTCACTGTCGGAACCGATGAAATGCTTTCATAAAAGATCTTTCTGTTGTTAAGCATGGGTTTTACAATTTGGTGTGAAACTATCAATATTTACTAACATTTAAATTATTATTCCAGATGGCCGAATTCCCCCTAG
This sequence comes from Acleris holmiana, assembly GCA_949316455.1. Classification (NCBI taxonomy): domain Eukaryota; kingdom Metazoa; phylum Arthropoda; class Insecta; order Lepidoptera; family Tortricidae; genus Acleris; species Acleris holmiana. Next base: position 2,570,403 of record OX438766.1, read on the forward strand.
AACCGAATCTGTCCAAGATCCTCATCATGTCAGTAGCCCTTCAGTGTTCAGACGAGATCTTAACAATCGTGTCCATGCTTAGCGTCCAGAACGTGTTCTACCGCCCCAAGGACAAGCAGGCCCTCGCGGATCAGAAGAAGGCCAAGTTTAACCAGCCTGAAGGTGACCACCTGACGCTGCTGGCGGTCTTCAACAGTTGGAGGAACAACAAGTTCTCAAACGCGTGGTGCTACGAGAACTTCGTGCAGATCAGGACTTTGAAGAGGGCGCAGGATGTCAGGAAACAGCTGTTAGGGATTATGGACAGGTGAGAGAAGTGCTCCTAAACCTTTTTAACATGCATCTGTGTATTCGGCTTAAAGATGAAACATCATATCAGCCGAAGGTCGTCCACTGCTGGACATAGGCCGGAGTGTCAATAAATAACTTGTCTTGGCGAAATACACCTTAACAGGAGTGAAAGCCACGATTTAAAATTAGAATTGGAATATATTTTTGGTTTCCACAACTATTTTAACTTGATCATTCTTCCAGACACAAGCTGGACGTGGTGTCTGCCGCCAAGAACACCGTGCGAGTTCAGAAGACCATCTGCTCGGGGTTCTTCCGCAACGCAGCCAAGAAGGACCCTCAGGAGGGTTACCGCACCCTGGTGGACAGCCAGGTCGTCTACATACACCCCTCGTCCGCGCTCTTCAACCGGCAGCCTGAGTGGTAACTGCTCTGTACTGATTACTAGCAAAAAGGCATGTTTTCTTAGGCATTGCCATAGTTCCGAATATAATGGAATAAAACATTCGGAATTTTAAGGTTTACCCCTTCTTAGTTCTCAGGGTTGGCAACGCATTTGCTGTCTGAGGATTGCAGTCGGGATTTTAGTCTCGATTAAAACTATTTTTACTCTTGAAATATTGCTAACCTTTCATTCATTACATTCATAACCTAAAATTAATTTAAACTTCTATTTAATTTCGCAGGGTAATCTACCACGAGCTGGTACAGACGACCAAAGAGTACATGCGCGAAGTGACGACCATAGACCCGAAGTGGCTGGTGGAGTTCGCACCGGCGTTCTTCAAGTTCTCAGACCCAACCAAGCTGTCCAAGTTCAAGAAGAACCAGCGCTTGGAGCCGCTCTACAATAAATATGAGGAGCCCAACGCTTGGAGAATATCCAGGGTGCGCAGGAGGAGGAATTAGAGTGGGAGGAATTGGATTAAGGAATGAAATAAATTTTGTAAAGACTGATGTTGTTTTGTTTTTGCAGTTCCGATTATTCAGTAGTGAAGGAGCACTATCCTTCCGAACCGTCAGGCAAGTGGCCGGCGTTAATTTATGATTTATGTTATGTATGTATGTATTTAAACACTTAATTGTACAAAAAGAAAAAGAAAATCAATACAGTGAAGATAAAACAGAAAGTACAAAGACGGACTTATCCCTTTATCGCATTTACTGTCAGGGGGCGTGCCCTTGGAATAAACTTGTAAGACAGTGAACGCATATACGCGTCGGTGGCAGTGAATGCGTTAATGGATCTCTTGCAGCTAACCCTTGAGAGACCCTTATTTCCCTTTCTGATTACCTATTTTAATCTCACTCACGACATTGGTGAAATCATTACGGAACCGCCATAATTAAAGGAATCTTAACTCACGGCATGTGTTGTTATTTCAGTAAAAAATAAGTTTTTGAGCAAATCAACAATTGCACTAGTCACATTTTTCTTGAACTGAGTTTACTTGAGTAACATCATTCATTAACGTCATCATCATGCCAATTGAAAAACATCCATGATTAGAAACGTCCTGTCCGGCCTGTTATTTTGATTTTGTAGTTAAACTATATGTTAGGAATCGTAAGTAATTAATTCATTAATTTATTAAATCTTGATTGCACAAAAGAATACACTTAATATACAAAAGGCGAACTTAATGCCGTAAGGCATTCTCTACCAGTTGACCTTTGGGGTAAGCAATGGGTAAATCTCAAGGAAATGTGTCAAATTTACGAAATTATTTTCGATTTTTAACCATTAGTTCAGTTAACTACAGATCAAACAACTCGTCCTAAGCCGTTTCATACGAGTTCACATTAATAGAATTAACTTTTTCAACGCCATAGACGGATATATCCGCACTACTGATTCACCGCCAACGACGGATATTTCCGTCATTGTTGACAGCCATGTATACTGAAATGTCATCTTTTACCTGTAATTGTCAGGATGGTGAAATGGGAGGCTGGAGTCAGCTGTGTGTGACTCGGAAACCAACCAATATTTAAATGGGTTTCGGTCATTGACCCCAAACCAAAATCAATTACGGTTTGTGTTGGGGTGACCGGTTAAATAAAAAACCGGTTTTACACAGATTTCGGTCTGTGGAGCGAAATGAATCGGTTAATTTGAACTTGATTCTGCAATATAAACAGATGGAGCGACGTATGGTATCTCTTTTACACACTAGCTCCGATTCTAGTGATTTTACGTTACTCGAAGGTCAAGGTCGGCGAGGCATGACGGCCTGAGTTTGAGTTTAAAGTTTAACCGATTAATATAGGTTTATAGCAGTTTTCTTGAAACCGGTTCCGAGCTCTGATCACAGATTAGAAGGTATGTTTAAGCTCTGATAGCAGCATAAAAAAGTTATGACATGGTGACAGTGTGAATTATTATTATTCTTAAGCGGCAAATGAGTGGCTACCACCACACTAACCACATTATATTTTGTTTAAAAATTGGCTCAAGTGGCCAAATTAATTTCGAGCTTCATTAAAAAAACCCTCACTTTATTTTGATAACTTATTCTAGTAGAACAACATCCATTAATTAAAAAAATATCTTAACCCTAAAAACCAAAACACTTATAGCACAAAGCGAAGGGAACCGTGTTTTTGAGCAACCCAGAGGGCTTATTGTCTAACGCACTCGCAATCACGATCGTTTTCATTTTGAAAATCGAACGCTCGTCTGCATACAATATGAAAACAATTGCTCCATTTTGAAGCCGGTTGCGATTTTTTTTTTTTTTTTTTTTTTTTCATTTTTCTCACATAGAGAAAGGCAAAGGCAGAAGCCATGCAGCCATTGTCATTTTTTAAATATACTTATGATTCAAATATATGTAAGGCCGAAGCCACTTCTTTTGTTTCTTTCTTCCATTTCCGTTAAGTTAAGGCCGAAGCCACTTCTTTTGTTTTTTTTTCTTCCATTTCTTCTGTAAATATTTTCAACTCATTATTCAGTATATCCATTTCATTTATGTTCAAATCCAGTGTAAAATTATTTCAAATCATTTTGCATTTCACATTTCCAAGGTATGGGTTTAATCCAGTAAACTATATGTCAAGTCCAGATGTGATAGCAAACATGTATAATGCCTTATAAGTTGCTTGATTTTTCAATACGTCTTGAATATCGCGCGGGATGCGATCTCTTATTTTGTAAACTTCCAATAAAGCGTTAGCTAATAATAAACGTGGAATTCTATAAGCGGAGCAATCAAAAAATAAATGATTCAGGGTCTGATCGTCACCGGTATTGCAGTTTGTACAAGTCGGTGATGTAATAATACGCATTCTACAAAGATGAGAATTAAATCGGCAATGTCCAAGTCGCAAGCGTGTAATAGTAGTATAAAACTTTCTACTATAAAATCCACTCGATTTAGTAAACCATGGTTGTTTACCAATAATATTATTAATCTTGGCATACCATTTTCCTTTAAATGCAAGCGTTTCTTGCCAGTCATTAAACCAATCTTGATTTAGCTGAATTTTAAATTTTGGTAGCAAGTCTGAATACGGTATTGCAACATTCCTTGTGACAGATGAAGCAATATTTTGATTTGTAATAGCTCTGGCTAACGTATCTGCGTTTTCGTTTCCAACCACACCAATATGTGATGGAATCCACAACAGAATTATCTTATTACCGCTTGAGTAACACAGCTTGGAGTATAGTTGTTTAACTTCATGAATTATGTAGTTGCAGCCAGAATTTGATCTATTATTTTTCAAAGAGTGGAGGCAGCTCATGCTGTCCGTTAAAATAAGCCACTGTTTACACACATTAATGTTCTCCTGAATATACTGAAGCGCAGCAAGAATAGCAAGACACTCTGCAGAAAATATGCTCATCTGATCGGGAAGTTTGATACCATGACCAGATTTTATATGAGGTAAATATATAGCCATGGACACATTATCTCCATTCTTAGAACCATCTGTATAAATTTGACGATAATTAGGAAATGCAGTCAACTTTTCATAGACTTGCTCTTTGATTTTTAGATTAGGAAAAATGTAAATTTCAATGTCACAAAAATTGACATTATAAGACCCTGTGTAGCATATCCATTTATTTCCTGTTTTGTGTATTACATTCTGGTGATCAAGCTCAATAATCTCTGAGAAGTCATGAAGCAAATAAGGGACTCTGGAAAGACCTGACGGCCTGTAAATCCTGTGAAAATATTCTAATTTGCGAATTAAAGAATGAGAGGACAATGATAAAAATTTAACTAAAAACTTGAACTTTAAAAATTTAAATCTACATTTAAGAGGAGGCAAGTTGCATTCCACTTGTAGTGAATTAATAGGAGAGGTTTTCATGGCTCCTGTAATACATCTCATATTGTGATTTTGTAAAATTTCTAACTTACGTATTAATCTTGGATCAGACCCAAAAGTAATGAAGCCATATTCAAAATGGCTTCTGACTATTGACTTGTACAACATAAGCAAGATCTTAGGATCAATGCTTGATAAACATTTAATGACATTATAAGCTTTAAAAGCTCTACCCAACAGATAATCTACATAAACATTCCAACTGAGGTTATTAGTAAAAATAACCCCAAGAAACTTTACTTCATTATGAATTGGTAAATACATATTATTATACACAATATCTACAACAGAATCAGATTCACCAAAAATAACAACTTTAGATTTTTCTGGACTTATACGAGGGCTGCCTTTTAAGTTGTGTCGTTTGCCAACCTCCCGCGATTATTTAAAAAAAAACATATGGCATTTTCATCCTTTTGAATTTAGAACTCGAAAACAAAAGAATGTTTTCAAATTGGTCGAATAGTTTTATTACAGCGTCTATTCAAAGGTGACAAGTCGGTTGTAAAAATGGAAATGTCTAAGGAAAATTTGCGTGCGGTAATTTTCTACAACTTTAAAAGGGGATTATCGCGACTTCAGTGCTTTGAGGAGATCACATCTGTGTTTGGTGATGCAGCACCGTGTCTTAGGACTGTAGAACGCTGGTACTTAGAATTTTTACGTGGGCACTCTAGCCTCAGTGATAAGCTTCGTGAAGGTCGTCCAAAAACCGCCATGACGCAAGAGAATATCGAAGCCGTGCGGCAGCTAATACTCGAAGATCGTCATGTGACATACCGTGAAATAGAGGCATCCGTGGGCATTTCAGGGACCACTGTCCAAAAAATCCTGCACGAAGAACTTGTTGTAAAAAAGTTGATCTCTCGTTGGATACCACATTTGCTTAGCGACGACCAAAAAACAGCCCGTGTAAGTTGGTGTCGCAAAACTCTGAAGCGATTCAGCCGAGGAGAGTCAAAACATGTTTATGATGTGGTTAGTGGTGACGAGTCTTGGATATATGCTTACGATCCAGATTCAAAACAGCAGTCAACTGTCTGGGTCTTCCAGGACGAGCCAAAACCGACCAAAGTCATACGCTCTCGGAGCACTTCAAAAAAAATGGTTGCCTCGTTTGTGGCAAAGGGTGGTCACGTCGCCACTATTGTACTAGAAGATCGCAAGACGGTTACCGCCGACTGGTATACCACTGTTTGTTTGCCACAAGTCATCACCGAATTTCGAAAAAACAACTCGGAACGTCGTATGATACTGCACCATGACAATGCAAGTTCGCACACCGCCCGCCAGACAAAGATGTTTTTGAACACCCAAAACGTGGAAATTTTAGATCACCCGCCTTACAGTCCTGACTTAAGCCCTAACGATTTTTTTACGTTCCCCAAAATTAAGCAAAGTCTTCGTGGTCAACGTTTCAGCTCACCCGAAGAAGCTGTTGACGCATACAAATCGGCCATTTTGACTACCCCCACTTCGGAGTGGAATAAATGTTTTAAAAACTGGTTTGAACGCATGCAAAAGTGTATTAAATATCGCGGCGAATTCTTTGAAAAACAATAAATGGTAATAATCTATTAGATTGTCTATACTTATTTCAAACGACACAACTTAAAAGGCAGCCCTCGTATCAAGATTCAAATAAGTAAAATAGTTATTCAATTTTGAGAGAGCACTATTAATTACAATAGATACTTGCTGTAAATCAGATCCAGAGTAGTAAATTACTAGATCATCTGCAAATTGAAGATTGCTAACATGTGAACCCAGAATGTAGTTTAATTTATGTATATACAAAATATATAATAACGGAGACAAAATTCCCCCTTGACATACTCCTTTGTAAGAAAAACGAGGTCCTACTAAAAAATTATTTAATTTAACATAAACTTGACGATCATGTAAAAATTTAAATATCCAGTTTACAATTTTTTCAGGAACACCAAGGGAAGTAAGTTCGCGAGCAAGAATGTGATGATTAATATTATTAAAAGCACCAACAACATCAAGGAAAACACCAACCATTACATCATTCCTCTTAAGGGAATCAAAGATATCAAGCTGAAGATGCGCTATACTTTCTCTACAAGATCTGCCTTTACGGAAGCCATATTGATTAGAAGGTAGAAGGTAGTTGCTCTCTATGAAAAATTCAAGTCTTTGTTTTAAGAGCTGTTCAAAAATTTTGCCCATACAGGATGTAAGGGCTATTGGCCGATATGAATTTGCTTTGGCTTTATCCTTATTTGGCTTTAAAATAGGTATCAAACAATCTTTTTTCCATTCTATTGGTATAACTGATCTAGACCAAAGCAAATTATATACTTGCAGAATGATTTCCTTGGTTTTAACTGTGGTGTTTTGTAAAATTTTGTAGGGTAATCCATCAAGACCATAAGCTGTATCTCTACGAGTAGAAATTGCGGAAATAAACTCTTGTAAATTTAATGGTGAAACTAAATAGTCACTGTTATGTATAACAGCATTAGTATCGACCTTATCTAACGGGGCCTCTACAGTATCAGGTGTATATTTTTTAAGAAACTCAAAAATCCAATCAGTGTATACAAGTTTATATGGCAAAGAACATTTACTAAACCTTCTGACTATCCTCCAAACTTTAGAAATGGGAGTGCAACGATTAAGTGATTCACACAATGTAATCCAACTTAAATTTCTTTCCCTCTTCAAAATAAGTTTTTTAAGAGCCTGTAGCTGTTTAAACTTCAAAAAAGTTTCTTCTGACAAATCACATTTAAATTGGATATAGGCTTTTTTACAGTCTTCTACAGCCTTTACACATTTACTGTTCCACCATGGCAGTGGCACATGTTTCTTTTGAGATTTAACATTAGAATTAGATACAGAATGATAATGTTTGTTAGAATGTCTTCGCATGACAGGGATAGATAGCTGCAAAGCAAGATGAATCAACTCTAAGAAATCTGAATAACATTTTATTGGATTCAACTGATCAATATGAAGACATTGTAACAACATTTCTGCATTTTCTCTATATTTTAACCAATCTACTAGACGAAAATTAATATGAGAGGGAGGTGAAAAAGATTGAGTATCAGACATAGTACTACTACCACTAATTTGAATTTTTGTTATTACAGGTAAATGATAACTGCCAAGTGGATCATCATAAACTGACCACTCACAACTCAATGCTAAGGAGGGTGATATCAATGTTAAATCCAAAGCATTTCTTTGCCACTTGTCTGAACCAACTGTTGTCATTTGACCATCATTCAACAAGACCAAGAAATTGTCATTGACGCTTTCAATTATGTCACGACCACGAGCATCAATAGAGCCACAACCCCATGCCGTGTGCCGCGCATTAAAATCGCCAGCTATTAACAAAGGTTCGGGAATACTACTGATTAGATTATCAAGCTTAGATTTAGTTAATAAGGGAACACAATTGCCCGGGCTATACAATGAAACAAGAGACATTTCCTTACTACCATACTGCAGACGAATAGCTATATTTTGAATAGAATCATCAAATAACGTATTAATCATAGAAAACTGCAAACTATTATGAACTAAAATGGCAACACCATTATGACGATTGCCAGAATCTAATCTAAGTATATTATATCCCTTGATATTAAATTTAATATGAGGTTTTAACCATGTTTCACAAATTAAAGCTATATGAATCTGATTTTGATGCAAAAAATGTGTAAACAAATATCTGTGGGCAGGCAAACTCTGTGCATTCCATTGGACTATGTTTAGACAATCCATAATGAAAAAGTAGATTAAGTATTTGATTTCTTATTTTTATGTATTGTATCTAAGAGAATATCTTTAATACTTTGAGAACAGATACTTTGTTCATTATTTTTGTTCATAGTTATTAATCTAACAACTGATTCCACAACCAAACTTAAAATTTGATCAGAATTTAATAAAGAGGCAAGTAAATCAGTAGGGTTTTGTCTTAATGGAGGAAATGACTTCTCATTTAGTACTTTGGCATAGGTCTTATTTTGAGCTTTTTCTTTATTCATTTCTATTTTCTCTTTTTTCACAGGGCATAGGGAAGATATCGCAATGTGATTACCTTTGCAATGACAACAAATGGCATCCGTAGAAGGTGTGCTGCAGGATTTGAAATTATGTGACTCACCACAGATAGAGCATCGATCCGAATTCTTGCAAAACTTAGCTATGTGCCCGTACCTCAAGCATTTCAGACACTGCTTCACGGGAGGAACGTATGGCCGTAGCTCGAACCGCCAGCTGTTAAGGTCCACACTCTCTGGAAGTGTAGGGCATGAAAAAGTAATTGAAACAGTCTTTGTTGGTTCCATTTTATGTCCATGCTCTGTTTTCACCCTTCGCATAAAACGCCGAATACATACAATGTTCTTTGTAGAAGTTAATGTTGCGTAGATTTGTTCATTCGACAAGTCAATAGGCACGTGAGTAATAACACCAGTAACCTCACTAGCCGACGCTGGAATTGAGGCTGATAGATTATATGCTTCAAGAAACTTTTTATTAGTCAATGCTGCGTTAGCCAGGCCAGGTCGCTCAAAAATGACTGCTATTTTAAACTTGTTTACTCGCTGGAGCTGTTTAACACCTTTATTGTATCGTTTTAAGCAATTGGCCAAAGACATCAAGTCCCTGTTCCCTATTGGTTTCTCAGGGTCTGAACTTTCCATGAAAACAACGTACTCGAAACTGCCACCATCCTCAGGATAAAAACGGACATAATTTGGAATTCTAAACACGCTATATTTATCCGTCTCCATTGCGACTTCAAGAGACTCAAAAGAAGCTGAGTCAGACTCATCATTATCCTTCTTTTTTCTTTTTTTCTTTGCAACCCCCATAATTATTTACACTTCACAAACTATTTACACTATATTGTCAATATTTACAATGTTAATAATGCGAAATATACAAAATTAAATAATTAAAACTGAAGTTTTATTCGAGATTTTTAAAAGGACCGCTAACTCATCCGACGTTCCCGCGCTTTTTTTTTTTCCCCAGTTGCGATTGCGAGTGCGTTAGACAATAGCCCCTCCAGTTACTTCCCTAATTTAACCTCTTTTGTGCGTTTAATTATTGCTTCGACGTCTTACCATTATAACCTAAAACAGCCTCAAACAAAACGGAACGAAACGCTAAATGTCAAACTAGAAATAATCACAGCTGATTTTGCAACACAATTTGCGGTAAAATGGGCTTATTTTTAAGGCAACTTTAGTATAACTTACCGGGCGCCATCAAAATTGCTGGTTCAGAAGTACAGTTCCTATTTGAGCATGGATTTCCTCTCGGAGGTGATCGGCGAGACCGTGGTGTTGGGGCTGGACTCTCTTATCCTCGGGTTCTGCGTACGGCAGCTTAGCAAATGCAAACACATACTCAACGCTTTACAGGTAAACTCGTAAACTAACCTAAAATTCAACAGTATTTTACGTACAACATTTTTTTTGCGGTGATTTGGAAAAAGGTAAACAGTTGCATAATAAAAACAATGATTGTTCCATGCGTAAACTAGTACTCTAAAGCCCAATTTAGTTTAAATTATCTTTTTGATTGATTAAATACAAAGCTTAATTATTGACAAATGTAACGCTTTTTTGACATGTTGTATCTCCCGAATTTCAATATAATTTTCCAATTCGATTCCAACCATGAATTATCACCGATTTTATAACTTTTTCAACATAAATATAGATAATATCCGTTAGGTACTGTAGATAGAGTAAATTAAACTTGTGTTGCTTTGACTCAGTTGTTTAGATGTGTACTGAATCATTATCAGTTCAAGCAAATCCTCTATATCAGTTTCAATTTGGAGTATTGATTGATTACTATTGATTAGTCATGTTCATTTTATTTAAGTAGGTATTATTCATGATAACAACTGATTTCTGTAGTGATTTGCCCACCAAAATGTTCTTTGGGAAACTTAAACTGACATTTAGCTGAATGACTTAAGTATTTTATCTATTAAATAATAACTATGCAATATCACAAATATTTTGCTTAGATACTAACACTTCCAAAAAAGTGATAAGTAGGGACCCCTTGCCATCCAAATTTGCTAGTTATAGTTTGATACAAAACAAAAAGTCCGGCACTCAGAGGAAGCCCTGGGCAAGGCAATAGTACTGATCATGTTAACATAATTGAATACTAGCGATTGCCCTCTACTCCATCGGTATCATAGTTGTTTATCACTATTCCCTCAGAAACTGTCTAATTATCCAGGCTAAAGGTTCCCTATATTCTTTTTCTGGGCTCAAGCTTTCTTAACTCCAAATTTCATTCAAATTGGTTAAGTGATTGGGGAACAAACAAACAAAGCTACTTTTGCATTTATAATATAAGTATGGAATTTCAGACAGCACCAGTGCTGGACATAGACTCGTCCCTCAGCAAGGAGATCAGCAAGTTTCCCAACAATACAATTCCGTACGTGGTGGTCCGTGGGCTGGTCAAGCCCCTCGGGAACCCCATCACAAGCAATTACAATAACTCCGTCACAGGGGTCATTCAAAGGTAAGAATTTAAGATTACTGTAAAGGGGCTGGTACATGATTAACATTTCACGGGCAATGTGTGGCCCGCAACTATAGCAGTCTTAAGGTGGGTACGAATTAGAGCTGCGTCGGGTTGAGGCACGCACGGCTCACCTATTTTGCTCTGCTTCGTACGCGTTAACGCGCTGTGCGCGAGAAGCGCGCGAGCGGCGCGTGGGAGCCGCCGAGAGTCAGTCTCTTGACAGTGCTCAAAGGTGCCTCAGTGTGCGTGCCTCGCGAGGCGCGTATAAATTTGATAAAGTTGCTGAGTTTAAGTACTCTTATTTCTTATGGCAAGATACCCATTGTCGCCGGCCACAAATTGCCGTAAAAACGTTGCTCGTTTAACCCTAATATCGGCTTGCATACATACATAAATCACGCCTGTTTCCCAGAGGGGTAGGCAGAGACCACTTCTTTCCACTTGCTACGATCCTGACAATACCCTTTCGCTTCTTCCACATTCATACATCGAGTCATGCATGCACGTCGGTTTCGGGTACTTAAGATTCGGCCCTTTTCTAGTATTTCCCCGATTTGATTAAAAAAAGTACGCCTAGGGCGCCCCCTTACGACCCTTCCACTCACTTTAGCACTGTAAATTTCTTTCGTCAATCTTTTTTCATCCATCCTTTCCAAATGACCGAACCATCGAAGCATGCCCTTTTCAATTTTAGTCACTACATCTTCTTTCAGACCACACTTCTCTCTGATGTTTTCATTCCTTACTCTATCACACAGTTTTACACCACACATACTACGCAAAGAGCGCATTTCTACTGCATTTATACGACTTTCATGCTTATCCTGCCACACCCAACATTCACTACCATACATCAGAGTAGGGGCCAACACTCCATTGTGAACAGCCATTTTCTTCAGATTGACAATAAAGGAGCATGTGATCGCGCGTACGTCGGCGGGCTTCTGGTCGGACCAGACGCGCACCATCCACGAGGTGTGCAACTCCAGCCCCTTCGTGCTCGCCCAGGGGAAGTACACCATTGAGGTCGTGGACGCTCTAGCTGCTGAGTTACTTGGTAAGAACACGAGATGTGCCATTTTGCAGATAATCCCACGAAAGGCCATACCTACCAAACATCACATCAAATTACTTTCGCGGTGTCAGCTAGCCGGCCATGGATTCTATTTGAAATCGGTAGGATTTTGTGGCGGGGCTCCAACCACTCGACCCTCAGGCTAACTCCAGTCTTAACTCTTGCTCTATGAGCTCCTTCGTCTACGTAGACTACGTAGAGCAATGTAGTCGGGACACGTATACCTGCGGCGTGGGGCAGGACTCAGCAAGTGGTTGGGTCCGGTCGGTGCGGGTGATGATATGGTAGAGCGTTGGTGGCTTCAGCTGTCGACTCGTGATCGCAAGGTTCCAAATGTGATCCCCGTTGGTTGGTTGTCGCAGCCGTATATCAATCAGTTTTTCAAACGTAAATACATTACCCATGCGCTTGCGCAACTGATGCTCTTGCACAGCAAAGTAGGTAAGTAGTGTGTTCTTAGCTCAGGACATTCAGGTAATTCTGTGATACTACCAAAAAAGGTGGCTACGTGCAATGGTAGTCGAAGCATTCTAAACTGTATTGGTAAACACATTAAATTCAAAATGCTTATAATATTACTATGCAGTTAGCCACCTTTTGGTATTACGAAAGAATTGTATGTGTAAGAAGGGATATTACACAAGAGATCTTATGGGGTTGAAGTGTATCCGAGAGAATAACATGAAATAAACTGACGTTTTGTCCTGTTCACGTGATATAGTTCGTCAGCCAATAAACGAAGAACACTGATACGTCAAACCTTGAAAAAACAGTTTTGATTGGCTATTGAACAGAGCCACGTGGTTTGGTTGGTTTCCATTTCTTTAAGTTGTAAAATGAATGCAGTATAGTCTTAAGTCTCCCATTCTATCAACTAAGTCTTCCTATGTAAGATGACGGTGGTGTTGGTGGGTGGGGACGCCCCGCGGGATTGGTCTCCCGGTCATTCCTAAGATAGATGCTTGACGTAACAATGTACAATCCGGCGAAGAATTTAAACACGTACATACATACATTAAATCACGCCTGATTCCCAGAGGGGTAGGCAGAGATCACTTCTTTCCACCTGCTACGATCCTGACAAATCTCTTTCGATTCTTCCACATTCATACATCGAGTCATGCATGCACGTCGGTTTTAGGTCTTAAGATTCGGCCCTTTTGCAGAATTTCTCAGATTTTATTCGAAAAAATACGGCGGGCGGCCCCTTCCGACCCTTCCGAACTTTCGCACTATACCTATATCTCTTTCGTCAATCTTTTTTCATCCATTCTTTCCAAATGACCAAACCAGCGAAGAATGCCCTTTTCAATCTTAGTCACTACATCTTCTTTCAGTCAGTTTCACATCACCATACTACATTACATCAGCGTTTAAACATCAGCTGAGAAACCTTTTATTGTATAACCCATTGCACTCCGTGGATGGATGAATATATGGAACTTAAGTTGTAAAATTATTATTGGATTAACATTTATTAATCTTTCTATATTGACATCGGATAAGTCTCCATTTATTGGATGTTTAATTATTTTAATATTTTTTTTACATCTTAATTATTAGCACCTATTTATTTTGACGATCTCAATGTAATTTCTTATTTTTAGACATGCAATGCCATTTATATTGGCATTACACTGATGAGTAAATAAACTAAACTAAAAATTTCTAATATCACCTAGACATGGACGTCATCTCGGACAAGTTCGAGCCCATGTCTCCTGGAGTCATCGACCACGTGTGGGGCTTCTTCTCGGGCGTGCGCCAGCGCGGACTGCAGACCATGGAGGAGATGCTGCGGGACGGGTCCTACATCACCGCCGTCGGGGAGCTCAGCGGCCAGGCCGGCGCGCTGAAGATACAGCCGCCCAGGGACGGGCTGCCGCTCTACCTGACCACGTCCACCAAGTCCAGTTTACTCAAGAGGCTGGCCAGCTCCAGGGACTTCTTGAGGTGAGAGCCCAAAACTTCCTAGCAAGGATAGACAAATGCTGAAGCAGATGCTGACTTTTTTGTGGCTAGAGGGCAGTGGTGACTAGGTATATGAGCTTTATCGTACCTTACCCCCGCACCTCATGACTACCCCGGCACTCAGTTAAGTTGTGTTCCTGCAGGTTCGGTCTCACAGGACATATGCGTGGAATGACTATTCATCCCATTCAGTTAATCAGATAAGGGTCATATTAACCTTTTATTAATGCTGTTCGTAAAGTAATAATCATTATATCATTAAATAGCAATTAGCGAAATCAAATTACATTTCCATCCATAGGTAACAAAATTTGAAAATTTACACATACTTACAACATCACGCCGTCATTCCCAGAATGGGATAGGCAGAGCTACAGAAATACCAACAGCTCTAAAATGATTTGTTTATAATTCTGCAATCAGTAACCAGTCGAATCTTCAATAAAGTAGTTAATCTAACATAGATCTACGTTACCTCTACAACTACTAGCGTCGGTAGCCTAGTAGCTTAGGAAGTCGACTCGTGATCGTAAGGTAGGTACCGAGTTTGATCCCCCGCGGGCACCATGTACAGTCGAGTTCAAAGATAAGGTAAGTATGTATACATTTTTACACCTTATTCTTATCTTTGATCTCGACTGTTCCAATTAGTTTTCTCACTGTACTGAACATTCCCCGCTGCTTTTACCCCATCTGTGTGATAAGATATACCTTTAACGTAACATTATGAAATCGGTTAACCTTGCCGACATTTTTTATTAAAAACTGTGCTATCGATAGATGCTTTTGTTTACCTACTACCCAATTAGCTCCTCTAAGTCGAGTCCTAAACAAAACCTTGCGTCGTGTGGACGCACATGGCGCGGTAAACGGTCGACCTTCGATCAGCGCGATCGATTGGGCCTTCATTTCCATTGTTGCTCGTAGTGCATCGACGGCATGTTCGTCACTACGATGTGAGTTTTCTATTAGTTCAATATCAAAATAATGACGCGGTTAGCCTGGTTGGTAGTGAGCTAGTGACCCTACCTAAGAAGCGGGCGAAACTATAAATAGGTGTGAACCCCGGTAAGGGCAACTACTTGTGCGTTGTGTTGAGCACGAAAAATCTAAAAAGTCAGAGGTTTTATTGCAGAATTGGGTACAGGGTAGATTTGGGTACAGCACAAAAAAAAGAACTTTGTGTTTAAATCTTGGATGTTCTATTTTTATTTAAAACGCAATGTTTATTATAAATATAACGCTGTCCTGCTCTCGTAGTCATAGCATAAACTTACAAAGTAAAACTTAGTTGGATGGTATTTTTTATTGGAGCATTTTTTTAATTAAGTTTTAAATACGCACTTAACGTAGACAAGTTTTTTTAGCAATTAACAGAATCTAGTTTCAATTTTATAAGCCTAACGGGTTTAGATTCATTTCTGAATTTAATTTACTTTGATGTTAAAAATGGGTTTACTTTTGCCGCGAGAACTTCCTTAATGACATTGAAGTTTAGTAGGCATGCGTTTGAAGCTTGATTTGATTAGTTACATGTTGTTTAGTTCGTGAAATGTTTACCTCGCTTATGTAAGTCATTGTTATATTTATAAATGAATCGCATTTGTCATTTTTAAGCTGGGTACGAATCTGCGACTCAGCTTGAGGCATGCTCGTCCCGCGCGGCGAGCTGCTCGCGAGCCGAATTGTTGCACATAAACATGCGCGGGTGAGGCAGCGTGCTCGTCGCGACATTTCAAAATGGCGTCGGACACGATGACAGCCGCGGCTGCGTTTATCATAATTCACCGAATTATTAACAAAAAGAAGAAGAAATCGTCTCTGTGGTGGAACGGTTCAGCAACTTTATCAATTTTGTACGCGCCTCACCCACAGACAATTTAAGGTTGGGTACGAATAAGAGCAGCCTCGGGTTGAGGCACGCACGGCTCACCTATTTTGCTCAAATTCGTACGCGCTCACGCGCCGTGCGCCAGTAGCGTGCGAGCGGCGGTAAGCAGATTTGAAATTTTAAGGACTACTTGTTTGTATTAAATATTTAAAAATACTTTTAACTATCATCAACTTATTCACATTCTACCAAGGTGCTAGTATTGAGTCAATTTGGCACCTAACTGTACACAGGGATCTCCTTAAATCACCGACACATATTTCATCGAATGTGTTGTTTAATTTCATCGACACTTAATTTCTGCTAAAACCAAGAAGCTTATATAATATACGACACTGGATTGCGCGGCTAACCACGCCTTGAAGCCAAGAAAAGTGACTTTGAATGATGTCGCTTATGTTCTCTGTCCCTTTCTTTTCATCATAAAGAAAGGGATAAAAAACCTCGCTTATGTTTTATCCCTTTCGTTTCTTGACTGAAACCTTATCATCGTTAGTCGGTGATTCAAGGTTAAACCGATGTAGACGTAAGCTTTATTGTCTATCGGTCTGGTAACGAGAGCGGTGTCTCGGTAGAGTGCTGGTGGTGATATTCGGCGCGGTGGCGGCGCTGGCGTCGACGCGCATCGCGTACAAGCTGCTGAGGCGGCGGCGGCGGCGCGCGCGCGAGGAGGGGCTGAAGCGCCAGCTGGCCGCCGGCCGCCGCGAGCGCCGCGCGCGCGCCCGCGACAAGGACCTCGCCGACCTGCAGCTCTGCGTCGTCTGCGCCGAGAACCCCAAGGAGGTACGGCATACGGCACATACCAACTAATAAGCCGGAGCAGAGTTCCCGTAATATTTGTCTATTTTTTTTTTGTATCCGTAACGGTTTTTTTCGCAAAAAATAATGTTTACTTAATCAGAACAGAACTAGCCGTGCGAACTGGCCATCGTCTAACAGTACTACAAGCCCTTATTCCCTTAGAGCCTCTTACGACATTCACGGGAAGACATGAAGTGGCACTATTCTAACCCGGCAACCACACGGACTGGAATATATAGGAGATTGTTCAACAAGGGACTAAAACAAGCCATAATGACACGAGATGTTTAGCCACGCGAGCGAAGGTGGCTGTAGTTCGAGTGTCATTATGGTTGTTTAGTGTCGCGTTAAACACTCTTCTTTTCACTTTGAATGCGAGATAAAAAACGACGTTCTATACAATATTGTTTTTTAACAACGTACGCTCAATACAAGTTATGAACACCTATTCAAAATACAAATAGGAAAAAAAGTTCCGCGGTTTTTTTGTAAAGAGATGTTTTAAATGCTTGCATATTTAGCCAACAGATTCAAACTTGGAAACCATTTTAAAAGTAATTTAACCACGCATAATAAAAGAGTTCGGCCTTAATATGATTAAATAGATTCATATTCGTAATAATTAATCGTGTTTCACGAAATTAAATCCTTTTTTTTACATATTTGCACAGTTGTCATTTTGAGGTTATTTCGATACCCAAAAATTTGGTCCATACACAATCACTGAAAATGGCGATAGTCCTCCATTCACAAACACCGTGATTGGTTGTTTAGGGGTTTCCAAAGTAAATTAAAAAAATATACATTAATCCCTAGAGATTAATAAGGAGCTTTAGTCCCGATTCGCAGAGATTTAAGTAGCATTTTAAGAGCATAAGAAGTGAAAAATAATAAATATCACGGGACGGTCTCACAGTTGACCTAGTCCCAAACTAAGCTCTAATATACACTTAAATACTTACAAACATCCAAGACTCGGGAACAAACGCGTGCTCATTACACAAATGTCTGCCCTTACCGGGATTTGAACCCGGGACAGCTAGCTTTGAAGGCAGGGACTCTACCAGTTAAGCTGTGTGTGTGGCTGATGTTATGTATGTATTCCAGTCTAATCCTCATTGGTCAAACGTCCTTTCATAACCGTCTGTTCCAGATTATCCTGCTGCCCTGCGGCCACGTGTGCCTCTGCGAGGACTGCTCGGACAACATCACGGAGGCCTGCCCCATCTGCCGCGAGCGGATACACTCGCGTGCGCCTGCCTTCATCACGTAAACTGGGCCGTTCTGGCCACTCGGGACATTATGTTGGACCACACATTCGAGACTTTAAAAACAGCTTTCAGAACTCTAAGATGATAGTTCACGATTTGTACATAGTGGGTTTGGTTTTGTAAAATGATACGAGTAAGGACCAACAAGTTGGCCACGCTAACTCACTCAATTAAATTTTCTATGAAACCTTTCCGTAGTGACACGAAAATTAGCCATACATTTGTAGGGATAATGGTCGTGTCACAACGGAACTTTTTTTAATTTTGTTGTTTGTATGGTTAACTACGCTTAACTATGGTCCAACTATTTGGTCCATACCCATACGTTTGCCAAATGTAGTGTCGGTAATATGATCGCATGTGAAGAGTTTCGGTAGGTAATGTAAATTAATTGGTTGTTAGTGGATGAAACTTCAAGGCCCGTCTTACAAAAGGTGTGCTGGCAAAGTTGCATTTGGTCCTTTTTTATCATTATTAAAATGATATCGAGTGAAGTAATCGCGCGTGCTTTATGTTTTGTGTGTTTGCAGTGTAACATTTGATCGTTATGGCACAGAATAAGTAAGGTACAGAAATTGCTCTTCCTTGAAAATACGCTGCTTAGGCTTAAGAACCGTGCCTACTCTATGCCTTTCTGTCTATAGTATACAATTTACAGGCTGTTAAATTGAAAACCACAGCAATAAATACCCAACTATTGAATCCAAAATCATCGTTAAAGATCGTACGGTTTCAAAGTTTTAACCAAAAACATACGAGAAAGGTACCGTTTTTGAAAAATAAAACTATCGAGGATACATAACATCATTCACTCTCAGAGTGGGGTAGGCAGAGCTACAGAAATACCAACAACTCTAAAAACACTTGTTTATTTCGTAACCACATTTTACACAAACAGGCCAAAAAGTTTACTAAGTGTATTAGTGACAGGTTGCAAGCCCATCGCCTAACAGTACTACAAGCCCTTACTCCCTTAGTCGCCTTTTACGACATCTACGGGAAGACATGGAGTGGCACTATTGTAACCCGGCAACCAGCGACCACACGGCACGGAAATATGGTCAAGTTTAATATATCCAAAGAACAGACGCATAGGCTTTATACTTATTGAGATCCAGATCGCGTAACACTACCGACTTGATCATATCATATGTGGCCTTTTTGTCATTTTTGTTCATATTGCGTAAATTTACATTTATGCGCTCCTTCACGACGAAATATTGCATATCACACAAATGAATACACCGCACAGGAGTAGTCTGCATTTCAGAATTTTATTCAGTTATAATTAAAAATAAATTAACAAAGAAATGCTAATAGGCCCCTTAACGTTATTGGAAGAGATAAGTAGAAATCGATTGCGCATTTTAACCCAATGTTTCTGTAACTAGGACACTGTAACTATCACATTGTAGGCTTTATTTATCTTTGGTCGTCAAAATGTTGTCATAGGTTTTATAAATAACAGTATAATAGAGGACCCTACAAATTATTAGAGATGATAATTCTAGTTAAGTACTTAATTGGGTTTTTTACCGTGCCTATCGTCAATTAGAACATGGAACCCGTTTCAGTAGCACAACTGCAAAGAGCCAAAAAAAGCGTATCTTCTTTTACGTAAAATCATGGTCAATAGTTCTCGAGCTTACGTGAATCCATATTGTAACGTATTTAGTACCATTTACAAATAAAGTGTAGATAGATAAGATTGGTTACGTTTATTGTGGGTAAGGTAAGGAAGTTATCCAAAATACTATAACGCACAGCTATTTACGCAACCCTCATCCGTATAGTATTTTGCGCCCTTCCAAATTAACTACATATTGACTAGTGACGACGTAAAATTGTGTACACACCACGGGCGGTAATAAAGAAAGCCTCAGGTAGAATATTTATCGCCCTCACCTTCGGCTCAGGAGTCAAATATCTGCGGTCTGAGACATTCTTTGTTTTACAGCCCTAAGTATGTAATGTACTTACTATTATTGCACAGCGTAAGAACAATGAAATATGGCAACACTGCTAATAGAATAGAAAAGAGTAGCATTTCCAACGGCTTGTAAATTTATAAGGACACGTGAGAAAGGTAAATTTGAAAAAGGATGACTTAAAATGTTTTGGTGCTTTTTTATACTGTAAAACTAAAGAAAAACTGTTACTTTTATTTGTGTGAATTAGTTGTAAATTGAATTATAAATATTTTGTATATATTTGTATTGTAAGCTGTTTACGTACTAAACAAATAAACATTATTATTTGCTGTTGTCAATTGTAAAATAATTTACCTATAAAGGCTACAAACCTTGTTTGATGTTGAACCTTGACTCGTAAAATATAGAAGTTATACTAATTTTAGGTTAATAATGTTTTTAGTGCTGAATGAAATAAATGTTTTATATAAATATGCGTATAATTTTATACATCAGAAACCAATCTGCAGCGAGCCCATTTTCCCACAAGTCCCTGAACATGTGTCATCTTCTTGTTCTGGGGATATTGCTTCATCAGAATTGTCAAACTCTTCCGTGTGATTTACTAAATCTTTGTCCAGAATTTCTATGCTACTTGTCTCATCTAAGCCATATTCTTCAAGCAATGTATTAATTTTGGAATTACTCAGTCCTTTCTTTTCATTAGAACACTGTCCTAAACAGTTGTTGCTACAATTTTCCTTAATTTTTTTCTTACATCGACCGGAATTACTCTTACTACTACTATTAACCGTATCATCATTAAGATCTTTAATAGCTAAGTCTAGTTCTTTCCCAGGTGGGTGCTGTAAATTGTATTCTTCTAGCATTTTCTTCGCTTTGGAACTCTTGCCTATGCCGAGTTTAGGCAGACCCTTGTTAAGTCCCTCTAGTAGTACACAAGCTTTGCACACCTCTTGGGAGGAGACAAACTTGCACCGGACGCATATCCTCTGAGTGGGTAGAGATACTTCTTCTTTTACTGCCATTGTTTCACCTTAAATAAGAAATGTGAAAGTATTTGGTATTTTTACCTAGTGATTGAGGAACAAAACAAAATTAATTATGTTATTTAACAAATTCAGTACCAACAAGCTGCGATATAGCAAAAAAAATACTGCTATAGGCTACAGTAGCAGTCGTAGCATAAGTAAAAACACATAGAATTGATTAAGAAATAATTGATACTATAATACTAACCAGAATAAATAATATCCATGATGCAAGTGGGCCGTATTTTCTCCATGTCCTTGAGTAGAG
The DNA here is from genome assembly GCA_949316455.1 of Acleris holmiana. Lineage (NCBI taxonomy): Eukaryota > Metazoa > Arthropoda > Insecta > Lepidoptera > Tortricidae > Acleris > Acleris holmiana. The sequence continues at coordinate 2,591,820 of OX438766.1, forward strand.
CCCGTGCATGGCCTCTGTAAGCATTGGGAGCGAACACGCACTCTGTTGAGAAGTATACCAGCTTCTTGTAGTGTGCATACATGACAATCTCCTTCTCATATGTGTACTTTAGGGGTTTCACTCGCGGAATTGTACCTTCACTACCCTGGCAAAAAATAATTCTAAAGTAAGATGTAAAGTAAATCACAGATGCTAAAATGCTTAAATGGTTAGAAAATAGTGGCTTTTACAAAGTCTAATCAAATTAAATCAATTTCTTCATAGATACACTAGACAGAGTAACAAATGAAGCTTTACAATTTATTGTGAAAGTTAATTACTATTTTACTTACTGTTGATATAGCTGTACATCTCTTCAACCTGGCTATGTCCCCTCGTAAAACATTCATGAGCACTGTTTCAGCAATATCATCCGCATTATGTCCAGTGGCAATACACTTCACTCCAAGCATGGCGGCTCCTCGGTCTAGAGCTTGCCGCCGAAACACTCCACAGAATGTGCAGTTGTTCTTTCTGCCGATCTGCGCCACTATTTCGTCCATAGTCCACCCATATAAGTCTTTGTACGATAGAATTTTTAGCGACATTTCATAGTCGTCACGGTTCTGTTTAACCGTTTCTAAACTGTCATCTCTATATCCAGTGATTCCTTCATCTATAGACAACAACATGAGGTTAAGACCGTAGTCGTACCGCTGGTTGAGCGTTTTCATCACTTGGGCGAGGACGGTGGAGTCTTTGCCACCCGAAGCAGCAATCGCAACGGCATCGCCTCTGTTAAAAAGCTCTCCTTTTGTGATTGTGTAATGGATTTCGGTCTCAAAAGCCCAATAGAAGCATTCTTTGCACAGTGCATCTCCAGTTTTTGGACGCTGGAATAAAATATATTAACATTCAATTAATTACATTGAATACTTAGCACTAATAACCTTAAATATTTTTCTGATTTACCTTTAACACGGCATTATTCCCACAGCCCGTTCTGCACGGAACGGGCATTGTTGTACTTTATCTTAACAGTAACTATTTAAAAATATGGAATTAATTTTAAATTCAAAATGTTTATAAAAATTGTGCAAAAGTGTGTAAAAATACGGAAGTACCAAGTTGGATGAATGACAATAGAGTGTTTTATAGAGCCATATCAATTCAAAAAATAGTATTTAAGAAATAAAAATGAATGTGTCTAGAATCTATAGTAAATTCCTCCTAGTTTATAGAAATAATTTAACAGTGTATATATTGTTAGAAATATAAATTATTTTTAAAGTCGCTGGATGGTTTGTTAGTCAATCAAAATAGTGTTAAAGATTGCGTAATAAAATACCTTTACAATATTGGTGACGTTTCAAGAATTCGTTCCGTTTCAGTATGAAACTCGTTTTAACCCAAGTTTCCTAGTATTCATTAGTATTTCACTAAAATTCTCGGTGTGTTTTACCAATGACAACATTTTTAATATCTTTGAAATACTTATAATTAATGTAGCACACCTAAGCCTTTTGTTGATACACTCTTGATCATTCACCATTAGTTGCTCAAAATTGTAAATAAGTTATTGGTAGAACGAAACGTAATTACTACTTTTCCTATCGAAAGTACGATCTCGCTCGCCTAGGTTTTAATCACTTTAAAATTGCGAAAACACCGCAAAAAATGATTTGCGAAATACTTTTAGTGCATTGAATGTGTATCTTGCTAAAATAGGCGAGAAATATGATATTTAAGTTGTGGAGTGAGTGTAATGTGCGACTTGTGTGAGCTGCTAGTCGGTGATGAATGAATGATGCGACTTAGCTGGATTAGCTGGTAATAGGGCTCCGGGAGTTCCGTTGGAGTCGCCATGCACGAATTGCTGAAGCATGTGCTCACCGAGCGGGACCTCACCCGCGCCGGGGACCTCTTCTCCATCCCAGACTCTGAGATCGTTGACGATCTCAACGAAGTGGTGAGTTCTTATCTCCAACTATTTAACCGTGGTGTTTGCGTAAAATGCTGCTGCTAAATAATACTTGTGTTTACTTGGCTTTGTCTCAGATGGTATCATTTTATTTGAGATAACATTAGATTATTCTATGTAATTGTAAGTATAGTTTGGTTTCCCAAAAATATATAATAAATCTTGTTGAATTGCTTACTTTGTTACAGCAATTAATTATGACCTTATATTAAATGACTGCCACTGACTGTGAAATGGCTCATATATTTCCATTTGCTGAGTTAATTTTGCTATTATTCTTTTGTGTATTCATTAAAATGGCATTATAATTTGGAATGTCTTGAACAGTTCACTTTAATTACAATTACTGTAAATTCAAGTACAATTTTATGTCAAAATTATGGTAATTACATCTTGAATTGCTCTGTTTCTCTTTTTTACAATGTTCTGTAGTATACATATACATCTCAGTAAGCTCAAAATGGTCAATGTGTTATTTATACACACAAATTCAAAACAACATTTCCTCTGCTGAGTCTTGATTGAGGTTGTGGGACTGCTCTACTTATTTGTGGTAGCTCTTATGAGCTTGCCAGTAAAGGTGGCAGAGTCATAAACAATATGACTGCAATAGAAGTAAAAAAAAGTAGAATAGAGGCCCTGGTTAAACATTCCAGCTCTTGTATTGTTTTTTTATGTATGTTAAAACATTTACAATACTCCGGTATTGGGTAGAATCAGACTGATTAACCCCTCATATGCAACGGAGAAAGGGAGGTGAAAAAAAAAAGAAGATCTAGTCTCTTTGGATTACAATATAGCCTGAAAAATAAACTTAAAAAAATTGTGAGCTGTCACGGGACGCCTGGCAGATGTGAAACATCGAAATTAGTTTGTATAAGTTATATGCGTAGCAGAACATTTTACGACAGTAATTATATATGACACAATGAAATGATAAAGCATTATAAATATTTTTCATAAAATAATGATTATTTATTACAAAACTATGCATTTTTATTAAAAACAAAATACAAAATAAAAAATTTACAAATTTAATTATAATTACGACAACTCCATTCTTTTATTGAGTGGCGACGCGTCGCCACGGCAAGCGTCGCCACGCCAACGATCAGTTTCATACCTCGGCTATAGATGTTTCACATCAAAATACAAAAAATATCCAAATTTTGTGAGCAGATCTGCTCCTAAGCACATGAAAGGTTAAAGTATGGTTAATTTAAAGTTAAATATTTTGCCGTAGTGAGGGTGTGAACAGAATCATAAGAATACCTAAGAACATGTAGTTACAATGCTTTATAGTGATGTTCAACAGATTATTTTATCATTTATTGCAGCTAAAACAAATAACTGAGATCTCATCCCGTCCAGACTATGTTCGTAATGACCATGACCAAGCCTTGATAGAAATATGTGTGACCCGAGTGACCTCTTGTATAAAAGAGACGGGGACACTAGAGAAGTATTGCGGGGCTCTAGTAGCGCTACTGGAGTCCTGCTTGCACCATAACCTAATGCCTTCCGGACATCTTCGAGATGACGATCCACCACATGCAAAGATTGCTTCTGATGTCATTGCTTGTATTGTTTTGGTAAGTTAAGTGTTACCCAGGTATAAGTAAACTAAGCTACAAAAATGTATTCGCACATATTTATAAACACAAGACATCCTTGATGATGATGTTTGGTGTGGTTTAACCATTCATATGTGGGACAAAATCAAATACCATTTTCTAGTCTGTTTAGATAATGATTCTGTACACAAAATAATACTATTTTTTACAATTATGATCTCAAAAATTTGTTACGTATACTTCCATAGACTCATGACAGGTAAAGTGCACTTGTGCTGCTACAGAAGTACAAAATGTTAATGTCGCCATTACAAATAATCTATATTAGAAAGCTGCCTGATTCATCTGAAAACTTGTTTACAACAAAAAAATGACAGGACTTGCACAAATAGTGCAAAAATAATGATAAAATTTGTTTTTTATTTGATTTTGTCCGTCATACATGTTTGCTCTGTTTGGTTTTTAGAATTGTGATGGCAAACCCCCATTATTCATTCTCGATTCCTCAGGTATCATTCCCGGTTCAATCAGACAAAGAGATCAGTGGCAACAAAAATGTGATGGAGCTGTTCCTCCCTGTGGCAGTCCAATTCTTGCACAAGGGCAACCGCGAGATTTCCCGGCACATGGCGCGATATTTATCGCTGGCTGCCGTCCATCACGCTCTGCTTCTCAAGCCACATGTGCAGACCATCATGGACTCTATAATGACAGGTGAGACCTTGGATTTGATGTATGGCGTGGCAAATTGTCAGAAGTTTTTTATTAAGCTACGTTTCTAAAATGAGAGAGTTATCTGGTTATTCTAGTTGTATTGGTGTTACTGCATAGAGACTAGCAATGTATTTTATATATAAATATAGGTCTTAGCTAGAAATCGATGTTGAAAATGAGCTGGTACAAACATAACCGCGCAGCAGGAACGTGCGAGTGTGACGGTGTCGGTGTACCGTAAACACGGGGTTCTGTAGCCCAAGAGGTAACTTTGCCTACCTGAAAGTCCATCTTTAATATTAAATTTTTCTTTTAAATGTAACAAAAAGATTAAACTACTTATTTACTACAAGGACTTGTTTTAGGACAATTACCACTAAAATAGTGGTGGCAGGAACATATGCAGGGTCCATCAGGGTGGGTCTGTGCTGCCGCCATTATTTATATGTCCGCAGTTCAGCATCAATTCCTCAATGATCACCGTAACCACAACACCTGTTTAATGTATCCCCAGGAAACTACCCTCTAAGCCGCATCCTCACCAACCTGTACGAAGTATGCCCAGAGCCACTGGAAGGCCACGTGATGGCGCTGGTGTCCCTCCTGCCTCACGCTGAACAAGTGGAGAAAAACTCCCTGTTTGCGCTGTTCGAGCAGATCGCCGCGAGACGCCCCGAGGCGCTGAAGACCAGCGTGCCGCAGCTGCTGTCGTACCTGTGCCCCAACACAACGCCGCAGGACGACCCGGGCTGCATGTGTGTGGACCTGTTACAGGTAACATACCTGAGGAAATTAGTGGTGAAATTTACTTAGTTGGTCATACTGATTTCTTTAAATTTGCTTATACAAATACCCGTGTGGTTGCCGGTGTAAAAGATAAAAATAAAACCAAACATTTAGTTTTTTTAATTTTTACATACATTATGAGCATATGTGGAAAGAGTGTAGGTACTAAAGTTGAAGATATTTTTTTACCTACAACTTTGTCATTAACCTTTTTTCTATATGACTATATGATTTTTGACGGAAATCGAGATAAACCATTTTTTACCCCTTTTTCTACTTCCCGACATCAGATCGCCCGTAAAAATTTTTTCCTTTCATTTTTGTAACATTCTCTTTCATTTCCAATGGGTTCAATCCTACTATTTTGTTTTGGTTTCAAAAATGATCGCCCCTGGTCTAGTTCGTCAGTAGTGAGCCATGAGCCCCTGTTTCCAGCTGATCGTGTGTATCGGGCGGGCGCGCGCGCGGCTCGTGGCGGAGCACGGCGCGGCGCTGGTGCGCGCGGCGCGGCCGCCGCACGCGTCGCCGCAGCTCGTGGCGCTCGCGGCCGCCGCGCTCGCGCAGATCGGCACCACTACCAGGGTCCGTCACCCCCGCATATTTATAGAGCCTTGAGCTGGGTACGGGTCTGAGCGGCTCCAGCTTGAGGCGAGCTCCGCGCCCAGAGCTGCGACCTGACTCAAATTGTTGCACATAAACATGTCAAAAGAACGACTCTCGGCGGCTCGCTGCGCGCCGCTCGCACACTGCTCGCGCACAGTGCGTGAGCAAAATAGGTGAGCCGTGCGTGCTTCAACCCGAGGCTGCTCTAATTCGTACCCACCTCAAGAAGGCTACCATAGCCTGTTTTTAGCTCACTAACTTAAGATTTATAATTTTAGAATAGTAAAGCACTTTCAAAAGGAAACACTTTTGAATGTCTCCGAATGCTGAGGATCTATAGTTTCATGTTTAATTCTTATGTCTAACACTTCATATGTTAGGTTAGGTTAGGTTTAGCTCCAGCGGTGGCTGGGGCTGCCGGTAGGCGTCGTGAGCTGTGCTTCGGTGGTCCCACGACGCCTTCCCAAACCGGCAGGACTCTAAATAATCCAAACCGGCGCCAGGGTGGTTTTTAATGGGTTGCACTTCTTCCTTCTCGCTCTGAGAGCCCCCATGGTTTTGGAAATGCATAAAGCATTTTTCACCCTATCAAAAAAAAAGGCTAGGTTAGAATAATGTTCAACTTGAGGGTACAATATTGTTCAAGAGTGGTCCTTTAAATAAAATTGTAAACCCCCCAGGGTCCTTAGGTCTCGGAAAGAAACTGATCTGACAGTCTAGAGAGAAGTACTAGGCGTCAAGCAAAGAAAATCAAATGGTTCTTGCCGTATAGAAACTGTAAAGGCATAACGTCGATGAAACTACAATAAGTAACAAATGTGTCAAATTTAAGTTTAGGTAAGTCCGACATCAATGTAAACAAAGATATTCAATTTTAATGCTCTCCTGTAAAAATTGCTACAAGTCAGTTACGCGGCAATCATTTAATGTAATTTTATTTGTTTAATTTAAATCTATGGAGTCATGTCCACATTATTGCGAGTAATGACACCCATTTGTCCGATATCTGGTGACAATTAGGAACGTTTATTTCCGCATCAGTTTGAAGAATGTGGAGTCAAATAGTTAAATGTTTTTGGTTGCAGGAACGGGCCCAGGAAGCTCTGAACTTCATCTTGGAGGCGATGTGTTCGGGCGGCGCGGCGCCGGCGGCGCTCCTGCGCGAGTGCACGACGCTGTGCAGCGCCTACCCGGCGCTGTTCACCGAGCGGGTCCTCAGCGCCGTGCGCGCCAACCACAGGTCAGCGCTTCTAGATGTATTTACATCGCGCAACGAGTATGTGCACTCCTCAATAGTAAACGGTGCCATATCTGGTGATTGTGGAGGCCAGAAGGTCCTCTATGAGTAACCCAATAGTTTCCTTAATTAATTTATTTTTTTGAGGTCGTGTTGGATAGAACGGAAGTGCTGTATTCCAGAAAAGGGTTATTTATTTATTCAAAATAAGTACATCCCACAAGTGTGGTTTCCGGGTTAGAATAGTGCCACTCCATGTCTTCCCGTTAATGTCGTAAGAGGCGACAAAGGGAATAAAGGCTTGTAGTATTGTTAGGGGATGGGCTTGCAACCTGTCACTAATACACTAGTAAACATCTCAGCCTACTTGTGCAAAATGTGGTTACAGAATTAAATGTCTTTTTTGAGTTGTTGGTATTTCTGTAGCTCTGCCTACCCCACTCTGGGAATGAAGGCGTGATGTTATGTATGTAAGTACATCCACATCGTAAATATTATATAGCACTTCAAACATACATTATTCTGATATACACGACAATTACGGAGTACATAACATTCACCATGGAGCAAGAGCAACTGTGTGAAACTAATCTAATTATCTATTACACGTACTTAGGTGTAACTTTCTTTCTATTACAACTATAAAAACAAGAACAACAAAAAACTAGAGAAGTAACCATAGTGACTTACTAACAAGAGAGATTTTTTTTAAGGTTTCTATATGTAGAAACCTTAAAAAAAAACATCTCTCCAATCAACAATCGAATCCATACACTGTCTTTTTTTAATTTCAGGGATATGCTTTAGATATTTAGTTTCAGTAAGCCTTAGCGCAAACCAGCGGTTGACATCATGCGGGATCTATTTAGTTTATGTTTTTCTGTTTCAGTGGCGAAGTGAACCGGACGTCCGGCGGCGTGACCATAGTGAAGCTGGGCGGGTCCTCCGCGCCCGCGCCCGCGCCGCCCGCCACCGTCGCCAATAACACCCCTGTGCAGACCACGGGTGAGAAAAACTTACTATTATTTTATTGCTTTATTTGTAGGTATGTACTATAGGCTCCAAAAATGTCAATTTAATGAGACAACATAAAAACATCCTTGTAGTAGTTACGTTATCACTACAAGTTTCTCCCAATGTCGTGCTCAGTTAACGATAGGGATGGGGCAATTTTGAATTTAGTAATGAGTATAGTTCTATCAAGCAACGATTATCCCTGTGACAGTCTTATTACGTAATTTTAAACACTTTTTTGTTGTTGTTATGTTGTTTACTTTAAATTTATTTTCTTTTACGTTATTTTTTTTTTTATTGTTCGTGTCACCTTCCGTGCTCTCACCGAACGGTCCCGGCGGAAGACCAGCGTTGGCTTTACAGCCAGCACATGCTGAGCCGGGACCGTTTCGCATCAACTACTATTGTATTGTTTTATGTAAAAAAAATGATTTTGTTTTTATTATTTTTTGTTTGTTGCTGTGAATAAATGTAATCCTTTCTTTCTTTCTTCTTTCAAATGAGGCATATTAAAAGAGGGTTTTTTTTTGCCCTGGGATTTTTTACACTTTTTTTTTTACGCGGGTTAAATATGACGGTTGCAATAAAGCTCATACAGTCAGATGCATACCCTGGCTTTCCATTAATTTTTTCTCCTATAAAACTATTTTAATATAGATTAAGCTGTATTTGATTCTATACCCGTCTAGTTTTTAACGGTTGGGAATGAACGCGTAATTTAACCCTTTAACGTACATTTTTATATAAGAATAAATAACAAACTTTGGTAGTACGCACAGTACAGATTATTTTTCAGTGATTTTTGGAAAGATAAAACTTTCTTCGTTCTCATGCTTTACGAGTTACAAGACGGCAATATATCTGCCGCTGTCCGTCTACGACAGATGTAACCATTAAATTTGTATTGAATTTCACTAAGTTACAATGGAATTTCAAATTCTTTACCTCGAATCATGTCGAAAATCTACCATTTATTAATAGGAGTGAATTTTACTACTTCTATTACATGTTTATAATTTCGGTTCTTAAAAAAAAACAAAAAAAAGATGCTTTTTTTGTTAAAAAAATAAAATGTATGACGGCAATTATATTGCCGTTAACCACTGAAGGGTTAAAGTATGTATAAGTATATATTTCTCTATACATATAAGTATGTTTACCCATAGTACAAGCCTAGAGCTTAGTTTGGGACTAGGTCAATTTGTGTGACATTGTCCCAGTTTGTTTGAATGGGTTGTGTTGTGTTTAGCGGCGTACAGCGGCGGGTACACGCGGCGCGCCAAGCTGGGCGACTCGCGCAGCACGGGCCGCCTGCACCCCGGGCCGGCGCCGCGCTCCATGACCAGGCTCAACGTGCCCGGTAACCGCACTCGACCACTCCACTACTAACAGAAGTATCCACTTTTGCCGAGACTCTTAGTACCACAAAGTTGTAATTTGGCATGAATATGCATATTAGTAACGCCAACAAATTGGTACAAAAAAAAAGGAAAAAAATTTTTTTTACGGTACCTCCTATACGTAACGTGGGGATGTATTTTTTTCTCGTCTCTCCTATAGTGTGGGGTGTCTTTAGATAGGTCCTTCAAAAATATAACGGGTTTGTGAAAACAGTTTTTCGGTTAAGTATTCAGTTTATGAAATATTAAACTTTAAAGCGCTACTAAGACGGCACCAATTGACTTTAAATAGAAAATTAGTTATTACTTGTTGATTTTTATGTTTGTATGTAGTACTTAACGGCTTCGGAACCCTACGCTGAGCATGGGCCGACATGCTTTTGCCCGAATTTAAACTTAACACAGCACCAAGCGTCCATTGGCACGGACCGGAATTCTGATTAACAAAAATTTTAATATCGCAGGGCAACTTTGTATATTATCAACTATCGACAAGTAATTCTCACGTAGCACGACATCGAAATTTTACCATTTTTATTATATTTTAGAAACAAAAAAACGACATTTACACATTAACCCCCTTACTTATGAACGTGAAATAAGCTTGGAATAGTTTATGCCATGCTTTGTCACTTTGCTGTCAGATGCAAATGTCACAATTACAGATAAGGACAAAGCATGGCATAAACTATTCCAAGCTTATTCCACGTTCATAAGTAAGGGGGTAAATCTTCACGTGAAAACAACTAAATGCGAATGAAGAATGACATTTAGATTTTACATATAAAATTGAAAAGGAAAAATACCAAAGATGTTTAGGATAATACAATTTCTATAACTGGAAAAGTCGATAAAAAAATAATTCTATCCCTATTACATTTAAATTTTTGCTATCAGTATTCCGCTCCCTGCTCATTACTACTATTGTGATTTCTAATAAACTAAAGATTATCTTTGAATTGATGAGTGGTGACATAATCACATCATAAATATGACAAAATCTTGTTTCAGGAGGGTCGGTGGGCGGTCTACACAAGAGCATGACCCGTCTGTCGTCTTCGCAGCAGATCAACTCGCAACAGAACTCTACCGCGAACGCAGGTGAGTGACACATCTAGAACACCAATGTTAATTAGCAGATTACATGACAAGCAGGGAGTTCCTATATCGATAAACTATCTTATCGATGCTTTTCCACTGTACTAGCGATCGCTCCAAGACGAAAAAATAACTTAATTGTCTTCTTCTTTGTTAAATTGGATTTTTGAAGAAGTCGCACTTTTAGAATTATACTGACCTAATTCAAACTTTTTCAGGTTTCGATTTCGAGTCATAAATTTAGTATTATAGACCTAAGCCAAAATTCAAAATATGTGGATTAGGTCACTATAATTCTAAGGATGCGAAGTATTTAAGAGGATTTAGTAAATAATACGCTCAAACTAACTTGGAGCAATTATTAGTGTAGGAAATAAAACATCGTTAAGTAAGTTTCGATATGCGAACTTCCTACCTGTCATTCAATTACACTTCCAAAATTCTGCCATTACGAATGCTGACCTCAGTACCCTCAGATAGAACTTTAAATTTAGAGGAGTCTTTGCATGATAACTATGATAAGTAATGGGTGGACGACAACGCAAATTACTTCAAAATAATGTCAAACGATATACATGGATATGACTACAAAAATCTGCATATATTTTAATACATAAATATTACTCGAAATTTAATAACAGTTTTATCTATCTTGTGTTTTTGTCACGATAATGCACCCATCGTCCGCCCTTTAATGATAACATTTATAACTAACACAAAATTAGAAAACTGCCCGCATTTTAGGGTACCTTAGTATCTCTGCAGTACATAAAAATAAAAACTATAACACGCCTTGGAGTTTTCGAATTCGAGAACGGATCCGGGATTTTAACGTGTCCTAGGAGTCGTCATGTTTCCATTATCTAGCTAGGTTTACATTCAACAGCACTAGTGCATAGAATTTGGATTCACCCTTGCAATGCCTACTCGTACTTGTCACGCCTGTAAAACTTAATTGCAATAAAGTTGAATTTAGATTTAAAAAAAATAGAGGTGGTAGGACTTTGTGCAGGGTCCATCCGGATCGCTACCACCATCTTATCCATTAACCAACCACCAAGCAACAGTTTTCGCATTGTTGTATCGTGGTCTGGGGATTAGACAACCGGTGAAATTACTAGCATAGAGGCATCTAGACACGCGTTCAAGAAACAGAACTGGCGAGCCGCACCGTGTGTAATATTACACGAACCATTTGGAGCCACTTTTGACCCCCTCATAAATCAAAAACAATTTTACATAAACGTATCAAATTTGGCTCATATATTGAGACTTGCGAGATACATATGTGTTCTAAATTTCATAAGCTTATCTCAAACGGTTATTTAGATATTAATGTCCAAAATTCCTCATTTTTATCATTGACTGACCTATAGACCAAAACTCTAACCCAGTTCCAGATGACCTAGAGAGTTAAAATTTCGTATGCAGATAGGTAATTAGATGAATACAAAGGAATAAATAAAAAACTGGCAATTTTTAAATAATTAGATTCTATTATGAACGCTTAACATAAATACCTAATATTACTTAGGGTACCTACGTTATTAACTGGGATTAATTATTATTTTTATATTTAGCGCACATCAATAGTGTAAAACCTACCTACCTACTCATAAATAATGATAAAATAATAGGCATTTAGATTTTCGGTATATACACGACGCGCGCGCGCCAAGGGCTGACTTGGCTGGTTCTCCCATACGAATTATTATTAAGTACCTACTTTTACACAGTCATGGAAGAGCCTTATGTTCGATGGGTAGTTTCTACTATAAAATAAGAAACGAAAGGTAACAGGTTTAGAACATGCGAAGGCTATATAATTCGTATGGGAAAACCAGCCAAGTCAGCCCTTAGACTACATATTTTTGATTTTGCATAGAACTTGGCACTCAATCTCAGATCTCCATTCTTTTTGCGGCGAAGCCCACAGCAGAGAATAATTTTTGTATTGAACTTGGCTCTCCTTTTTTACATTTATGTTTTTGGTGGGATTCCATCTTAGTCCTCAGGGTTGGCATTGTATTTGGGGTCTTAGGATTGCAATCTTATGATTAAATTCTTGAGAATTTAAATGTTTATGGGCCTCAGATTCCACTTACCATCAGGTGGCCTGAGTAGTAGTGTGCCTTCTGCTTATCATTAAAAAAAAACGGTTCGATTTTCCGTTTGGGTATCGCGGCAGTGTAGGCATCATTTGACGACACGCTGGCCTAGTTGGGGGTGACCCTGCCTTCGAAGTCAGCGGGCCTGGGTTCAAATCCAGGTAAGGGCAGATATTTGTGTGATGAGCGCGAATATTTGTTCCTGAGTCTTGGATGTTTTCTATGTATTTTAGTTGGTATTTCTCTATATAAGTATGTTTATCGTTGTCTAGTACCCATGGTACAAGCCTAGAGCTTAGTTTGGGAGTAGGTCAATTTGTGTGCGATTGTTTTTCATATTTATTTATTTATCAGGAGGGCTAGCACAAGTGTTCCGCGACTTGTTTGTCGCTCGGATCTTGCTTTCTATGTAGTCTGTAACGATAGATACGTACTGAGCTTCGAGTGAGAAAATACAAGTTGTGTACACACCTGTGTGTGGCGTTGTGTTGCAGCGCCGGCGAGCAAGCCGGGCAAGCCCGCCGCCTCGGCGCCGCGCGCGCCGCACACGCACAGCATACTCATCGGACCCCACCACTGCGTGAGTACTCTGCATCCGTGAAGCTGGGGACCAACCTGAGCGGCTCAGCCTGAGCCATGCGAGCCCCGCGCAGCCGATCCAAATTGTTGCACGTAAACATGCGCGGGTGAGGCAGCGTGCTCGCCGCGAGCCGACATTGTGCGTCGGACACTATGACAGCTGGGTTTATCATAATTCACTGAATTATCAACAAAAAGAAAAAGAAATCGCCTCGGTGGCTCAGCAACTTTATCAAATTTTTACGCGCGTCGCCCACAGACAAGTTAGAGCTTGTCGCTCTGCCTCTGCACGCTCGGATACACACAGCGCGTGAGCGCATATGAATTTGACCAAATAGGTGAGCCGTGCGTGCCTCAACCCGTGGCTGCTCTAATTCGTACGTACCTTAATAAATACCATTACCAACGAAACTTGACGCGATATAGTCGCGGTAATTAAAGGTTTGAGAGTTTTAAGAGACTTATCGTAGTATCAATAGTACAATACAATAATTGTTAATAACACCACATAAGTACAATAACAGCACGGAAAGTAAAAACAAAAGAAATATTACAAAGTAAGTCAACAGGCTCACAAAGTGACTCAGGTATTCGGCTGTCTATCACTGTCACTCTCTGGCACGTGTCAGTATATTTGTTATGTCAGAGAGTGTGAAAGTGATGGACAGCCGAGTACTATTACTAAGTGCTATCAGCGTATTTTGAGCCTTCCTTAAACAAACGCCCTTTCAGTAAACTTCAAACTAAAAGTACGCATATAATATGTTTATCGTTGAAACAAACGTATTTCATTCCATACACGCTTACTCTTTTAAAACTATCAATACCTAATCAAAACTTTGTCTGATATTAAATATCAAAATTTGCGTTTCTATTCACTTAGTACCATCAGCAAACTGAACAATATTGTCACCTTACAATACGAGTATGGCTCACTAGTGTTCAGTTAACAGTGATTCTGTTGAAACTATAATAATATTCTGTTTCCATTTCAGAACACCGGCCCCACAATAATCACAAACCCCCCTCTCCAAAGCCAATCCATCTCCGTGAACCCGTTGACGGGCAAGTCGGCGGACGCCCTCCCGCCGCTCTCCTCCGCGGTGTCCGTGACCCACGGCGCCCTCGGGCACGTGTCCGTGGTCACGCCCAGCCCCGTCACGGTCTCGCCCGTCACCGTCACGTCGCGCCGGAACAACACCAGCGTCACGCTCATCAACACCAATCAGAACCACAGGATCAGCGTGTTCGAGCCGTATCCGATGAGGGATACGGTGCAGCATTTCTGTGAGAAGCACCTGGATAAGATCAAGGCGTATATGGATATGGTCTCGCTGAGGCTGCCGCCGCCGGCCAAGTGTACTATTGAAGGTGAGTTTATTGAATCTATGCGTTTTGGTGTATTATTACATTTACAACACACTTAATGAAAGTGCTATGTTATCATGAGTTTATTTAATCGGGAAATATCGAAGAATATCAGATTATAGATTTTGCCAAGGCTTTTGACAAAATTTGTCACCGGAAGTTTTTGTTAAAACTTTAGGATATCGGGATTTACAATGATTTAATTAAATAAGTTAAATATTATATGAGGTGAAGATGGCAGACGCTCTTTTTGGGACGCTGCAGTTCACAATACATATTAATAAACTCCGACGTTCCACAAGGTTCCCACTTAGGCCCATTGGTATTAATTTCATGTCATCTTTAATGCTTAAATATAACGGATAGAAATTATAAAAAAAAATAAGCATTACTTTAAAGTAGGCTCTGCGTAAACGAGGAGCGACTAGAATTTGCACCACGTTACCTTTGAACCCACGTCGGGCTTCCTGTTTGTCGAAGGCTTTATATATCGTTGATCACAATAAAATTGTATTTCAGAGCGTCGGTCCAAGAAGCAGGCGCGGCTGCAGTTCCTGTGCGGCACGCGCGGGCCGCACTGCCTGTACGCGCGCACGCTGTTCTCGATGCGCACGCGCGCGCCGCGGGTGTGGATCCACCTGATGTTCCTGGCGCTGCAGGCGCGCCACGCCGCCGCGCTCTCCTCGCGCGACGCCGCCGTGGCCAGCCTCAAGCACTGCTGGGACATCCTCAAGTGCGAGAACAAGACCTTCCTCACGCTCGTTACTAGCGCCTTCCCGGGGATCAAGGTAATTGCGCCCGACCTCATTGCGCATCTGTAGCAATAATTCAACAAATTTTACGTCTCTTTGCGATAGTAGTCTTTGCGTAGTAGCAAGGGTATCCATCATTTCATCGAATGTATCATTTCATCGAATTTCATTTCTTCGAACGCTATTTTCTGCTGAAACCATAACGTTTTCAGGGCATCTTAATAAAAAAAATCTCCAATAACTTCGTCATGTCGTTCACCCATTTAGCCTTTTGGCGGCTAACGCTCCTAGTTTCGGTCTTCGGTCTCCATTATAACACCGTGCTCCAGCTAGATGATACATCAGTGACGCATTTAAGGGTGCACTTGAGTATTTACTTTAGCGTTCGCTGGAATGATTAACTTCATTCAAGTAGTCGTCAATAATAATAATTCCAGCAAACGTTGTAGCACTTTAAGCCGGGTACTCACTAGCGAGCTGTAACTGTAGCAGATGCACGTAACATCAGGATGTGTACTGCTGACTAGTGAGCACACAGCTTTTAAGCGACAGATCTCTATTTAGGTATACGTTTGGAGTTTTATCTGTATGTCGTTTGTGTGGCTTCGATGCTACTATTTTCGAGGCCGTCGTCGAATGACTACCGTCTCTGGTGAAGCTAATGTCGATAGGCGGCAGTACTGGCTCATCATAGAGCGTCGGTGGCTTAGTGGCTTAGAGGGTTGACTCGGAGAAACGGTTAGAACACCATGTACCAATGAGTCTTTATAATTGAAGTAAGTTACTTTATGCTCATATGGTGAAGGAAAACATTGCAAATTCGAACAGCTGAGAGTTCTCAAAAGATCCTAAATTGGTCGTAGTGTATCCCGCTTAGAGATATAAGACCTGCTTCATCAGATAGGCAGTCTGCCCAACCTATTTTTACGATTGAATTGCGATAACATATTCGAAGAATCCTGAAATGTTTTTCCGCCTGTATGTTTGAATCCATTTGATGGAGGTTTGGCGTGCAGGAGCAAGAGATGCTGCTGAACGAGCTCCGCGTGGCGGGGTTCTTCGACGTGTTCTCGCTGACGGCGGGCGTGGGCGGGGGCGCGCCGGGCGCGTGGGGCTGCTTCCTGTGCGCGCACCCGGAGCGCGCGCCGGGGTTCCTGGCGGGCGGCGCGCCCGTCATCGAGGGCACGCTGCGCGAGAAGAAGGGCCGCTGGCGGCTGTTCCGGCGCTGGCGCACCAGGTACTTCACGCTCTCCGGCGCGCACCTCAGCGTCAAGGGATCGGTGAGTTCAAACTGACAGGACAATCTATTGTTTCTCACTCGATCACAAATCACTCAATTTGAGTTACCACAGTAAGTAATAGGCGTTGTTGTAAAAACAAACGCGTTAATTTCCACTAAAAATTGCTTTATAATCATACAATTATTTTTTTGCAAAATCGTACCTAACTAAAACGAACCTCCCGGTCACAGATTGTCGAAACGAAAACTTACTTTGGTATTTGATTTGTAACGGTGTAATTGTTTGGTGATTTTATTATAAAATATTCCAAACAGCTTTAGTATTCTGGAAGGTAAAAAAAGTATCTTGTTAATCCCCTTAAATTATGATTACACTCGAAAAAAAAATCTATGAAAATTACTTTTCATTACACATGCTCGGAAAGGTGTCATACATAACACAGGCGTATAGGGCAGTTATAGCCTATTTACCTCCCAAGGGAGTTAAAGGTTTAGTTTTTAAATATAGAACTCAGTACATAGTACATCATTTCAGACTAAGGATATGTAAAATCAGGTTTATTTCCTATATTTAAAACGTAGCTAAAACCAATTTTACTGTATATAAAACTTATACAGTACATTTAAATGCATTATATATGCTTTACTATTATTTCAGAGGCATTTGCAATTTTTTTTTATCAATTTTTGCAGTATAGCTGTAAGTTTGAAAAAAATGGTAGTTCTTAGCATTATCTGTGGAAAACTATTGAAAAAAAAAGAGTCAAGTGCCGGACGATTCCGGTAACCTTCGGGGAGGGAAGATGGCCAATTGAAAGATGTCCGGCTTTTGATTTTGATTTATTCCGTTTACTGATTTACTCTATTCACTTGACATTGGCGAAATCACTGTGTGGACTGCCATTAACCTTTTCAACGCTATGTCAAATACAAAACCACAGCGAACGTCAACTTTGCCTCAAAGATACTAAGATCTGTTTTGCGCTGTCAACCATGACGGAAATATCCGTCAATGGCGTTGAAAAGGTTAATTAAAAAAGAAGAAGAAGAAGAGTCGAGTGCAATTCATTTTTGTTTGTTGATATCTTTAATAGTTTTTTTGTTTCCTTGCAAATGTGATGTAATATCACGGGCAGTAAAGGGATAAACTCGAGTCATTAAAAGCCCACCGCCTTAGGGGTCGGGCTTCTAATCCTCTCGTTAGTGATCCCCTTCTTACGTCGCTTGATGCACAATGTACTATAGTATCCCAAAGCAATATCCCAGCTCGCTATGAATGAGTAATGTGAACACTGCAGAGCGGCGGCGAGAGCATCGACATCACGCAGATCCGGTCGGTGAAGGTGTCGCGGGGCGCGCGCAACATCCCCAAGGCGTTCGAGATCTTCACGGGCGACCAGACGCTGCTGCTGAAGCCGGCCGCCGGCGACGCCGAGCAGTGGGCGCAGGCGCTCAGCATCGCCGTCGCGCGCTCGCAGGCCAGCCCCGCGCCCGCCAAGGCCAACAGCCTGCCCGCGCGCGGCCTCACGCTCAAGAGCTTCTGACCCGAAACACACAACACGCAACACGTATTACTGATGTAATGTAACTAATATTCCCATTCGCATTCACATTCGCGGATATTCGCATATTTTATTGTGTTCCCGTGTGGGGATAAGACAACCGGTGAAATTATTAGCATAGAGTCATTCCATCTTCGTCCTCAGGGTTGGCAACGGCGGCGACGGCGGTTAAAACGCCTAACAATCACCCAGTTACTCATTTTCACAGGTCTATTGCTGCTATAACAACAAATAATAAAAATTATGAACAAGGATCAAAAAGTTGGGCATGCTACAAAATTTCCATTAAACTTTTCAGTTGTGCGAAAGTAAGGATACTTTTCGTCGCACGAGGAAACATTTTTCGCCATTTTTGTTTGTTTACACATAACTGTGGTCCAACTTTTTGGTCCTCACCCTTATATAGAATAGATCTAGCTGTTTTCCGTGACGTCGTAGAAGTAATTTTTTGATATTCCCTCAAGAACCGTCCAATTTTTTTGTGATGAAAAGTACCCTATAACCTTCCCCTGGACTCACACTATGTCCATACTAAATTTCATATAAATCGATTTAGCGGTTTATCCATGAAAGCGTAACTAACAGACAGAGTTACTTTTCCATTTATAATATTGGTATAGATAAAAGGACATTGGACAAAATGTACGAAATGTGGTACCCGCCCCAATGGACATAGCTTTTATAGTTATATATCAGTGAAATTGTATTTTTATGTTGCGCAAAGATAACCAGATTGGTTATTTGGTCGACTGGTAGAGAATGCCATTAGGCATTAGGTCCGCCATTTGTACTTATTTTTGTGCAATAAAGATTAAATAAATAAATAACCAGGGCCTCTATTCAACTGCGTTATAACGATATCGTTTTTGACCCGTTTCCGTATCGTCAACGTTTTGATAACTCTTATGTCATTTACAATAATGACGACTGTGACTTAAACGATTCTTAAACGTGTCAAACACGATATCGTTTTAACGCACCTGAATAGAGGCCCTGGCCGCATATTTGCTGTTCCTTTTGCTATTAAGCGGGTGCCCATTGTCCTTTACTCCACGGACAAAACAAAAGCGAATGATGACTAATTATAGGACCATGTTATGTTTAATTTTCGTTTCGGACATTCGATAGTAATTTTCAATAGTACTGACCAGTTCCAAGAGGGTTACACGGCTTAGAGGTATTTCAATTGGAGTACTTTAAAAGTAAACAGCAATTATTTGAATTTGACGTTACAAACCAAGACGCGAAAAGTATCCTCATCTCTTGTTCTTCGCGCAGAAGCCCATAAAGCCATCCCTTTTCATTATTCTGTGGGCGTGGCAGCATATGCGGCCTATTAAGTGCAATTCCTCAAATCATAGCATAGTACGAAACGATAGCTTATATATAACTTTGTAACAATACTGTCACAATATTAAAAACAGTATTGTTTGCAGCCTTCCCAAACGAAAAGTATTGTCAAATAACGTATTCCTTGACGTGAAAAGTATTGTATAGTCACAGCGTAACTGCCAAATTATGACTGCATTAAGATCTCATAATAGATGTAACATATACCAGTAGAAATCTATGTATACGTGGACATAAACATAACACAACATAAGAACGTGATGAAATAAATTTAAGGTGTGGTTATCAAATTCTGTTCCCATTATCGAAGTTAATGATTCGATATCTGCGTCCCTTTCTCCCGGTTTTGTCTTGTATAAGAAGTAAAGGAGATGGCATCCAAATTACGAATTTGCTTCATAGTAACCATCCAAGTTATGGTTGAACATAATTTCAACCCCCAATACAAAGTAAAGGGGTTGTGTTTGTGTAGCTGTCTGAAGCTGTATCACATTAAATTTTTACGGAAAAAAAATGACATATTTTTTGCAGATTTCGCTTACGCCCTCTTTATAATGTAAAATAAACTATATCGAATGTCAACGCGATAGGACAGTATTTAGAGGTTGCACAAATTTACCACTTATATGATAGCAGATTTCAATAATTTATTTTTCCAAAAATAGCAAACAATAACTAACTTTTCTGTCAACGTATGTCAATCACTCATGATATGAACCGTCATCAGCGTTTTGTCACCTGTTGCGGCTTCAGTGAATGGTATATAATAATTAGACCCCGTACATTTGGTGCCGTTGACACAATATCGACGTCACAGTGCATATAGGCTGATACAAATTAGTTTTATAGTAATCATTTATAACGTACATGTCTATTTCTTTAGTTATTCTTTATCGAGTTTAAGAATAAGCGAAGATATACAAAATGTCTAATTGATTTTTACCGCCAAAGCCGCCAAATCTCGTCATCGGATTGTCGTGCCGGATCGCCGAGCCCTCAGCACGCTCGATACATTTTGTATCGGCGCGGTTGCGGCATATGACGTCGTTGGCGTCGGGGGCACGTAAAGTTGCAGCCGACCGTGGCATTCAAAAGGTAATTAATTTTTGACCGTCTTTCACCTACGCAGCCAATTAATTATTATGTAAACTGAAATAGTTATATGTATGTATTTTTATTTACGTGCATAGGTAGTTTTACATTGATAGGTTTTAGAAAATTAAATATCAATTTGGTAACTCTAACGGTAGTGTTATAATAAATAAGCGGCACCAAACGTGCGGGGTCTGATAATAATAATAATATAAGTTTTATTTCAGAAACTTGTTCCATATATTGTTAGTTACAGATTGTTCTTATTCTATGTTAGTAGGTAAATCAGTCAAAAATATTACATTAAATTAAGTCACATAAATATCATCATACTCAATATAATTACAATAAATAATTTGAATTTGAATTTACAATAGGATAGGTATGTCATTTCATTACTTTATTAGTATAATCGAGAAAATTTATTCAAAAAGTTGTCGAACTGTGCAACGTCTAAATACCAACGAATTTTATTATAATTTTGAATACTGGTCTTTCAGACAAGTATGACTAAGAATTCGAGCAAATTCATTAAAAACTGCAGTCTGAAAAATGAAATACTATCTGTCTGACCTTAATGTGGTTTTTATTTGAAAAGTTGTGTTCTTGTTTTAATGAGAGTATTTAGCACTGAGGCAAGCTCAAAGTTAAGGTTTCACAATAGGCTTTTACGATGTGGGGTTTCCAAGCTATATTATTATTAATATCTCGTAAGCCCTAATTAAAATGTTGTAATTCCAACCTTATTGACTTAACTATACGATGCCTTTTGTGTTGGTGATATGTCCTAAAGCTTGAACCTGGGGATGATAGTGAGATACACTGAAAACTTCGATAGTTAACGCTAAAGTCGTATTAACGTTATATCAGCGATATATCTGCGCAGATTTATAAGACGGTTGGATGATTTGCACAAACTATCGATACTTTAAGAAGATTGTGGACCGAATTTGTATCCACCTTTTTCAATTTATCTTTGCTCGTAAATGCCAATTTCAATTTTGATAGGTACAAATTGAAATGAACTTTATAATCCTTAAAATAAAGTTGAAACTAAATTACCTTGATTATGTGCCGTCTATGAAACACTGGGCCTATCGGGGATATATTAAGCTCCGGGCGATAACGATTCCACGATTTTTGAATATTTTTAGTTGCTATGAAAAACTAGGTTTGTACATTTCCGTTTTGATATTTTTAATTTGATTCCTACTTTTTCAAAATATTTACGACATATTTAAACTTCAAAATTCTCTTAACTCTACGACATGCCGCGGTATAATTTTACGTTAACACGGACGTGTTCAAACTCTTTTTGCTAAAAAGAGAGTTCCGATTGTAATTTGTAGCTTGTAGCTTCGTGAAACGGGCCACTGGTCTCCATTATTGTTGCTTAAAAACAACATTATTTATTACTTTTCAAATCAAATGCCTGCTGCAGTTTTCAATCCGGTAAGGCGTCAATGTATTAAGAAGATTATAAAATCGTTGTTTAGCATAATTTGCACGGATATAAGGTTATGTGTGGAGCAGGCAAAGTCAATCACTTCTTTTAAAAGTTGTTGCTTCATTCTACAATGGTCTATTTGGACTCGATAGATTAAGTTTTTCGATGTACTTACTTTTCTTAAGTAGCATAAGTGTTTTTAGCAAGTGCCTTATGTATATAGCATGTACACATTAGAACCGCTGGAAGAGCTTAAAGTACAATGAATTTATATAAATATTGTTTAAGTGTTCACTGACAAGTTACTGTGTATTAGTCTCTAGTTATTCGACAAGTGTATATCCGATTATTGTAATATAACTATAACTTATTATTAACGATTGACAATGAGATTTTATGAAAAGCTCTAAGACTGAATGCTGGTCATGTGTCGTCAACTGCACCTTGTTTCGCGAGACCAAATGTTGTGATTCAAAATTGACATTCCCGTCCTGTTTGACAGTAGTTTTGATAATTATTAAATAATTATTGTGGTCTCAAACGATTATTTAGTGGTTGTATGAAATGACATTATTATTAGTTAGTTTGTTAGCGTTAACTCTCTTGACTCCCATGTCTTTGGCTTGCCATTTCGCATTTTGAAAGCACCGCTGTGGTTCATTGTGTTTTTCACGTTAAAGTAATAATATAAATATTGAGTTTTGAATGATTGTGAGCTCAAGCGTCTGCCCGACGTTAATGTGTCGAATCATCGCCAAATATCGAGTGTTCATCGTTTAATCCAAATGTTTATTTTCTTGTTATCCTTACTAAAGGTGCTTCCACTTAGAGTAGAGCGTAGCCTAAGGTAGTGGTTAGGAAACTGTAACGTCCATTTACACTTATCTAGTTTGATATTAACAGGTTATTATTTGTACCGGTTTTCCGACATTTTTACGCCGAAAGGCATTATTTTACAATTAACACATTTTGCTCACCACTTTAAATGTTTTATTACAATCATTTGTACTTTTGTACTGCTGATGCCATTGTTTTACAAATGTAAGTTACAAATTCGCTTATAAATGACTTATTTAAACATAAAGGTGTATGTTGTATCACTGTGCTAGCAACACTAGTATTTTTCCGCTTGTCGCTCAGTGCGTCTCTTGCGTTGTGAACTGGGTACAGGGTGATAATCGAGTGACTATCCAGCGATTAGCGGGCAAGTTGCGCTAGCCAGTAGCTAGATGTTGTTGTACACGAAATACTAGTAATCAACAGTACAAAAGTTAGTTTGCGTTTAGTTAACTGTAAGGACTACGCATGTATATTGTTTTGATCGAGTTTCGAGGCGGCCCTAGTAAGCAAGCCGCTCGCTTCGCTAGGTGGCCGATGCTTTGTACAGAGATATTTATACAGTTTTATACAATATGTTGATTAAGTTTAAGTTTAGTTTCAGGATATTGGTGCTAATTATCACATGGACTTAATAATGCTACTTAATATCTTATTCCGCATTAAACTGGAATCAATCAGCAGTTGCTTTAAATACTGTAACAGAATTAGGGCCCTGTACTTAAAGTTATTTATTAGTCAATAAAAGTTCTGTTTGTAAACACTTAGTTTTATTTCAAGCTACTTAAATTATTTGTCCAGGTTTCATCATTTTTAACTGTTTTTTAAACCCATCATTTGGTTGTATGGCAGGTCGTTTTTCCTTGACCAAGGCGTAAGCCTTATCGAAAGACATCTCATGGTACTGCATCAAGTAACCTATCACCACCATCGACGTCCGCGATACGCCAGCGTTGCAGTGAACCAAAATATTCTCCTCGCTGTCAACAGCTTTACGAATAAACGGTAAACACTCTGCAAGCACAAGTTTTATATCAGTTTCTGGTAAATCCAAACACTGCACATATATACGGTTAACACTAGGAACTTTAACCTCAATCCCAACACTAAGTATGTTAGTTATGTCGAATTCTTTCACCACGTCAGTTACAGCACAGTCCTGTGAGCTGATGTATAAGTTCCCAACTACCTGCACCGGGATGTTATCAGGTTTAGTGTCCACAATGAACCCGTAAGTAGGGCCGAGGAGAGTTATTTCCCCACCTCTTTCCACGTACCTCTTGCCGTCCGCGTCCGTAACGACAGTTTCTATCACTTTAAGTTTGTTCTTTTGTTTCTTCAGTTCACTAAGGAAGCTCATATTTATACACAGAGCGATATACACTGTTGTAGGT
This sequence comes from Acleris holmiana, assembly GCA_949316455.1. Taxonomy (NCBI): domain Eukaryota; kingdom Metazoa; phylum Arthropoda; class Insecta; order Lepidoptera; family Tortricidae; genus Acleris; species Acleris holmiana. Next base: position 2,615,935 of record OX438766.1, read on the forward strand.
ATTTAAAGTTCATTCTTTGTTAATTTTGCTGTCATCGTCTTGATTCTCCTTTTTTGGTGGGTTTTCCTGATAGATCAGGTCTTCAGGTTGGTACTCCACGTCGCAGAGGTAGAGCCCGTCGGGAGGGGCGTTGTGGATGATGCTGTGCCAGGAGTGCTTGGAGGGCACCTGCAGCATCACCTTGATGGCTTCAATAGGCAGCTTGCCGACGGCGACGCTGTTCAGTGTTCCCACCATCCGACGGATCTGCGAAGACAAAATTTGGAATGGAATAATAGAGTGGGCACTACTACAAATATGTGACAAAAAAAGTTTTAAAATTATCTGCTTATCAAGATACAAGTAATGAGTTGGGACTTGGAACATTGGTGGGTTTACGCCACCTTCCGACTCCATCATCAGATCAGCTAATCGATACCATAATATTGGGAACTGGTTCAAAATTTACTTGCAAATTTTGAAGCTGACAACTTATCATACAACCATTGCAAGTTAAATTAAATTCTTGTAAAAATTCCTCTACTATAGAGTTCTAGACGGTATTAGATAAAACTCTTGTAGCAATATCAACCTCATTTCTAACAGAAGAGAATTTAAACTGCTTTTGTCATTAACCTTTTCAACGCCATTGACGGATATTTCCGTCATGGTTGACAGCGCAAAATAGACCTGAGTATCTATGAGGCAAAGTTGACATTCGCTCTGGTTTTGTTTTTGACATAGCGTTGAAAAGGTTAAATTTGAGATAGTGCTCCTAAGCCAGGAGGACAGAGTTGTGTTAGGACCTTGTGCAGCCACCATAACCCTATCCATCGCCAAGCAGCAGTGTTCGCATTGTTGTGTTCCGGCGTGGTTATAGGACAACCGTTGAAATTAATAGCATAGAGGCATTCCATCCTCCAGGGTTGGCGACGCATTTGGAGTCTTAAGAAATCGAATGCCTTTAGGTCTGTGATGCCTTTATCTTATTTTACATTTGGGCCCCTTTAGAATCTTTTGTGCAATTACCCTCTTACACACTCAGCTGATCGAATGTGCAGGTTCCCTCACGATGTTTTTCCTTCACCGTATGAGCATCGGGTAATGTACTTAAGTTAGAAAAACTCATTGGTACACGGTGACCGCGGTTCGAACTCGGTACCTAACGATCACGAGCCGACTACCAAAGCCACTAGACGCTCTCGACAAATCGGTGATCCCATTACTCTCGCCATATATTTTTTTCATCACCTGATTGTGCACAAACGCCCGCCCCTTAAACTCGACATCCCAGTAGTCCCACACGCTCTCCCGCGCAGCCGCGTAGCTCGTCAGCTGCGTGCGCCCGCGCCGCACCTCCACGCTCTTGATCTCGCGCCGGTTGTGCTTGTGCTGCTTCCGTTTGTCGAACCGCTTGAACGTCGTGAAGTCGTGGATGCCGATGAAGTATTTAGAAGCTTCTATGAACTTTTCTATGTCAAAGTTTGGTGCTCTGAAATGGAAAATTAGAGAATGAGGCATGACTGTTCAGACAGACTGCAAATACAATGCCAACCCTGCTTTTTTTATGATAAGGAGAAGGCACACGAGCACTCAGGCCACCTGATGGTAAGTGGAACCTGACACCCATAGACATTTGAATTCTCATGACTATAATCTTTAGACTGCAATCCTAAGAACTCAAAAACGTTGCCAACCCTGAAGACTAAGATGGAATGCCTCTATGCTAGTAATTTCACCGATTGTCTTATCCCCACACCAGAACAATGCGAATGCTGCTTGGCGGTAGGTTAATGGATAAGATGGTGGTAGCGTTCCAGATGGACCCTGCACAGGACCACTAGAGACCCACCTTAATGACAAGTCATTTGTAACTTAGAGGAAACTCAACCTTATTGCTGTAGAATGTCAGATTGACTTTGGACCTAAGGTGGGTCACAAATTTAAGTCTGACTGTACCTCGTAAAATGGCATCTTTTCCACTCCTCCACAGGGATGTGTTGTGCTATGCTGGTGTATTCTGGCAGCTCAACACCCTTTTTCAAAACTGCAAATCTAAAAATAAAAATATCATATTGTTAGTTTAGATCTTGTTACTATTACCATAGTATTTGTGACATAGATTGAAACTTAATTAATTATAGTTAATGCTGTAATATATCAAAACATATTTTATCCCTTTCTCACCAAGCCCCAAGTATATTGATATTTATTTATCTTCAAAAAGTTGAAAATTTATTGCAGTTTACTGCACCATTGTATAGACTATACTGAGAAGGAAGGATCTAGGGAATGCAAATAACCAGTTAAAACCAGTTATTAACCGTCTTTTGCTTAGTCAAATTCAGATATAACCGGTTTTTTTGCATTTTCATTTATTTATTTTTTATGTTATGGAGAAGGCACACGAGCACTCAGGCCACCTGATGGTAAGTGGAATCTGAGACCCATAGACATTTGAATTCTCAAGACTATAATCCCAAGACCTCAAATGTGTTGCCAACCCTGAGGACTAAGATGGAAAGCCTCTAAGCTAGTAATTTCATCGGTTTCTTAATGTTAATTATTTATGTGCATATTTCAGAATATACCTGTACAAATATGTTCTTGAACGTGCCTTGAATCGAGCATGGAAATCATCGGACACCCGCAGACAGTCTTTGATGTAAATAGGAGTGTTTGTTTGCTTAAAGTACTTGTTCAAAGAGTATGTGATGCTATGTGGCTCATAGATCTTGGAGCCAAATCTCTCCAAATCAAAGTGAGCGCTCGAGTTCAACGCATGAACACCGCCATCTGTGCTATAAAGTCAAAAATAAAACTGTTTAATAAAACAAAAGTTGTTCATAGTAAATTAAAATGCCAATTGAGTGACTAATTCGTTCCGGTAACCTTCGGGGAGGGAAGATCGCCGATTGAAAGATGTCAGCTTTTACTTTTGCTTTATTATCTTTAATGTTTTACTCAACTCACTTGACATTGGCGAAATCACTGCGGAATATCGCGGTGGACCGCCATTAATAAAAAAGAAGAAGAAGAGTGACTAATTCAGAGATACTATGAATTGATTTATTTTTGCTGTATGAAATGGTAAATAAAAAGGAGACTTAATGGAATGGGATGCCAATATTTTTTTCCTTTTTTATTATTTTTATGGTGGTGTACGAGTAAGAACTTACCGGCTAGAAAGTACAACACTGGGATAGGTCAAAGACCGTAAACGCAGGAGCGCTAATTCCAGACGGCCTTGAATACTTTCTGGGTCTGCGTAATTTTTTCCTTCCTTTAGCCATATTTTCTCAGAGGACCTGTGTTTAGGAAGTGGCACATGGAGACTAGGATTTAATATCAGTTAAGGCGGTTTTATATTCATATTACAAACCTGAAAGTGGATCCGATATAGGAAAAGTAGGTAAAGTATCTAGCTTTCATTATACTATCAACCAGCTACTATTGATCCTTAGTTTTTCATTCAGTAAATAATTATTAATTGTATTTAGGCAGTACAATTTTAGGTTAATATTTAGCCCTACAGCTGATCGCTTTTGACATGGTAGAGAAGTTTTTTCTTATTAAGTAATATAATATATTTAATATATTTATATACAATAATTTTTTTTTAAGTAACTAATTTTATTCAAAACTTATTTAATAGTTGTTAAAAACGTCTTAGTGATGTCAGTACGGCTTCTTGAGCTACAGTGGAAAACGGAACGTAACTACTACTAATGTTCGGTTTCTCAAACAGCTTGACAACTGTTTTGTTTTTCCCTTTCACTCACGTCACGTCAGTTCATCAGTCAGTTGAAAAATGGCCCGACGGACGTGGCATATGTTTACTGTGATAACATTATTATTTACGATTTTATCACTTGTTGGGGATGTGTTTTCCTCATCGCCGGCACCATGGTACGAGAACCTGCCCGCGGTGACCATGGACTACAAGGTGCACGTTGACGCGGGAAAAGAAGACTGTTACTTTCAGTACGTTCAGCCGGGAGCCACATTTTACGCGAGCTATCAGGTAATTACCAATTATTTTCGCTTTCAAGCATATGGTTCCGCTGCTTATCTTTGCGGTTCGATTCGTCGTGGTGGAAATTAATCAGTTTATTAGAGTCTATCGTTTGCGTTTTGTGATCGTTACGGAACACTTTCTAATTTGTTTTTAGGTGTTGAAAGGGGGTGATGGCATGTGCGGGTTTGCGGTGCGGCACCCGAACGGGCAGATCGTGCACCCGTACGAGTGGCGGCAGAGCGCGGAGTATGCTGACCAGTCCTCTTCAGGCGGGTAATGGACTGATCCACAATATACTTAAAAACTTTATCACCAAAGGATTGCTTCATCATGTTGGCTCTTGCGAAAAAGTTGTGTAATTGTTTGAGAACTCTATTTGCTAATTCCATGACTTTCAGTACAAAATTAAAATTACAAAGTTTTTATTTGTTTCAATGAGCTAACTATTTTCAACTCAATTTAATTTATCCAGCTCCTACAACAATTCCCTAAATTTTCGCTGATAACTTTGACATTGTCAATTTTGCTTACCAAGCTATATCTTCATTAAATTATGTATTTGAACCTAATATGAGAACCAAAGATAAGATAATAACCTGTGGAACGATTAACATAAAATGTCAATTAATACTGAACTTTGTGTATTCTAAATACCAATTATTGTCTTGGATACAAACTTTTTATTTATTTTTATTTATTTATTTCAATACACACTTATGTGGTGGTAGGACCTTGTACAGGGCCTTTGGGATTGCTACCACCATCTCATCCTTTAACCTATTGTCAAGCAGCAGTGGTCACATTTTTGAGATCTGGTGTAGAGATAAGACAACTGGCAAAATTACTAGCATAGAGACATTCCATCGTAGTTGGCAACGCATTGGTAGACGTAGGATTGCAGTCTTACGAATGCATATATCTATGGGTCTCAGATACCCAAAACTATCTGCTGCCTGTGTGCTAGTATGCTGTCTCAATGCCAAAAAAACTTCAATATCGTCCCTTTAGTATCTCCACCTTGTATCATATCCAGTGGGCGGCTGACGGATGCAAATTACGTCAAAATAATGTCGAACGTTATACGTAATATGGATATGACTAAAATAGTCTATAAAATATAAAATAGTCTCATCGGGCAAAATGTATGGCGTACACTGGCAGCATACATATTTAGCGAAAAACTGTCGAAAAGCAGCACTGTTAACACGTTTCCACGGAATATTGCATAAAACTAAAAAGTTTATCAAATCAATATTAAAATCTTCTTTATTCTGTTTCGTGCAAAATTCTTGACGGCGATGCGTATTAGATTTAAAATGTCTATCAATCACGCTTTTTCGTTTCGCAAATAAAATTACTTGACATTTTGTACAAAAGATTGATCCTTTAGAAGTATCGTAAATTAGATCACGTTTATCTATTATCCACTTACGAATTGTGGTTTCCTTTGCCATCTTAAATATGAATATTGAAAACTAAGCAAATTTAATGGACAAGTCTAAGACGTAATAGACATAAACGCTCATCAGTCTCAAGAGGTGATAAAATAATAAGTGGCCAGTATCTTCTTAGTATACAATCTACGTACAATAGAGGATAGCTTATTATGTATTTACTAATAATGTAGATAAAGATAAAAACTGCATAGTTTTGTATTCATAAATATTTCTCGAAATTTAATAAAAGTTTACGTTCCTATTTTGCATCCGTCAGCCACCCACTGATCATATCTAATTGATTAGTAGGAAAAGCACTTATGTTATTAGAAGAATAAAGTCTAGTTCTCTATCAAACAACTTGATCAGATAATAGGTTGAGAAAGTAAATGGGTGAAATGTAAGAAACATGATCATGTATACTGTTACAGGTACTATGCGGTGTGTATTGACAACCAGTTCTCTCGGTTTGCGGGCAAGCTGGTGAACCTGTACCTGTCGGTGATCCGCTATGACATGTGGGAGAAATATGCCAAGGAGGTGGAGGACCTGGACATGAATATCAAAAACTTCACTGTAAGTTCAACAAGTACCATTGTGTTAATTATAGGTAAGACATAAAAACAAATAAAGGGAATTCTTTCATTTTGTAGCAAGACATCAAAGATTTTATTTTGACTAACATGTTTTGTCATTAAATACAATACAATATGCTAATCTGGGGACACTATCGTGTCCCCGCCAAGACGATCCAAGGGAAGCCCAAGGGCACTACCTACCTTTTCAAGAAAAGCTTCGTCTTTTTTTTTGAACCTTCATAACTTACGTTTGGATCATACCAGCCCCCTATTTCACCATCTTGACAATGACACGTGACAGGCGACAATTCGGTATACAATGCAAAGTTAACACGCTGATACATCCCTAGGTTTCATATAAGCTGTGCCATGTACACTGAAATGTCACTTGTCACCGGTCATTGTCAGGATGGTGAAATATGGGGCAGATAGACAAAGTTCTCAGGATATGATGTCAATAGTAGACTTATCAACCATATAAAGTTTCAGTCCTAAAAAGCTGAAATATTAGTGCACAAACAAAAAAAATGTAACTTACAAAAAGAAGTGAAATCCCACCAATAATATTTGCATGTAAAATATTACCAAGACAAGACCATATGGCTCGCACTGTCAAAAAGTTATCAGATCTCATGTAGAGCCAAGCTTCTAACTCTACACGCACTAACTCTACACGCCCTAACTACGCGAACTCTACACCTAGTCAAAATATGGGTTGTACACTGTTTTACAGAAATTCATTTCATAGAATGTATCACTTTGCAGAATTTTCATATCATAGAAAACTAATTTCTGCTATAACCTTACTGTCTAACCTAACCTAACCTACGTAACTCATGCTTAAGATAACCTGAAAATATTAAGGTTTCAGCAAAATAAAAACTGCAAAGTGATACATTCTATGAAATGAGTTTCTTTAAAACAAGAGAACTCCCAAAATATGTGGCTTGGCTCGGTGCGGTGAGTCCGATTCCTACTTGACCATTCTTTGTTTTTTTACATAAAATATATTTTTACCTATGGCATAGATATGTAAACTAGATGGTTGTTCCTCCAGACGTCCATCCAGCTGGTGGAGCGCAACATCAACGATATCCTGCAGTACCAGTACCATTCTAGGGCGCGGGAGTCGAGGGACTACAACCTGTTACTAGACAATAACTCTTATGTGCTGAGGTGAGTATGCCGTGCGAGTGGTTTAACTTTTGACCTGGTGAAATTTTGAGATTATTTTCAAAATGTGACTTTTACCCGAAGTAACCAAATTTATACGTGTTATGTAGTTCTACCACGAACATTTTAATAATATAAAAACTTAAACACCCACTTTAACATAGATTTTTTTACGTACACTTCACCTGAGGGCAAAAGGGAAGCAATAGACGAAGTTCGAATTACGGATTTCAAAGTAGAGTCTCTGCTCGATGACACCAAAACAACAGTACGAAATTCAACGCCAAAGTCAACAAGCTATTAAATTTTAGTATTAAATACTGACAAGGGGCGCTGATTACAAGTCGCCACACACATTTTATCGATGACGTTTCGTTAACTTTATTCACTCGATAGAAGGGAAAAGTAGCTCGTGAATATTTGAACCGAGCATTAAATTATGATTAGTTGCATTCTATCAATCGTTAATCTATACTAACACTAGCGACCCGTCCTCGCTTCGCTTCGGTTTATGTACGTTTTCTGTAACACCCGGACATGAACCAGAATTTACTATTAAAAACCTTCCGTGAATCTCATCTTTCTGATGGTGAAATCTGATCCGCTTTAAAATCCGTTGCGTGGTTTAGGAGTTTGCGGATTTACAGACGCGGAGGACGACTGTTTTGTACAGCCGACTATAAAGAGATGTATCCACTTTTGGAACTTATTACAACGCACTAAGGTGAAAAAGTGGATACATTACCCTTTGTAGTCGACTGTGCTATATAAATAGAATCTATAGATAGCTACATTATATGAAGATGCGTGATTTGATGCTAAGATCTATTCTCCTTTCGCATGCGTACGCATCTTCATAAATAACAGACATTTTCTATAGACAAAATGCGATTCCACCCTAGCATATTCGATTTTTTTTCACCATTCGAAAGGTACATTATTTCGGATGGACGTAATTTTTTTCATTTGTTTACTCCAAAGCGAATCGAGGGCGGAATTTTGGTAATGTATAAACGCTGTAATTCCTTTTATGAATAAAATAGGAATCACATAAACATGATCCATACATATATGTTATATTTTCTACATTCGTTATGGTCTGTATAATGGCACTCTTATATATTTATAAAGGTTTTAATTTTATAAGTTCTGACGTGTGTGCGATTATTAACAGTGGTAATATAACTTTGTTTACGGATTATAGTTATAGCGTAATAAATATTTAATTAAATTAAGTTTCTTCTTAGCAGTGGCCTCCTCTTGGGAAACGCTGGTAGATTTTTGTCGTTAAAAAGTGCCCGTGCGGCCTACTTACTGAATAAACATCTTTTTTTTTAACCTTTTGAACACCACGGTCTGCTGCAACTTTACGTGTCCCAGACGCCAACGACGTCAAATGCCGCAACTGCGCCAGTAGATAATGTATGGAGCGTACTGAGCGCTCGGCTTCCCCGGCACGATAGTCCGATGATGTGATTTGCGGCTTTGGCTTCAAAAGGTTAAATTCCTAGACTTTTTAAGCTATTTTTTATATTAGCTTCACTTGCAACTAACAAACAATGTAATCAGAATATTGGAAGTCAATTTTATAGTACCTCTAATTGTTGGTCTGACGTGAAATTTTGCATACTTATGTGATTCTGATGACAATACAAGAATATGGAATCATCGAGATGGTATAATGAGGTATAATGATGGAGACGGAAGGTGGAAATAGGAGCTCCTCAATACACATACTGTAGATCCGTTGAGTAGTTGGACACATTTGTATCGTCTTTTGATTCTGAGTTTATTATCAATGTTAGAAATACATTTAGTACAGTGTTTTGTTAAATCTCATACTTACTCTTGCTCCTTGATATGTGACCTAAAAGGCATAAACTATAAAATTGTTGAAAAAGTTTGTATTTGACTGTCGTCCCGGTTATGGTCCCCTGTTTTTGTTTTAATTTCCAATTAGTATTTTAGTAATCGTTCCTGACGTAGAGACCTCGTCGTTTTGTACTCCGAGTCATTATTTTACCGTCGCTTTACGAGCCCTCATGTGGCCAATTTACTGAATAAATGATTGAATTTTAGTTTGGTCCCCACCCTGCATCCCCCTAAGATTGCACACAGTATCATTCGTAAACATACTCGTACTGTTGATACTAAGTCTTTTTGATATGTTAAGTATATTTCTTGTCGTTTTGTTTCCAGGTGGTCATTCGTCCAAATACTAGCCATCACGGCGACGGGGACGCTGCAGGTGTATTTCCTCCGCAAGCTGTTCGAGGTGAAGGACAACTCGTCCAAGACGAGAATTTGATTAGTTTAAAGGAACCGTGTCGCTCTAACAGAACAGCTTAATCCACTAAATTAGCATTGATAGGAACAGGTAGTGCTATTTTACCTTAAGTTGACGCACGTGTTCATTCACGCGTGAATGAAAAATTAATGAAGTATTTTTTTTCAAGGAGTTAAGATAGTGTTAAGGAATGAGATTATCCAACATAATTAATGATATAAATTTACCAAGAGCAACAAATTCTATTTAAATTTCATTCACGCGTGAATGAACAAACGTCAAATGTAGGTAAATTAGCACTTTTCGTTATAATCACTGTTAATTAGTTGTGCAGTTATTTTGTATCATTAATAGGCGTAAACTCAACCGTTGGCGTGGACTTATTTGGCAAAAAACCAGGGATCTCGTGACAGGTATCGGGGAACGATATTTATTTGAGTACTGGGTTCCACATGGCTTGTCAAGACTAGGGTCGCTTTAAACCGGAATTTTCCGGAAATATTCGTAATGCGGAAATATTGAAGTAAGACTATCATTTACTTACCACATGTAACAAAACATGTATGACCGAATATTTTTGCTTAATGGGATTTTCTCTGGATTATTTTGATCTGGTCACTCTAGTCAAGACACACCTTGGATGTTTTTCTCTGAGTCTGTCCTTTTAAGTTGCAGAAGTGAACACTCATTATACCTACTTAAGTACTGAACCTGTTAGTCTATGGGCTGTTGTGTTGCATTTTGTTAAAAACGCATTTGTTACCTTTCCACTTTCGGACTGATTCTAACATTCCTTATCTTGTATGATCTGTACTTATTTTAAACTAGCCCTGTTGTTTAATATAAAACTAGTAATAATGCTCCTCCTTGTGAGCGCTACAGTCGCTAAGACCCATCGAATTTATTCCATGCTTCATACATTTTAAGTGGCATCTGACGTCCTGGGCTCGTATTACGTTCGCGTTTATCGCGGTGGATAAAGCATCCGTCACTCTCGCACTGTACTTGTCAGAAAGTGACAATGTCCCCACTTGTAGTGACGCGATAAACACTGCCATAATAAGACCCGTGGCCCTTGTTCAAATTATGTGATAACAATTCGGTGTACATTGCGTAGTTTATATACCGCCCAGTAATGTGGGAACTTGTTAATTTTGCAATGTATTCCGAATTATCATTGTATCTGTGACTTAGTTTTGCGACGCCCGCCTGGCGTTTTGGACACTATAATATTATGTCGACTGTGGCGTTCAAAAGGTTATCGCCGCCACGCCTCTGGCTAAATGTTGTGAGCCCTAAATTAAGGGTACACAAAAAGGAATGTGTACTCACTATTTGTTAAATTAGTTTATAATAATGTGCACTGTTTGCATTGAACTGTCACTTTCCATTCAGTTACAGATATAAACCTAAATATAACTTTGACAAACTACTAAATAAATTATGAAGTATAAAACAATAATTGAAAATTAAAACTAAAAGTGAATCTAAAAATGGCCCCTGCGGCATTGTACGAAAGATGCTGGCAGCATTTACTCCTTGAATGGCTAAACCAATTAGTTAAGCGATGAAACTGACAGCTCTCCGGTCTCCAATTACGTCAATGAGTCTCTTTAATATGACTTTAATTATTTCACTTAAAAAAAACCTCTACATGAAAATTACGTACAAAATTATATGATTCCTGTAATTCGAATCATCTTAAAAAAACCAAGATGTCTATACATGTTCCTTCTGAGTACCCTTCAAACGGTGTTGTAAACATTATAAATACTGGGTCTTTGTATTGCAGTGTATGTAGAATTTGTACTCTACGTTAATTTTAAAATTAACCTTTTAACCGTTATTGTTTAACACTTAAAAGGCTAAATATTCGCTCCTCTCAGTCAAGTCAATAATTATATATGCTATTTGCAAGAGTTTCAAACCCTTTTAATCATAAACGCGTTATAGCTAGCGTGCTTAAAATATGATTTGTCCATATCTGTAATCGTGACATTTCCATAAGACAAAAAGTGACCACGCATACTTTAACTAAAATAGGTTTATAGCGTTATTATGAATAAGGGGGTAAGCCTTCAGTGTTAGCAACCATATCAAGGTTTATTTAAAATTGTAAAGGTTAAAAGGTTAACAATTGAGGCGTGGGGTGTGTTGATACTTACTACTATCTGACTCTCTCGCGTGTATTGTTCCTTCTCGAATATCTATACTCATGCTCTATTTTTTACCCCTTTTGACTGAAGGAATAATGCAACAAATATAGTATAAGTACAGCGTTTTTATTTTTTTTGTACTACGCGTATTGATAAGAATAAATCTATTTTCCTAACCAATGTGCACAATTTTACAATGTTTTTACTGGATATCGTATGAATGACATACTGAATACATTGTGTTCCCAATAAGAAATTACATTCAAATTTATTTTTTGATCTGGCTTAAGAATCTTGTCTTTTTAGATTTTTTTATTTTTTTATTATTTATTTGATAACATGTTGACGGTTAATTGTCGGGCTTTTACAGCTGACATGACATTTGTAATTACAGATTGGTGGGATCGTGCGTTTGTACGATGTACTTAGAGATTTTAATAATAAAATATGAAATAATTATTGGTTCTTTAACTTTGACAAAAGTACCCTTAAAGTAATAAATGGCAAATCCTATTGGCAGAGTAGATAATCTCTTAACCGGCCCAACCCGATTTTCATCAAATAGGCTAGCGAAAAGTCGGCCAGATAAAACTTTTCTTTTAACCTTTTGACGCCAATGACATCTTATGCCGCAACCGCGTCGATAGAAAATGTATAGAGCGTACTGAGCGCTCAGCGTCCCTGGCACGATAATCAGATGACGTGATTTGCCGGCTTTGGCGTTCAAAACGTTAAACAAAACCGCGTCATCCGTTTGGGGCTACGATGCGATAGACATACAGATGCGTGTTAAACTTATAAAGGTGTGTCCACATAGGGCTCCATCGGATTTGACTGCGTAGTAAATCTACTGGACTTTTACGCTAAATGTGGACAGTGTAAATCATGCGCTCGGGATGGGTCACATCGCGACAGTACCTACGAACATGACGAATACCTCAACCGGTATTGACACGCGACACTCACACGGTCACGGAAACGATGAAACGTTACAAATGTGGACGCACCTTACTCTTTTTGGTTCGGTGGTTAAAAAATGTGAATCTGTAATGCGGCAGTGGGGAATTAATAAAAAAGCCTTTGATATGTACGGAGTTATATTTGATAACACTATAAATAAGCCTTATGCGGTTAACGCGTACTGCGTCATATAATACAACAATAATTTACTTAAGTACATACATTAAAATGATTATTAAAATAATTAGAAACATCGGAATGTTATAGTTAATGTAATTGTGATAATCATAATCAAATTATAGCGGAGACGTCCGCCCGCCCATATGACTAGGTGACGACACGGCGTACGCCCTTAGAACGAAATAAAGTAAAATACAACTTACATCTATCTATTCAGCGCTTTCAACCTGTACAAATAACCTCGTGAATCTCATACGTAACTGTACACTTCACAGTAAACTATACATCCTATACTCTTTGAGAGTGTATGAATACATCGTAACTATAATTATATAAAGCACCTGCTTATATTAACGGGTGACATAGATAAAATGCTCTAAAAATACTAAGTTATATTAAGGCAGTGTCTGGACGGACGTTGCTAGTCGACCACCGTGTCCCGGCGACCGGGACTCGGCCGACTTCAGATCATTATGCAAACGTTTCAAACCACTTCAATACTAAGCACCGCTTTTAAATAACTGTAAAGCTTGTTTCACACGCGGACGGTTGTCCCAATTAAACAGGGTAATTTTAAAGAACAGCCGTCAAAAACAGTGAAGACTATTCTTAAGAGCGTTTGTTTCGGACACTTTAAATACCGCTCTCCTAGCTTTTTTGATGGATGAGACAAAGCCTGGCAAGTTACCAATGTGATGCCAGTCGTTGTACTTTCAGCTGTCGAGTCTGTCATTCTTTGCTTTAAAACAATCCTCTCAGCTCAACAATCGGCTAGGGCTTCCCAGGTCTTGGCTGACCAGAACGAGAAGTTTTCAGTCGTGTCCTTAGCTAACTACAGCTGTCTCCTATTTTCCAGGGAATGGTCAAATACAGCTCTCTAAGCTGCTCTTAGCTACTCAGATCTCTTTTAGGCTTCCAATTCCTCAACTGATCCAAGGCCAGGGGCGCCGGCTTTCAGAAAACCCTCTTCAGGTGCTCGGTGCTCATGCTTAAAGATGATTCGTTTAAAGAACTGGCTCACTGCAGGGGCGGGTCCAGTATTTAAATTATTTGGGGTTCGTTTAAATCCAGCCCTCATGTCATGTCGCGTTTCCTTTATTAGCCATCTTCTCCCTCTGGATCCGCCCATGGCTGACCGATGAGTTCTTAGACCTTTGAGCCACGTCGGCGCCCAGGCTCTGCATCCCTAGCTATTGGCTCTCCGGCAGGTACCAGGTGGATCGTCAAGGCTTCTTCCTCTGCCCGAGGTAGGTGCCGGAGAGCGCGAGAAGCCGGTACCGCTGGCGCAGGTTGCGCGCGCGCGCGTGCGCCGACGCCACCTCCGCGGTGTAGGCGCCGGGGAACCAGCCCGACTCGCCGTCGCGGGTGCGCTCGCCGTAGTACCAGCCTGAGGAGAAAAATGTGCGTGAGCTTAGAGGAACAGATATTCTGGGGATGTTTGTGAATGTATCAAACAGATACATTATTCCTTAGTGCAACTCTATCTTATCAAGAATTGAAGACGTGACAATAATTTAACCAGTTCACGGAGCATGTCCAACAATGCATATAAGCGCCGTCGTAATCGTGCCTAACAGTTGGCGAGTTTCGTATTAAATAAAAAATGCACCTAGGAAATACAAGGGATGGCAGAGATATTATAGCTCGGAAACGAATAGTTTGACCTGGTGACAGGAGGAACTACAAATAATTTAAAGTAGCAACCAACAATCAAGCAGCACTTTTCGAGTTTTAACCCTTCGTATGCATAGTGCCGTATCCGTCCCGACGCAGTAGAGTGCCTTGTATCGTATCAGTCCACAAGGGATTTAATCTTGTTATTTTAAATTGGACTATACTTCCTTTAAGATAGGGATTTAATTTGCTACTAGAAAAATCGAAAGAAAAAACACCTTAGATAATACTCAGTAGTTCGAAACGTGGAACCAATTGAGAGCCAGGAGCGTTGAAACTCTGTCACGTGACACCGATGACGTCATAGTCCACAAATTTTAATATTTAATATACGACGGTTACAAGTTTAGTGTGCGAGCTCCTCCGGCATACGACAGGTTAATTGAATCATCTTGACAATTTCATTGTAAAAATTTGCCATAGGTACTAAACATGGTACCATCTATTTAATGAAGTTCTAGCAGAGTACCGACCTTCGCTAGTCTTTCTAGTGACGTTGAGCACGTCGCCCTCCGCGAGCGGAAGCTCGTCGGGCTGCGCGGGCGCGTAGTCGTAGAGCGCGACGGCCTGCGGGCAGTCCCAGCCCGCGTACACCGCCTCGCCGCCCGCGCCCGCCGGCGGCGCCAGCGCCTCCGACCAGCGCGACGCGTCCGTCTCCGAGGGACACGAGATCAGCTGAGGAACAACCACAACTCAGGATACAGTTGCAATAGGAATGTTCTTGATGGCGATAAGAAATTGTGATCTAAGAGTATTTTGTAGTCATTTTATTTTGCAACAAATAGGTATAGATATGAATAAGTAGTGCTACTTAAATTGTTGTCTAAAATATTTACGTACAAAAGCCGAGCCAGTCCAGAATATCTGTCAGTCGGTCTGTTCAGTATGTTCGTCCGTGATCCTACATCTGAAAATACGTTACACTTCATTTAAACGTATAATACTTATAAAAATACTGACAATGTATGTAGATCACGTTATCACGTAGTTTCTTGAGATCATCTGACAGAGTCTCCAGGTTTATTTTTTTGTAACTGGGTGATCCTACCAGATGATCGCTGCGTTTAGATTAACAATAGGACTTTTAGAGGTAAGCTTTCCAATATGGGTGGGCTAAGTGAAGTAATTGGTTACCATTTCGAGCGTGCGGCCCTCGTGGTTCTCGAGCAGCGTGAGCAGCAGCGCGTGCTTGGCGGGCAGGCCGGCCGCGCCCGCGTCGCCCGCGCACACCTCCAGCAGCCCGCGCGCGCAGAAGTCCACGGCCACGTGGCTGTTCTCTCTGAGGACCACACGATCAACAATTAATCTTTACTTATCAACAACGTGGGCTACTTTAACCCCCCAACCAAAAGGAGGGTTATAAGTTTTACGTGTAGATATCTGTGTCTGTCTTTGGCATCGTCCCCAAACGGATGGAGCGATTTGGATGCGTTTTGTTTTAATAGAATAATTTGGGTAGTTCATACTTAGGTTTGAAAAAAGTTGCTCAACTTAATATGTAGTTACGTATTAGGTACTAAATATTACCGCAAACCGTGGTGAGTTTATTTTAGTTACCATAAAGTGGCATTAGCAGGGCAAGAGGGCAAGAGCTCTGGTGGCGCAAGAGGAATTTATTAAATAAAATAATAGTAGGATTCACGGCTTTTGTGTAATACATAAAATGAGACGCGAGGCCGTAGGCGGTGGCTCGTCGCTGTGCCGTCGCGTGTGTAGCCCAGTCAGAGTTTAGGGTGTCATCGTCCAATACGGTAACTTTTACTTAGTTGTGTAGATTCAGGTATCTAGTTGGTACAGTTATAGTAACGTTGGGTCAAATCCTATAGAATACCAAATGTGTCAGAAACCGTTAGGAAAAGATAACCAGGCCCAGATGCTCGATGTGCATATGATGTCTTCTCTGGTGGGCCCATAAACCTGCTCCAAGCATGATCTCCGAGACGCGAAAGACAGGGCGTTAACAATCGCAAGTTTCTGGTGACCCTCAGAGAAGCACTTAGTTCGAGGTTAAGCTACATTTGAATACTGACCCCTTCTTCTTGGTGATGACGAGCAGGTCGTTGAAGAGGAACAGGTGCAGCGGAGTCTTGTGGAACTTGCGGCCAAACGTCAGCTTGGACTCGTCTGTCTTCCACACAAGTTGTGTCGCTTCGCCCGAACGCACCAGCCACCGCACCGGCCTAAAGAAAACAAATCTTAGGATCATTTGCACCAAAAAGATGGTATACTTTCATACAGTACAATTCTATTGTTGGCACTATTTATTTCATGTCAGTAACTGGTATTTCCTGTAATATGGTGGTTTATGGTATATTTATAGCACGGAGATGGTAAACAAGCCCACAGGCCACCTGATGGTAAACGCTCTGTAGCCCGGGTACCTTTTATTCGAGTCGCATTAGCAATTTTTTTTTGGTAGTCGCAATTCCAACCTAATGGCCTATACGTAATTAATGTATAGATATCTTGAAAACATGGTTTCAGGAAAAAATAGCGTTCGATAAATGATAGAATCGATTAAATTGAATTCGATAAAATGATGGGTTACCCTGAAGCCCATGGACATATTTTAATATCAAGACTGCTAAAGCGATAACGCGTCGCCGATCCTGACGACTACCATTGAAAACCTAATTCATTCACCGGTGACCTTTAACACCAGCCCCCCTGGTCGAGTTTTGTTCCTGCTATCCACAATTAACCTAGGTCTGAATGCGATATCTGTCTTACTTACATCTCCTGGATCCACCCTTGGCTGTTTGGCTTTAAACTTCAAGTTCAAAGTAAGTGACGTCCTGCCGGATATTATATACCCTATGGGATCTCCTGTGTAAGGTTGCGTTTCCATGAGAGCTGTTCATGGGAGCGGAGCGGTGTGCACCAATTCAACAATAAGAGAGCTGCGCTGAGCGAGGCTTGCGATTCTATTGGTGGTACACCGCTCCGCTACCTAAGGCGGCTTAAGACTTACTTGCGGTCCCGGCGCGAGCAAGCAGGCGCCAGGTCGGGCGGCGCGCGCAGGTGCGGCGGGAACTCGATGGCCTCCGACAGCCGCCACATCTCCTCGATGCGCTCCGTGCTGCGCGCGCCCTCGTTGCACTGAGACACGAACTGCAACAACATAAGATAAGATAACATTCATGTGAACAGTGAGCAGCGGAGGTAAACAGTTGAAGAGCTCAAAATCATCTAAATACGATTCTATTGCTGAGAGAATAAGAGCTAATTCTGCTGCAGAATGTACAACACGCCTTTAAGTTTAAGACGTATGACGAATCAAGAGGCACTTAGTAATTGTAGATTGTGTCACAAGGAAGCAGACGGGTGTTTTCGGCGTTGGAAATTGATATACATATTGAGTCTAGAGCGAAGCTTTAGAATGCTCTAGAATTATGAGCGTAGTAGGGAATTCTAGAGTAGAATTCAAAGGACACTGCCTAAGCCTAAGACGTAAATATTACCAACTCCATATTGCAGACGTGTAAAAGAGCCCTCATGTAGCCAATTTACTAAATATATATTTTGAATTTTGAAAAAATAAATTATCTATCGGTGGAAAAACTTCCACCTAGTAGGAAACTCCTCAGGCTATGGGGGATCTATTGGAAATATATTGGGGATTAAAATTATCTATTCCGAGTAGGTGGAATGAAAAATGTTGTAAGCGGAAACGGAAGCCCGATTTACGTATAGGTACACGGTTCCGTATCGGGTTTGTAATACTGACATCTAGTGGTATCTTGTGAACGCTTATTGTGTTAACTAGGTGACTTACGTTGTTGAGCGTCGCCAGCGCCAGCATGCAGCCATCTCGCTCGGCGTCACCCTCAGCTAGGTGCCGCAGCACGGCGTCCAGAAGGAGCGGCAGCCGCGTGATGCGCTGCATCGGCAGCATCAGGAACGAGTGGAGCGAGAGGCTCTGGCAGGCGGGGTGGCTCTCCAGTCTGAAAGAGACAAGACTCCCCTATTTTATTCTGCTAAAGTTGAGAAGGGGTGATATAAGATCACAAACTGCTAATGTACAGGTACAGCTTCAGCTCCTCTAAGCCTTTACAATATTCAAGTACAGTAATCAAGAGTCCAGGGCTTTTATTCTAATGGGTTTTCGTATTGTTTTTAACTCGGCCTCCATTACTTTCAAGTAAATAAGAGTTAAGTAGCAAAACGTTGACATTACGAAAACGCTTCAAAGGCAATATCGTTTTTACCGTGTAGTATCTCAGCCCAGGACAAAATCTTTATGAGTGATTCGGGAATACGTTCCATTCCATGACTCATTAGTCTGGTGAGTTATTGCCCTTGTAGACCGAACTGGCCATGAGCGGTTTAATGGTTATAAATGTTAATAATGGATAGTATAGCGTCATGGTAAACTCTAGGAGCGGTCTTTACTCTGTTGGATTCCGCGAGGAGTGGAGGGTCAGGCAGCTGGTATAATGGGTAACTCATCACTTCATCGAATGTATCCTTTCATTGAATTTCATTTCATCGAACGCTATTTTCTGCTGAAACCACCGCTTTTTCCTGTTTTCAGGGTATCTTAAACATTAACTACGTAGGCTAGGTTAGGTAAGATGTTTAAGTTACCCTGAAAACATTATGGTTCAGCAGAAAATAGCGTTCGATGAAATGAAATTTGATGAAACGATACATTCGATGAAATGATAGACACCCGGTATAATGACTAGCATTGAGATATTTTCCATATAAGTCCTCTAAGTGCTTGCGCTTACCTTCTAAGCGCGGCGGCGAAGGTTGGTCGTTCCCGCAGGCGTTGCAGCGAGCGCACCATGAGCGCCTGCTCGGAGCAGTACTTCACGTAGCTGGAGAAGTGCTGCTCGGCGTGTCTCCGGACCAGGTCGCAGATGCCGCTCAGCAGGATGTTGTCCTGCCAGCACTTCTCTAGCTCCACCATGAGGAGTTGCGAGCACTTGCGCACTGGGGAACGAGAGCAGTTGTAAATATGACTGGCTGAATGTGAATACACATGAAAGTAAGAAAAAGACATCTATGTTATAGTTAGCTACAAACATTAAATTATAGCCACGAGGGTTTTGAAAATCTTTCAAAATATCACTTATTACCAAAGCTAATTCAAATGGCTGGTGTAATCAATCTGTGATCTTCACTTCACACTTTTCACACCTTATGAAAAAATTACACGACAATTATTTCGCGTATACAGTTATTCCTCTCTTTCATAGAACTTTCCAGAGAGCGTAAGAATAAAATGCATGTTCCCTATTACTGACAGGTGAATGAACATTGGTGTTAAACACGGAGTCAACCCAACAGTTTCACAGGCCAATTTTTTTCGATTCATCCTAAATGGGGATTAACTCAGATTTCAGCCAGAAAATAGAAATCTGTTGTAATGTTGGGACATTTGATTTATATGATATTATATTTATATTTTGACGACACGTAAGCCTAGTTGGTAGTGACCTTGCCCATGAAGCGAGCGGTCCCGAGTTCAACTCCTGGTATTGGCAAAAATTTCGTGTGATGAGCACGAGTGTTATCTATGTATTTAAGTGTTAAATTCTCTGTACATATAAGTATTTTTATCGTTGTTTAGTACCCATAGGACAAGTCTAGAGCTTAGTTTAGGACTAAGTCAATTTGAGTGAGATTGTTCCTTTTTTTATTATATCTCACCAGGCAGGATGGTGGAGAACAGCATCTCCCATTCTTCGGACGGCAGTATCAGCGGGTCGCGGAAGGCCGGGTGCGCGATGAAGTGCGACTCCAGAACGTTCAGGGAGTTCAGGTACGAGGCTTCTGACGTCAGCAGCTCGAACTTGGCTTCTTGCAGCCGCTTCTGCGCAGGTGCTAGTGAACCTGGGGGTGAAGGTGTTTTAGAGCCAATGTTGAGAACTCTTATTATGAGATCTTACTGCTGGACGTCACATACCCTATTGTTTGCTACTCACGCAATCAAATCGCATTTGAAATGTTTCCGTCATTCGACTAAAATTTGCCGTACAATTTCACAAGGATACTTTTCGTAGCACAACGAAACATTTTTCGCCTTCGTTTTTTTGTATGGTTCACTACGCTTAACTATGGTCCAATTTGTTGTCGTCATACTTAATTTTCGAAATTTCGCAGACTTACTAATAAAGTGGTTCATTGGAGTTTGTTTTGGTTTTCGTGAAAAATAATTGGCAAGCTCAGTTCATTGTCTACTGCGTTAATATTATAATCTGTAGAGAGTATGCTTCATCTATTATCATTAGGTAATTAGTGCCCATTGTATAGGAAATTGTATCGTAGATTATAAATTTATAACAAAACGACATTCTCGTGAAAATGACTCATGTTACGTACGTTGCATTTTTGAAAGAATTTAAATCTGGAAACTTACCCTGACGCATTCTAAATATAATTTTGACTTTTTGACATGAGATAAGCTAATTCTTTTTATTTTAATTTATTAAGTTAAATAATGGATACAAATGCATTTGTATATAATATAAGTATGTCACTATATTGGAAACCCCGGGGGTTTTTTTAATAGTTGACCAGATCGCGCTGCTCGAGCTGATTCTACATTGTTATTTATATAAATTATTACAACTACTAAATAAAACGATTAACTAATCACTTAAAGTCTATACGAGGTTCTCACTCGAGGTAGTGTTTCTTTAGCACCGATTTAGCACTTACTGAGTACAGCAGACTGAAGCACCTCCGGCACCTCGCACCACAGCGTGCGCGCCGGGCCGCGGGGCGCCACCAGCGCCATGGCCGTGGGCCGCGCGGGCGCCGTGCCCGCCGCGCTTGCGCCGACGTCGTACGCGTCCGAGTCCGAGTCGCCGGTTTCGCGGCACAACGACTGCAAATGGACCAGTGTGAATTTAAGACAGATTATTACTCAAAAAAATCCGTGTACTAGCAATGCATTTATGGGTTCTTACTTAAGATAGTTCCGAGCAGGGATCGTTACCGGTATTCTGACTACCGGTTTTAAATGAGGTATTACCGGTTATAAATGACTTTCACTATTTATACCGCTAAAGCTCTGATTAGCGGTATAATGAATACCGGTATTCAAGTTTATTATCGGTTTAGACAACTGACAACAATACCTTTGATACTTTACCCCTAAAAACCATAACCAGTAATACCTGTCAGTGTCAATATTCTCGTTTATTTTTATATGTAAATGTTTTCGGTGCTCTTACAAAAAACTTAGACTCGCCTTAGACAAGCCTGAAATTACAGTTCATTAAAGTCTAATTGACATCTCACTTATCAGGTACAATGAATAGCGGTATTGAATACAGGTATTTAATACTGTTAATAGTGAATACATAGCGATAAAAACAAAAGCGGAATGACAACAATACCTCTAATTCGAATATAGGTATTATTTTTTAGCGGTAATAATTTGATAATGTAAATACAGGTATTAAATAAAACCGGTTTTACAATCCCTGGTTCCGAGCTTGATATGTAGTTAAAAGCACTTACTGAAAATGTAGTACTTACTGCCTTAAGGACCATGGGCACTTTTGTATGAACATTTTCAACATTGCTCAACAGTGATGAATTATATTATATATCATGTAAAAGCTTTTGGCGTTTACTTAATGTCATTATAGGGCAGCCATATTCAAATCAAGCGCGAAAATTGCTTTTTGGTACGTTAAAAAAGAGTGAGTAGGTACTGACTGTTACATTTTCAAAAACGCACAAAAACGCCTTGGACCTTAGCTGCTCTAGAATAAAATAAAGTGCACTTCAACATTCATATTATTATGACACTGTTGCCCGCGACTCTGTCCGCGTACAAAAATAAAACATAACCTATGTTTTTGAATCAGCCCAGAATTTCTTGAGTTTATTCGTTACATACACACATACAAATCTTTCCTCTTTATAATGTTAGTATAGATATAATTCATCACTGTTGGACAATGTTGAAAAAAGTTGGCCCAAAATGACGCATGGTCCTTTCTAAATAAAATTAAAATGACAAGCGTGACAAAATAATCACAATGGCAAGGCTCTAACTATGCTCAACATTTTAACTGGGCCTCTATTCTACTGGATAAAACCATAATGCCTTTGACGTATGTATACTATTGTTGACGTTACGATAGCTCTTATTTACTTGGCAGTAATGGCAGCCGAGTTCAAAACTATACGATAACACGTCAAAGGCAATGTGATTTTGCCCAGAAGAATAAAAGGGTTTTCTGCCTTTTTGCCGACAAATCTTTGACAAATGCATCATTTCGCAACCTTATTCATCTGCCAACCCGCTTTTTTTCTGTAACTACAAATATTTCAGGACTTTTATAAAACTAACTTAACCTAAACTATAGGTTTCTACACGATAATCCTGAAATAAATCCAGAATTATTTACAGTTTCGGAAAAAAACGCGGGTTGTCAAATGATATGTTTATGAAATGAATCATTGGTTATGAAATAATAGGATCCTGAATAAAAGCCGTCATGAAATCACACATACATTATTTTCTCCGTCAAAACCAAAGGGAAAATGTATACTAATGGAACCAATTTGCAGACATACCCAATCCTCCGACGGCTCATACCTAGCCACAGAATTCTCTAAAACCCTCAGAGTTTGGGCACACAACTCAACCAAAGGTTTCACGAGCACGAGTGTCTTCCTCACGCTGTTTTTACGCGATATCTTACTGAACATATTAATTTTCACACACGCCCTTGCAAATTTTAAACCCAACGGCCAACTGGTAGGTGTCCTGCAGCGATAATGTTCCTCATTACCGTTATTAATGAGTTAAACTAAATAAACACGTTGAATGCCCGCGACACGCCTGGACGGTTTAAATTTGATGCAATTTCTAGTTGGTGGCCGTCGACGTGGTAAGGTCAAACTGATAAGTCGGCTGGTCTCGCTGAAGGTCGTGCAATTACAACGTTCAATTAGGCAGGTGTTTGCAATTCGTTAGCGATGTGCGAATTTTGCTTGCGAATTGCTTATTAGGTTCCCTAATACTTCCTCCTCAATTCTTAGCGACTGTCTGCATCTTAGAATAACTATTAACCAGCCCAAGAATTATGAAATTCTTAATCCCAGATGTCCCTTGGATTAGGGACTAGGTATTAATAATATTAATGCGACAGAGGGTTTTTTACGGGGATCGTATCACAATCTAATATATAAAATTCTCGTGTCACGGTGTACGTTATTGAACTCCTCTGGAACGGCTCGACCGATTCTTATGAAATTTGGTGTGCATATCGGGTAGGTCTGAAAATCGGCCAACATCTATTTTTCATACCCCAAAACCACATAAAAAAAAAGTTGCAGCGGACGAAGCCTCTGGCGGGTCGCTAGTATATGTATAAAGTTCAAAATACATAATGGGTCATAATACATAATGGTCACAATATATAATGATTTTATTTCTGAAACCGTCAACTTTTCAGGATCTTTTAAAAGGTCATTATATAGAACCCATTAGGTTAGGTTTGCTTTATAACAATCCTGAAAACTTTACGGTTTCTAAAATAAAACCATTATTTATTATTACCATTATGTACTATGACCCATCATGTGTTTTGAACCTTATATATTATGATACGTACCCTTTTTTACGTCCTTACGGCGTAACTGCTTTTCGATTTTGATGAAATTTGGTTTGGAGATAGTTTGAGGCCCGAAGAAAGATGGAATACTTTATCCGGGAAAATTTTATAGTTTTTAGAAAAACGGTAAACAAGTTCCAAACTTTTTTATTTACAAAAAAATATTCAACATGATACTTCAAAACTCTTTTTTTTATTTAAGTTTATTAAGATAACATTTACACAACTAATTTCCGCTTCGCGGCCGGGTGTAGCGGCACTTTTATCGCGAAAACCATAAAAAGGTTCATAATACGTAAAAGTCTCACTGTACACGAACTATGAACCTTAAGTAGAGGACTTAAGGTTCACAGGTGTACAGTAAAATGTAGTGTTGGTAGTATACCTATACACATACGTACCTAATTGGTACGACTAGTCATAAGTAAGGAGTTGCCGGAGTTATTATTAGTACGTTGTGTGGAATATTTTGCAGGAACACGTTAACCCAAAACATAAGGAAAAATTAATGTTGTTTGTTAATTCAGTTCAAGAAGTTTGCAGGAAGATTATACATCGAACTTTTCGCTATTTTGTAGTGACGATTGAAATTAGGTTAAAATGTATGTTACAATTTCGTACACATCTTATAATATCAAATTGGATGTGGATATGTCGTTGCAATTGCATCCTAGAAAGAAATATAGCTATAGAGCAAAAAGAAGAGTTGCGTTGGCCTAGTTGGGAGTGACCCTACCTCCGAAGCCAGCGGTCCTAGGTTCAAATCCCGGTAAGGCAGATATTTGTGTGATGATCGCGAATATTTGTTCCTTGGATGTTTTCTATGTATTGAAGTATATATTTCTCTATATAAGTATGTTTATCGTTGTCTAGTACCCATACCTAATACGTACAAAACTTGAGCTTGGTTTGGGACTATGGCAATTTGTGTGAGATTGTCCCCGGATATTATTAATATGAATATTTATTTATATTATTAATACTATTATTGAGCAAAAGTAAAGACGATTTGGTGAGTGTTGTTTCGCATTTACAGTTTGAAAAGAGCAAATAAAGTTCAGTTATTCATTTATTAATTCATCCATTAATTTATTCAAGTCATAATTAAAATTTGGGTAAGGTCCAAAAAGTTGGGCATGCTAATTAAATTTTCTATGAAACTTTTCCGTTGTACGACGTAAATTAACTCTACAATTTGTAAGGATACTTTTCGCTGCACAACGGATCTTTTTTCGCCTTCGTTGTTTGTATGACTACGCGTTACCATGGTCCAACTTGTTGGTCCACACACCGCTACACTGCGAATTAAGTGTCGAGCTCTGTAAGCCACGAATCAAACCGTTTAGTAAATAAATAACTGCCTTAATTCCATACTAAGTAGAAGGATTAATTTCGAGTTGAATGTTGGTCGTGTATTGATGACGTTGGCGTGTGAGCCTTGCCATTGGCTGTCACGACTAGATGACTGTGGCGGTCAAAAGGTTAATAGTGTCACATACACCGAGTATTTAGTCCAGGTACTTATTTAATAAACTTACTTCTACTTTAGCAGCGTTATAGAACTGGTAGAGGGGTTCGTGCGTGAACAGCGAGTGCGGCAGCGGGGAGGCGGGGTGGGAGCCCGAGGAGGCTCCGGAGGACGAGGAGATGTTGCCCACCTGGTACAGGCCAGACTCGGCGTACCTGGAGACAATATACAGTTTTACTGCTGGTCACTGGACACTATGACACAGCTAGAATTAATGATGATTTCGCATCGCATCGGATCGGAACGGATTTTACTCCGTGTGGTTGCCGGGTTTAGAATAGTGCCACTCCATGTCTTCCCGTGGATGTCGTAAGAGGCTACTAAGGGAGTAAGGGCTTGTAGTACTGTTAGGCGATGGGCTTGCAACCTGTCACTAATACACTGGTAAACATCTTAGGCGGATTAAGCAAAATGTGTTTACAGAATTCTCAACAAGTCAAATCGTGTAAACAGTATTTAGAGTCTATAATACCAAGCCGCGCACAGCTGCTCGACTGCGGGCGTCTTCCGCGACGCGCGATCGGCTCCGTAATTAATAGACAATAATAATTTTAATAGACACGATCGGGTGTCGCCGCATCCGTTCGTATCCTTTTCGATCTGATGCGTGCGAGCCGTTTAGTGATAATAATCCTTTAGGATAACCTTTTTACAGTGTAGTGTTTTCCATCCATGACGAGCATTGTAAACCTGTGCCTTGTGATTGACGACTGAAACGATGCGACGGGCCTTTATTCCAGTTTCGTTTAGCATACCTTGCTTCGATATCGTAATCACGCTGTTGGCGAGACTAGACCCCTTTATCGGAGGTGCAATTTGGTAGCCGGACATTCTTAGGCATGGGTAGGAAACATAATTTTGTAAAATAGCTATGTCTAAGACAAAAATTAAACGTGTTTATGTTGTTATTTTCATGCAGTGGCCTGCAGCTCGAAACATTTAAAAAAGTTAAATTGTAACTTTGAACAATTGGGAAATAGCAACCATAGTGTTCTTGTTCTACTGATAGCGGATTCAGCTTCTGATGACATTGGCCATCATGAAATACAAAATAAAAATGTTACTTACATTTTTGTCAAAAAAATTGTTTGTTTCTTAAACTGAATTAATTATAAAGAAAACCCAAAAGTATCGATATCGACATCATACATTTTATCCATGCCAATTGTTTTTTTTCTTAAGTGAATACCTATCCGCTGTCTTAAAATTTCAAGAATATGATTACTAATAATACAATGTGTAATGAAGTTTCAGGTGTGTCCTAAATATATTATTTAATTAAGGTCGATGCTAAGGGAAGGAAAATCTTTAAATACTCTTATTCTTTTTGCTTTTCCTTGTATGCTCGTGAGGACATACAACCAACAGAGAGAATTTTGTGAGTGGTAATTTGAATCTAAAAACAAGGAAATAAAGTTCAATTACCTTAGCTACTCAACTTTGAAAAAAAAAATGTTTGAAACTAAATTGCCTTGATTATGTACCTCCTATAGACTAGTCTCACGAGGTTAAGAAATAACTCCAACGCGGACAACAAGTTATTATGTCATATGAAATTCCAGGCAACACCACACATGTCTTTATCTCTCGCAATAAATTTGCCTTATCATTGATTGCCCCTCTTTCCCGCACGTGTTGTGATTGTTAACTCGTTTTTGTGTACTGTGGGGTAAAAAACGGCACGTGTTCAGTGGTTCTTAGAACATCCTTGGTGCAAGTCACGCGTTGTTCTCAATAAATACCACTTAACACGCATTTACATGCACTATTCCATTGTTCATAATACTACGTACTTACAAGTCTTACAGCGTGGGAAAACAATTCGTACACTTCTTTTATAAACGCACACACAACGTCAAAATATTTAGAATACTAAAACAATTTCAATGTACAACGGAAATAAAGTTAAAACAAAAAAGAATCGCATGTGTTCGATTACTTTGAAATTCTAACCGAATTTAACGACCGTTCGGGAAGCGGTTACGTTGGAAACTCGTCGGATCCACGGTGTTCCTCACTAAAGCGGTTCAAGTTACGGGACAACAGCGATTGATTGTTGACAGAAACAAGCATACGGAAACTCATTTAGATACTGTATACCATCCTTGCGAGTTGAAGGAAGTAATGCATGAATAGGCCTGGATGGATATATGCGTTATATCATGGATATTACTCTGAATCAAGCTTTAAAGCATTTTTTTTTGTCATTAACATTACCCAAGAAAGACGAGATTCTGCGATATTATACTTATATCTCATTAAAAAAATTGGTTAACACAGAAAACAGTTTGTCCATAAGCAAATTTGCGGTTCGCAAAAGAAAAGCAGTACGCCAGCAAATTGAATATCATTACGTTTTTTATGCTTTACACGTGCGACAAGGGATTTAAATGTATGCTAGTAAGGTATAAACTGTTTGGGGTTATAATTATAACATAACATAGTTGGTATAAAACCCATAACCGCTTGTAACTTGCGTCACAACTAACGGTGGTAGGGCGAACTGGCTGGTGAGTCACAGACGCGGAGCGCGGGCGCATCATTCCTGACTAACGCTTCGACTCACTATATCCACTGGCGTTGGGGAACCCTTCTGGTTTACTGACGTCACCAAGTCCTTTGAATGTCAGTCAGTTGTTAAAATGCCGTAACGATAAATAACAAAAACAACTTAAGTCAAAACTAATTGTTGTCAGCGACAAGGTGGTGTCAAATCAAAACCGCGTAGCATTTAAAAAGTCCGCGACAGTCGTTTGGATTGTTGTTGTTTGTTTTAAATACATAGAGATACTTATTACATGTATAAATATTGTTTTTTCAAGATTTCTTTGGGAGAATTAAGTTATTAGAGTTTAAAAAACTCAGAAAATATTCATATCCATTTATGGATTACTCTTGTGATTTTTGAATCACAAGCCGCCTTTTTTGTACACAACAAACAAGTCATGGGTCATGCATGGCACTGAGCAAATAGTGAATGTGGTTAAAAATGTATTGCCATTACAGTTGGTTGACTAAGAACATTCTTAAATTATGTTACCGATAATACGAAAGTCACGCGTCCGGCTCCTGCTTTACCTGAAAATATTTCCACACGCCGCCACTGGCCGGAAATGGATGTTTTTAATTGTTCGATGTGTTTGCGAAATACGTCGCAAAAAGTTTAGTAAACCATACGATTTCAATACTTATTAATTCTGTATTTATTAAGTTGGCAGCAGTTACAATTTTATAATTATAAGCTACTAGCTGTTGTTTTTCGCAATTCCCTCTGGAACTGCCTATTTTTCGGTATAATATGAGAATGGTTTTTACTTATGCTTATAAGCATAATAGTTTTGAATTTTATAAAGACAACATGACATGTGTCCTCTTGTCGCAATTGGCATCTTTTTTACTTTACATACGCTCATTAACATACCCATTAGTTAATTAACTGAGGTAAATAAACTGACAATCAAAGTTACTAATATGCAGTATGAAAAGGGTAGCCTTCAAACAGGTGCCCCCAGAGCCAGTTCTTTGGACCAAAGAAGGCTTTATGTAGAGATTTGTGCAAAATATAAAATCCCAAATTGAGGCTTAATTTTGTGATGTAGAAATTGAGGGATGAACGTTTCTACATAGTGCTATTTCTTAATTTGAGAGCTTGGAGTTCAAAACAGTGACCAAACGAGGCTTTATGTAGGTACATAAAGCCACGTTTGGTCACAGTTTTGAACTCCAAGCTCTGAAGGCATTTTTTTTAATTCTATCCATCTTCATCCCTTTGGGACGTATAAAGTTTCCTATTGATTCTGAAATTCTTCTTAAACTTTTAATGATGTACTTACGAATAAAACGATATATCCTCCTTAATTTTAGTGGTCAGCGAATAGCTTCCAAAGTTCCTGAAGGCACACATCTTAATTCTACAGTATAAACAACGCATTTTAAACTAAAGTAAATCACTTCTTCAGGTTTTTTAACGCCACTTTAACATGCGTGTGGCAAGCAACTAACACGTCAATAAGATCCACATTAGGAAGCACCAGAAATGATGTCACTTCTTCAAAAACAATGAAAACTACTAAACAAGCCACTGGATTTGTAATCTTATTAGCGTCGTCTGTACCACTGAGGTAATTACTAAACACTCGAAGCTGAAAGGGTAATGACGACAGATAAGATTGCTCCTGCCAATGATAATTGATTAGATACATTTCAGTTTGCATTCTTGTGGAGTATACAAATTAGTGAGACCACGTGCTCTTTAATGTTAGCGTCCATTACATAGTTCCACAAACATTCCGTGATACATACATATCACGCTTTCATTCCCAGAGTGGGTAGGCAGAGCTACAGAAATACCAACAACTCTAAAAATATTTGTTTATAATTCTCTAACCACATTTTGCGCAAGTTGGCTAACAACACAAGCCCTTACAACAACCTACAAGCACAAGCAAGCAACCTTGCAAGCTTGCAAGTACCTTACAAGTACTACAAGCCCTTATTACCTTAGTCGCCTCTTACGGCCTCCACGGGAAGACATGGAGTTTTGACATTTGACATTCCGTCATGTTTATTTAAAAATGTTACGGCGTAACCGATTTTTGTTAGCTATTTTAAAAAAAGTTTCCGCTACTGACACATACACACACATATACGAGTTAAACTGCCACCACACTTTTTCCCGTGTTTAAAAAGTAACGTTTTGCGAGGTAGATGCTGTTAGGTTTTATGACACCTGATTTTCTGATGAAGGGAAGTTTTGGTTCAAACCTTTAGTTTTAAAGCCACCATAAAAAAAATCGCACGCAGATAATTCTAAATTTGACTATACAAAAGTTGTAGCATTTTTCAAATTAAATGCTTGAAGATTAAAGATACAGTACTTACGGCTCTCTTACTACGTCAATTATCGTAACGATTGTTTGAAGGAAGCGCTATCAGTCAAACACGTCACGAGTGATAAGCAGAATGCAAAGGCGTCTTGTGTGGGAAGCGAAGGTCAGAGTGCTCGTGTTAACCCTTTGTCTTAACAATCATTACATTAAAAAAACATTAGTATTTAGAAAATGTTCATTATGAAAATGTGTGTTTGTTGACGACACGCTAGCCTAGTTGGTAGTAACCCTGCCATCGAAGCTTGGGGTCCTGGGTCCAATTCCTGCTAAGGGCAGATATTTGTGTTATAAGCACGAGTTTGTGTTTCTCTTACAAGTAAGTTTATCGTTGTCTAGTACCCATAGTACCTACTTAGTTTGGGACTAGGTCAATTTGTGTGATATTTTCTTGTGAAATTTATTTATTGTATCGTGATCCCTTCTTTGAGAGCTGCTATCTCCTTAACGGACCAACCGATTTTCATGAACCCTAGCTAACCTTTGCAACGCCATTGACGGCTATAGTCGTCATGGTTTATGGCGTAAAATAGACCTAGAAGTGTTTTAGAGGAAGGTTGACATTAGTTATGGTTTCTAGCCGCCAATGGCGCTCAAAGGTTAAGAAAAAAGTGTCCAAATCGGCCCATCCGTTTGAGACAATGTTTGAGAGCTAAAATTTCACAGTTATACCTATTAGGTATTTTATTGAATAACCTTTAAACTAATTTATCATTCTTTCGGTGATGAAATTTGTTATTTAAGGAGAAGTTTTTACATAGTGTGCTCGTATTACTAACTCTCACGTCATTTATTTTTTCAATTATTTAATTAATTAAAATTTCATTTATTGTTTAAAAGTAGTTAACTTACATACATACATAACATAACATCACACCTTCAATCCCAAAGACAAAGGAAATCGACGTTTTTCTTCTCTATCGCACAAAATGTATGGGATGGATGACATTCTCGTGCGTTACGATAAGCCACGTGGTCAACTGTCCATACATTTTGAGCGCCGATAGAATAGAAAAACGTTAGTAGCGTTTGCATCTTGCATCTTGCTTGCATCTTGCTTGGTAGCATTACAAACACTAGTACTGAACATAAAGTCGTAATAAAAATAAAATAAATATACATACACGGTTTCGAAGATTTGTGTGGCAACACCAGAACCGTTTCCTGTTGAATCGTTGCCTATCGCCGTCAACGAGGCTACAAGAGCCTCCAAGAGCTAAGTAACTAACTAGGCTAGGTAGGTAAGTCACTAACGGCCGAACCCTATATTCAAACCGCGGACAGATAGCCTTACTTCGGATTAAAATTCGACACATTTTGTATGGGCAAATGTCAAATTTCAACACAGTAAGCCTTATCTATCCGCGGTTTGAATATAGGGTTCGGCCGTAAGAGCCTCTTGGAGTCTCATTTATGTGAATTACTCAAGAAATAATTTAAATTAACTAACTCACCAGGAAGTATTGGAGGTGTGCGTTGAAGTGTCGGAGCCGCACTCTGCGTACCAGGAGGTGCGCGCGCGCGGCGCCTTCTCCTTGCGCGTGAGTGTGGGCAGCAGCCGCTTCAGCTCTGTTGCGAAAAGCATGCCTTAGCGGATGTTGGCAGTCGATGTGTAACGATTGATTGTGCAGTTTCTATGTATCGGCTATTAGGAATTACTTTAAGGCTGGCGTTTTATTGGTGTTCAATTCAATATCCAAAAAAGTTTAACCCTTTCAACGCTATGTCAAATACAAAACCCGAGCGAACGTCAACTTTGCCTCATATACACTAAGGTCTATTTTGCGCTGTCAACCATGACGGAAATATCCGTAAATGGCGTAGAAAAGGTTAAAGTACCTATTTTTTAATGAGGTGTAATTTTGAAATATTATGAAGTATTTATTCTAGTCTAACTAATTAATTTTTAAAATTAGTTGACTTTTAATTAAGCAGCCAACCAAGCATGCTGGTCAATGGTACATTTTACCAAAAACACGATTCACTGCAGCCTTAAAAAATTGGTAATAATGATGACTAAAAGTTAATAAATTTTAAAATGACAAATTTAAATCTTTTACAAATATTTGTCAGTGCTTTGACAGTCAAAAGTGTGATATGAACTGCACATTTGCACAATGCTGTACATAAACGGTAGCATCGTGGAAGTCTAAACTGTCAAAATGAGCGCATGCGACTTACAGATTACAACATTATTTACAAGTCCACCACAAAGGCCATTAAGAAACGTGTTGTCCTTCGAATTAATAGCAATAGTGCATTACAAAATGGTTGCAATTGTGCAACATTAATAAAATGATCCAATACAATGATGTTTAAGTACAACAAAAATATACTGTTAGTATAACGTATGTTTGAAGTTTGAACAATGAAATGATTGGACTCACTACCCATAGCACACACAACACAACACAAACACAAAAAACGGCACTAACATGGACGTACGTCCTCAGTGTTGGAGCTTGCGGAGTTAACTGAATGATTATTACTGACAACAACGGTACATGATCGCACAGCGAACATTATATCATTATGCAGGAAGGTCGCTGATGTCATAGACCGTTAGTGATAATTTAAAAAAAATGCACACTGGCATAATATTTTATTGAGTTACTTAGCTCCGGACTGTCAAAAACAAAAAAAAATTCCTCCAAAATAATTTCTTTTAGTTTAAATGTTAAGGAGAAGGCACACGAGCACTCAGACCACCTGATGGTAAGTGGAATCTGAGACCCATAGACATTTGAATTCTCAAGACTATAATCCTGAGACCTCAAATGCGCTGCCAACCCTGGACTAAGATGGAATGCCTTTATGCTAGTAATTTCATCGGTTGTCTTATCCCCACACCGGAACACAACAATGCGAACACTGTTGCTTGGCGGGTGGTTAATGGATAAGATGGTGGTAGCGATCCGGACGGACCCTGCACAGGGTCCTACCACCACTAAATTAATTTAGTCTCTAACTTCAAAAATTGGTATGTATGGCCATGAATAGAAAATCCATTACTAACACAAAAAGGTTTTACTTTAATTTCACTTTACTTCCTTTTAGACTATGTATGACTCAAGCAGTAAACTTGTGTTAAATTACGTGACGTACATTTCTATGAGATGCTACACAAAGAGGGAGCACCTGTTTTTAATTTTATCGACAGCAACGCTATTACGTTGCCGTTCGGATAATTACTTTATAAATATTGTATGACTCATTCAAACTGGTTTCAATAGGGTATTAATTAATGCCTTAAGGCCATAGGTTTTAATTCATTGCCAAGTATAAGGAAAACTGTCGCGATTCAAGCCATAGGTCTGATACCGCTTGAGGTAGGAAATTCTAACTTTATAAATTATCATCTTTAACTTTATTAATAACATAATGCTGAGTGACTAGCAATGTATTTAGGTAATTAATTTATGACCAATTTTATGACCGTTATGAGATTTTAGAATATAAGCTGACGGTGTTTTAGTACCTTATGCCATGGATATGGTGCGTGATTTAAATATATTTGAAATTATAATACTAAAGAAGGCTGCTAACTGCAACGTAGTCAAAGCATTCTATACTCTATTTGTAACCAAATAAGCTTTTAAATGCTTTTACTATAACTGTACAGTTAGCCGCCTTCTTTGGTATCACAGCAGTATTGTGTGGTTGATACTAATGTATATTATGTAAAAGATGAAAAATAATGTGAGTATAAATGAAAATAACAAGAAACAAAGACAGTGCAGACACAGAACATTCACGTGTACCCTGCCGTCCAAAGCAAAAAGGCAGTATACCCACAGAAATCCATACACTTATACGGCCTTTTTCTTTTGAAGGGCAGTACAACCACAACCACCCTGCGGCCGCTGGAAATTACTATTTACTACACTGTTTAATACTAGCCGTTTTACATAAAAATAGACTTACAATTTTGTAAAATAATGGCCCCATTCATGATTTTATGATTCTGCCAAAGTCGAGATTGGATAGCGCTTCGCCATTTGACGTTTTGTCGTGTACCTTTAAATCTGTGGTGTTGGGCACTTTGGAACTATGTCACAGTGACACAGTAAGGTGTCTTAGGATTTGTTTGACAAAGTAATTTTGATAAATTCAACAGTATGATGCTAAGCTAGATGTTATTGCCAAAAATACTTTAAAAAAAAGTAACAAAAACGTCGTAAGTGTAAAATACATTAAGCTCCAGAGTCCCTGGATTTTTGACAGACATAATACCAAATATAAAAGGCACCCAATATTTGATTCTATAAGGTTGAAATTATAATGTTACTAAAATAGGTATCGGGACTTACGAGGATAATAAAATCGCGCGAGATCGTAATTTTAAATACGATTTCAACAACAAAGGCCTGAATTTTACTACTTATAGTGATATATTTAATTTTCAAGATTCAGTTGGCAATAGTAATCCAGCGAGCCACAGACACTGACCTCTGTTTAGCGCTGTCTTCGTTAAGGTTCAATACGTCCGATATCACACAGACGTCAACTGTAACGACTACCACTTTGTTTTATTCAACTCTCTGCGACTGACGTGACGTCTATCAGACACCGCCAAATAAAAATCGCCATTTAGCGTGAAATAGCTCGGTATCGCTCAGGGCCTCTATTCAACTGCGTTATAACGATATCGTGTTTGACATGTTTTAGAATCGTTTATGTCACAGTAGCCATTATTGTAAATGACATAAGAGTTATGAAAACGTTGACAATACGGAAACACGTCAAATACGATATCGTTATAACTGTGTAGAATCCCAGCCCTGTAACTTCTAATGTCTCGGGGCATTATACTCGTAAACTAACCAATGTTAAAATTTCCTGATTTTTTTTACCTTATTCAAGTTAATCACATTTTTTTTATTAAAAACCTTAAGTAACCTAATATTTTATAAATTCCACATAAAAATTGAATAATCATGCTCTATACACTTGATAAACAATACTTATCATTGACCCATTAGTATTTTTTCTATACTTTATCAAAAATGACGTCTGACAGACTCCACCTCAGTAGAATGTTTCTAAAAATGTCACCTCAGTTGCAGAGGGTTATGAACTGTATATTTGACGAGTATTTGTTGTAGGGGTCAATTGCCTTGTTAGGCATATTATAAGTAAACGGGTCGAAGAAATAAATAACAAACTGCATAAAAACTACTCTATTAAGGAATATTTCACAAATAAAATCAATTTATTTAAGTATATAATTTATTCATAGGTATTTAAAATAAAAATAAAATGTTCTATTATTAGTGAGCAAGCCCCTCTCACTAGTTTGTAAGTTGGTAAGTGCCCTACTATTTAGAGTCCATAAAGATCTCATACTTTATAAGTAGTTACAAGTTACCTAGCACCTGTATCCTGAACAAATAAGGAAAGCAATAAATAATTGGGTATTGAGTATACGGAAATAAATATATACTTAATTAAACTTTACGTAAATTCTCTCAAATATACCTACCTAAAATATGTCATAAAACCTGAAAAATCTAAAACACAATACAAAACTCAATGTCTTTTGAAGGGGCACGAAAGCCGTATGTAAGAAAGAAGTAAGAGAGATGTAGGTTATAACATTAAATTGGCAGAACGTCAGCGTTGCTAGTGTCTGACTCTGACACCTCAGCATTTTGCAGAGCCAGTGTCCATTTCACTGCCGCAAGGACACACATTTCATGTTGTCTTCATTCATTGACGACACGTTGGCTTCGTTGGGAGTGACCCTGCCTCCGAAGCCAGCGGTCCTGGGTTCAAATCCCAGTAAGCGCATATATTTATGTGACGAGCGCGAATATTGGCTCCTGAGTCTTGGGTGTTTTCCATATATTTCTCTATATAAGTGTATCGTTTGTTTATCGTTGTCTAGTACCCATAGTACAAGCCTAGAGCTTAGTTTGGGACTAGGTCAATTTGTGTGAGATTATCCCTCGGATTACATTTGTAATTATTGTTTTCTCTTATTTTTGTATGTATGTCTTGTGCTTTGTGTATAAATGTATTTCTTCTTCTTATAAATTTAGGCTGCACCGGTTCGAAGGACCAAAATTATAACGTTATTAGGAAAACAATACATTAAAGTAACCTCATATGCAGCTTCAAAACAATAGTGACTCAATTCAAAATTTCAGCTTCAAGTCATGTTTATTACTATAGACAACTAATTCGAATTTTAAAATTTATGAATTTACTTGATTTCTATCTTAAGACACCCAAACACTATTTTGCTTTTTCACTAGAAATATGTGTCGGGTTTTTATTGTGCAGCAGCTTCGGAATATTCAAGGCTTTGTTACATGTTTCATTAATAAATAATAATAATTTATGTCGCAAATGTTGTTCCAGCCTGATTATACGATCTAGCGTAGCAGGAAACCAACAGTACACATAATACTTAAACTTTTGACCGCCACAACCGGCTGCAACTTTAAGTGCACCCGACTCCTACGACGCATACCGCGCCAATACATGTAGAAGAAGTAGAAAATACCAATACATTTGCAAATTGAATGTAAGTATTTCTTCTAAATCTATTTTGTAACTAACTCCGGTGCCAAAGCTATATTATTTCATCAATAATCTAAATACAGGAGGGTTTCACAATGGAGACGTGTCGACATTTATAAGATTATTTTTTCTACCGCCCTTTCTACTGCTTAAAAATACATATTTGTATTAGCATAGCTGCGGTATTAGTCCAGTCAGCGAAATATGCGTAAGATAGCGGGCTTAAGCGTTACTAATGAAAACTAGCAGCAGAACGCATCAGTTGACGTCTGTTACCTTCGTTGACAGCGCTAATGTCAGTGGGGCGCGCGGGGGGCGGCGGCGGCGGCACGCTCGGGCGCTCTAGTGGGCTGGGCGAGCCGCCGGGCCGGTCCCCGAGCCCACCGGGCCTGTCGGGCCGGTCGCCGGGCCTGTCGGGCCGGTCGCCGGGCCTGTCAGACCGGTCGCCGATTCTGTCGGGCCGCTCGGGCGCCAGGCACGGCGACGACGCGGAGATTAGCGCGCGCGTACCGTCGCGAGGGGCGCGCGCCGGTGCCGTCGGCGACAGCGTCTCGACGCTGCCTTGCCCGTTGTCACTGCTAAGAGGAATGTTATTAAGTATAGCGTTAACATTTTGTACAGTTCGACAAGTAAAATGTGAATTAGAAACGAAAAATGAGTTACTTATGGCATGAGAAAGGCAAAGAACACACAGGCCACCTGGGCCCTGTTTTATAAAGCTGTGTTACAAATTACAAGCGGAAATCTCTTTCTAGCAAAAGAAGTTAGAAAGAGACTTCAATTTGTAGTTTTTAGCTTTATAAAACAGGGCCGTGATGGTCAATGCAATCTGAGAGCCGACATTTGCAATGTCAAGATGAGTTTGGCAAAAAAAAACCAGACCAAATCGAACTGTTAGGGAACTACTATACTGTACACAAATACAAACCCACATGAATTACTTAAATACAATTAGAACTGTCTGGGTACTCAATTACACTAAGCGTTTCTCTTGCTTGTTAACAGAGATGAAATATTTCTAGCATTTGAACAAATGCCTAGTTAAAGTCATTGCTTTTTGTGTACATGCAATGTACAATGCATTATAAATATAAATTCAAAACGATGGGGATCAAGTTTGGTGGTTTGGTGGGGTGGGAATCTATGTACAAAAATATGTGTAACGCATTCTTACCAATTGCTAAATCCAGAGTCACCATCCATAGAGTCAGTCAAATAAAAGGTCGAATTAGTAATCTTCAAGGCACTCGGGACATCAGAATTTATGTCTACGGCCATCGACGTCGCCCTCCTGAACCTGGACTTGAAGGAAAAGTATGTTTTCCGGGACAACGTCCCGCTATCCTTTTTAGTGTCACTCGTGGGAGTAGACGGTTTTTCTTGGGGAGGTTTGTCGGGCCGGGGAGGTGGGATCTCCCCACAACTGAACCGCTTTTCACCTATTATATTCTCAAGTTCCTCCTTAAATGATCCGTTGACTTTTGGGGTTTCAGTTTTTTGGATTGAAGACCGCATGTCGGTAAAATTAATGTTGCTGTAAGAGTGGTCCGGACGCTCGCAGTTGGCGTATATTGGGGATTTCTTGTCGTTCGCGTCGTATGCGCTGTTTTTCGGCGTCGAAAACTTTGTGAAGGGTTTCCCGTCCATTGCCACTGAAATTAAAGGGAAAATTGTTCATTTGACACTTAAAAAACAACATCTAAACACAGTTTTTTAGTTTTTTTTATTAGTACCAGCTTTGCTAAAGTTGTTTCCGATCTGCTGCTGTATTTCAATTAATTTTCGAAACTATATCTCTATCTACGATTGAGGCGCACCTTAAACATTGCACTTTACTGTGCACTGTTATGTATGTCAGTAATATATACCATAACATTAACAATACGAAGACGATATGGATTAAGAAAAAGTTAAATAGAGGATTAACTGTGACTGTTATCACATTGGTGATGCTGATTTATTAGATACCACTGTAGCAAGAGATGATAAGATTGCTCTTTTATTGCATTTTATTCGTTATTTGAGTAGGGCGTAACTTTCGCTCTTAAAGACATCATCCGATATGGTCTAGTGGCTAGGATACCTGGCTCTCACCCAGGAGGCTCGGGTTCGATTCCCGGTATCGGAATAGCTTTTTTGATATAAATAAGCGGTGATATCATTAACATACGATGCGATGTAAAAAAGTTAAGCCCAAGTATTTTTGTTTTGGCTTCCAGTATTTTTATTTTCTCTTGGGCTCCGGACGTAAGCTTTTTGAATGCTACCACATGTCATTATCAGTATTATCACACACAATACAGCGATCCCTCTATTAACGGTAATTTTAGCAACCTTACAAGCTTAACTGTGAATCATATACTTCTCTTAAGACGCTCGGCGCCCTTAACTCAAAATCAAATTCAGTATTAAATAAAACTCTACTAACAGAAGTCAGGTTTGAAATTCGAATGTATTTCTATTTCACGATATTTCTTTGTTTGATTAAACGTTCGATGTTTTCTAATAAACTAAATCTTAAATTTATCCAGTTGCCTGTTGAGCGATATAAAATTATCATGGGACCACCGCAGTGTTCGTTATTAGTTTATTTTAAACCGAACAGTAAAAATAAACAACAACGTATACAGCTATTGCAATTAGCTGTTACTTTCAACATTTTCTTCAGCATCCGATATGGTCTAGTGGCTAGGATACCTGGCTCTCACCCAGGAGGCTCGGGTTCGATTCCCGGTATCGGAAAATATTTTTTACGTTTGAAATCGTGTTTTTGGTATAAAAAATACACATAATATATTTCAATTATTATTACTTTATTTCTAGGCGTAATAAAACTGAAAAATAAGATATTGGTAACGAAACTCGCGGGCGGAATCTGTTTTTTTTTGTCAAATTCCTACGAATAATATAAATGCGTAAGTTTGTGTGTCGCTGGGCGCATTTGGATCCAATTTAAAAAGGAGATAGCTTATACTCTGGCTGGATTAACACAAAAGCTACTTTTCATTCGGGAAAATAATTTATTTTTCAAAGGAGTAACTATAATCGAAACCTCCGCGGAAACTAGTACATAGATGTATTTTTATAATAATCATTAATCATATATGTATATATATCCACAAAAAATATTCGTCTATCTCTTTTTTATTTTTGATTACGACAGAAAATATATGAAAACGCCTCGGTCTTAATTACGGATACTGTACAGGACATTAAAGTTTCATTTTTTTTTTGATATTTTCCGGGATTTGTTAATAACATAGGTAAGAACCTAATTATAACTTTATCAAGTCAATTATAGGGTAAAAGGCTAACTTATCGTTCTTTAATTGCCCTAAAGTAAAACGTTACAAAAAAAAACGTAATGGTAATGATAGCGATAGTAGTCAATTATAGCTAACAGCAGCGACACCTAAGCTATTATACAATCTCTGTAACTGTAGTTAACGTTTCAAGATCTATCCGCTAGATGGCGCTACTAACCAGAACAGCGCTTAGTAAAGTTCCGCTTGAGCTGGCGCATCTTCTTGTGCGCGACGCTGGCGATTTTTGTCAGTGTGTTGGCACCGGTGGGAGGAGACGGAAGTCTTGATGCTGGTAATGCGGGTGCTGGATTCGGTACCTGAAGCGTAAGGTGAGAGAATAAGATGAGGTTGTTTCATTTATTCTTGCTTGGCCCCATGTACCATCTGGAGAAGGGCGAGAATTTGAACCTGGAGGTCGATAATTATAATCTCTTTTGGT
This sequence comes from Acleris holmiana, assembly GCA_949316455.1. Taxonomy (NCBI): domain Eukaryota; kingdom Metazoa; phylum Arthropoda; class Insecta; order Lepidoptera; family Tortricidae; genus Acleris; species Acleris holmiana. The sequence goes on from OX438766.1 coordinate 2,656,646, forward strand.
AACTAAACTCAAAAATGGCCAATTTTTATTGATTATATCGGACATCACATAAACATGATGTCCCCTTGTTTCACCAACACTCATTTCATAGAACGTATCGTTTCATCGAAAGCTATTTTCTGCTGAAACCGTGTTGTTTTCAGGATATCTTAAACATTCATTACGTAGGTTAGGTTGTGTTAGATTGGTGACTATTACAAAATCTAAGCTCATGGGGTGCGATTTTTAAATCTCACCGACGAAAAATTACTAACTTTAAAATCAATTTCTGCATAGATTTTATGTACGAGGGGGCCCTCCTTTTGGATTCGATATGATAAAGGCGTTATGATATCAAATCCAAAAGGAAGGACCGCTCATAGATAAAACCGCTGCATAAATTGATTTTAAAGTTAGTCATGTTTCATCGGTCTAAGAAATTAAAATTCTGTGAAATGAGTGTCGGTGAAACAAGGATTTAAGTATGAACCCACAAACATGGATAAAGTCATCAATGTGTGGGGCCAAAAGATGTACGAAGTGTTGATAGGGACTCAAGTCTCTGAAGTCTAAAATGCAAGAACTCGACCCATATTTATAAGACTGTGAGCTTAAAAGACTTCCAAGTCTTTTGAGTTGTGAGTCGAGTTCTTTTTTGAGTTTTATTAAGTCTTGTCTTTACGACTCAAGCTTTAGAAAGATTCAAGCCATCGTATCTTTTTAAAGTCTTATTTCAACTTTAGGTGTGCTTTAAGACTCGAGTCCTATAATGACGACTTGCTTTTGAAGTTAGTTGGCTTGCTATGGTTTCTATCAAAATATGTCATGTTTGTAAACACAAAGAACGAAAGTACATACCCATCAAACGATGGGTATGTATGTACTTTTCTGAAGTGGTTTGAATGCACAAACGAAGTATATGATATCTGTAAAATTTAGGTACCTTTCAGAAATGTTTTAGTATAATTTAAATATTCTCTATAAAGAGTCAAGTTGGGAAAAGGCAACTTAAGTGGCTGAGTGACAGTAAATAACTGGTTATCAATAATAACGCCATTAAAATATTAATAAATACTTTTACTCGCGTCTCTGTCCGCGTATATTTTGTTTATGGTGGTTATTTCAGGAATTGTGTAATTTTCCAAAATATAAATACACCTATGTATACAAAATTCTAAAAAAGCTGTTACTACTTAATTCTATTATTATGGCATTTGTAGTCATAAGTTATTATAATATTTATAACACTAGCTATCCGCCCACGACTTCCTCCGTGTGTAATAGATTTTCCCGTCCAAACTTTCATCCCAAATTTCATCTATTCAAAGAGTTGATTCTTGGAATTAAAATTACTCTGTGTTCATCCCCGGGTCTCAAACTATCTATGTACTTACCAAATTTCATTTCAATCGGTTTAATGGTTTCAGCGTGAAAGGAACAGACAGATAGGCAGAAACATATAGTTACTTCCGGATTTATGTGTTGTAACTACGCTGTTAAGAAAATACTGAAATAAGTCATTTGGAGACCCCTCGATCTAAGGGTGGTGGGTATTCTTTTAGAAACGAATAGTACAATGACTACAAATGCCATAAGAGAACCAAGGAAATTTTAAATTTACAAACTTGCTGGCGTCATCTAGTTAAATTTAAAAGTTACATTTCATTTTGGCTTCAATTCGTCATCAGTTCTTTAAGCCGTGAATGCCTAAGGACCGTATTTCAATTCATTATGAAAACCATACAAACAGACAGCATTAAAATCAAAAGAAAGATATACCTAAGTAGGTACTGATTACTATAATACTACTTTACTCAGTACCTATATTCCGTAATCTCATAATCACAAGTGTTCATATACAATTATAAGTCCAAATGAGTTCTAATCATGACTCAGTTGTTTTAAAGGCCTTAAGAGTAAACAAAACACTCGAGCCTCTGTAGAGGACTCGAGTCTCTATATAAAACTACAGAAGACTTAAGTCCCCTTAATTTCAAAAGAACTTGAGCTTCGATTCGATGACTAGAGTCTAAAAAACCAAGTCGAGTCCTACAAATGAAGACTCCAAGGACTCGAGTCTTTATCAACACAGTCTGGCTAAAGTTGCTGTGTACAGACAGACTTAAAATCGGGAAAGAGCATGTCGGACCATGCTTAGTGTAGGGTTTCGAAGCCGTTAAGGACTACAAACGTAAAAATCAACAAGTAATCACTAATTTTCTATTTAAAGTCAATTGATGCCGTCTTAGATGACTTTAGTAGGTATAAACACTTTTAACGCCTTATGTTTTTACTAATAAAATTTGCGCTTTAAAGCTTAATATTTCATAAACGGATTACTTAATCGAAAAACTATATTCACACACCCGTAATATTTTTGAAAGAGCTATCCAACGACACCCCATACTATAGGGTAGACGAGAAAAAAATTACACCCTCACAATACGTGTAGGGGAGGTACCTAACACATTTTTTTTTAAATATTTTATGGTACCACTTTCTTGGCGTGACTAATATGCATATTCATGCCAAATTACAGCTTCTAGTACAAAAGTCTCTGCGCTAGGCTGCGGACGGACGGACGGACATGGCGAAACTATAAGGGTTCCTAGTTTGACTACGGAACCCTAAAAATGAAGAAGTGAGAATGTTACCTCGAGCTCCTCAGTATCCGTGTCGCTGTCAAACGAGTCGAAGTCGTCTTCGAGCGGCGCGAGCGCATGCGGGGGGAGGGCGGGGCGCGCGGGGTGCGCGGGGAGGGCCGGAGGCGCGGGCGCAGGCTCCAGCGACTCGTACAGGTGGCCAGAGTCGCCGCTGTCGCATTCTAGGAAAGAAAAGATAATGTTACAGGGTGCTCTGAAGGGATTGGTGAAGAGTCCGGGAGGATCAATATTGTGGCGAGTCTGCGTTTTCTAGTAGGATAATAAAAGTTTTTTTTTTATTATCAGGTACATAGTAGAGATGGGTCGAAATTGTCCGAATTTGGTTAAATTGCCGGATATTTACTGAATATACATAGTAAATAACGAGCGAAGGTTGTTTCGTGATTCGTCGGATTGACATCCTATTTCACCGTTCTTAGCTACTACCAATAAGACATAAATATGCGTCAAAATATACATACTTACAACTATTTTGCAAAAAACCGTAGGTACCTGCACAGAATAGAGGGTAAGAAAAATCAGTTGTTTTGATAAAGTAAATTTAATTTAAGCGGACCTGTCAAAACCTGTTTCTAGCGATAACGCGCAAATATTCGGTTCGGTAAGAGCTGAGCCGAATGTTCGGATTTGGCAAAGACCGTATTCGGCTCAACTCTAGTACATAGTATAAAACAAAGTCGATATCTACGTTCGTTTGTGTATATCCACTGACTCCTAAACAACGCAACGGATTTCGATGATAGATCAATAGATGATCAGTTAGTTCATTTCACACAGAAGGTTTTTATGTATAATAAATAATGGTTTATGTACGGACGCGTGTAACAGTCAAATCACATGGGTCGTTTTAAAAAAAAAACTTACTTAAAGTCAAAAATCACGATCACGTCCTTTGTGTAATCAAAGTTAATCAACAAACTAAATGGGTAGCTCCCGTTACACAATAGAATCAATTAAGTTTTGTTTTAATTTTAGGCCTGGGATTCTCTCAACACAGCGCTGCGTCAATCTTAAAGGTGAAGTTTTATCTGGCAAGTTTAAGAAGTCCTGTCGGAGCGTACAAAACACATTTTAGCGCGTCCCTTCTTATTTAGGCAGCTTTATACGACACTGAACTCGACTCACCTGCCTGCTGCCTAATTGAACGCACGCGCTAAAATGTGTTTTGTACGCTACGACAGGACTTCTTAAACTTGCCAGATAAAACTTCACCTTTAAGATCGACGCAGCGCTGTGTTGAGAGAATCACCCCCTAGGCCTAAAATTAAAACAAAACTTAATTGATTCTTTTGTGTAACGGGACCCATATACCTAGTTTGATGATTAACTTTGATTACACAAAGGACGCGATCGTGATTTTTGTTTTCATTAAGCCTTTAACTAAGTTTATTCTTAAACTTGCCGGATTAAACTTCACCTTTGAGATCGATGCAGCGCCGTGTTGAGATAATCACTCCCCTGTTATGGGTTTGATTTGTACACACAAAGGAGTGTGTAAAAATCCAAGCTATCGTTTATATTTCGAACAGTTAAAGCGAGACGCAGAACACTGTAACTATTCTTAATTGATTAGTTAGTTCGTTTCCATTGATACCTAATAGATAGTTGCAAAGGTCATCAAATACCGCCTTTAACAAAACAAAATGTCAAGGCCTCACGACCCGTGCTTACATAACCACCTGCCATGCCACCGGTGTGGTAACAGCATAAGTGTTCGTGTCCATGTACCCTAACCGCAATTATTTCACAAGGTTCTTTGTTGAAATAAACCTTACTTGAATAACTTTAAGAGCTATAATAAGCATTGGTTTAACTTCACTTGCAGTTAACGTAAATGGATTATGATTATGGAGTAATAAACTTACCGTGTATGGTATAAGGTTCGTATTTGTTTGAGTGTATGAAAGTCAAACCGGCTGGTCATACTAGTTTTGCTTCTAGAATTCGTGATGAAAGGTCCGGGAAAATGACAGGCATTATCAATTTTTTCCAATGTAATGATGCTGCTTGAACCATTAGCTAAATATGTCGGATAGTTCATAATAACATATTATTTATTTTTGAGCAAAGTTCATTAACAAGTGTTCGTTTTGGAAGATTTTTGTGTACTTACATAATGATGTATAAAAATCGAAGTCACAATTTGTATACCTACTGCTAAAACAGTTAATTTACTATAGTCTGGCAAATGAAAATGGCAATGACATATAGTGTTGCCGCGTAAGTGTTTTTTTCATTCTCATCTTTCATTTGCCAGACGCTAACTTAAAAATTTTCGCTTTCATAAAATAAAATTGATGTCTTGACAACACCTTATGACCAAAGATATTTTATAGCAGACAATAATATAGACCCACATTTTTTATACAAGAATGTATCTATGTGCTTCCATACTATGCCGAAATTACCAGGATTATATTCGTCGTTTCACGTTTAGGATGATTCGAGTCACGCTGTATAAACGTGCGAGTAACGTATCGTAAGTTTTAGTAGTGGTAGGACCCTGTGCGGGGATAAGACAACCGGTGAAATTACTAGCATAGAGGCATTCCATCGTAGTCCTCAGGGTTGGCAACGCATTTGAGGTATTAGGATTATAGTCTTGAGAATTCAAATGTCTATGGGTCTCAGATTGCACTTACCATCAGGTGGCCTGAGTGCTCGTGCGCCTTCTCACTAACATAAAAAAAAGTCGAGAAGCGTTGCGCGCACAAGGGTGGAAACGTCGGTTGCAGGCATCGTCAGTGGGCCCCTATACTTAGTTGCCATCCTATGCGGGTGTCGCGTTTTGTAAATCGACTTACGATTGTGAAGCGATGCTTAAATCGCGTAGCTGTCAATAAAAATCCATACCATAGGTCCGGGCGATAACGTTTCTCACCCCCTAAATCTAATCCGTTTTCCACGATTTTTGAATATGTTGTAGATATTATGAAAACTAGGTTTGTAAGTTTCGGCTTTGGTTTTAATTCCCAATAAATTATTTCTTGGAAAGGAAAACGTACAGGCTTAGTTTTCCATAATATCTACAACGTATTCAAAAATCGTAAAAATCGAACAACGTTTAAGAAGAGAAAAACGTTATCGCATTTTGTATGTATTGTTTTGCTTTACAGTCCTCTTAAATGTTGATCCCTGAGGAAATAGGCAGTACATAGTAGTTGCTTTTATAACGGACGCCTGCTACAGGTGTACCGTCACGTCAGGCAATGTTACAAAAGAAAACAAGAAACATCCACGCCGTGGGCGTTGACGTTTACTTATAAATGGTTTTCTTATTTATTAAGACTTTATGGCACGATATATATATAAAAGTTAAACTTGAATTGGAAATGAAATACAATACGAACGAGGATAACCAGCAAATATTCGCTCTAGATATATATCGATAAAAACAGAGCAAATATTTAACAATATAAAAAAAACTTGTCCCATGATTTAAATCTTTCTAATATATAAAATTCTCGTGTCACGGTGTACGTTATTGAACTCCTCTGAAACGGCTGGACCGATTTTAATAAAGTTTTGTGTGTATATCGGGTAGGTCTGAGAATCGGCCAACACCTATATTTCATACCCCTAAGTGCAAACACAAATATTGCAGCGGGCGAAGCCGCTGGCGGGTCGCTAGTCTAATATATAAAATTCTCGTGTCACGGTGTACGTTATTGAACTGCTCCGAAACGGCTGGACCGATTTTAATAAAATTTTGTGTGTATATCGGGTAGGTTTGAGAATCGGCCAACGTCTATTTTTCATATCCCTAAGTGATCTAAAAAAAAATTGCTGCGGGCGAAGCCGCTGGCGGGTCGCTAGTAATAATATATATGTGCATAATGCTTGTAATTTAATGTAGGGACGTTATATCTTAAAATAAATAGCTTTATAATTCTCAATAATATTTAAAATTCTAATATATAAAATTCTCGTGTCACGGTGTTCGTTATTGAACTCCTCTGAAACGGCTGGACCGATTTTAATAAAATTTTGTGTGTATATCGGGTAGGTCTGAGAATCGGCCAACACCTATATTTCATACCCCTAAGTGCAAAAAAAAAAATTGCAGCGGGCGAAGCCGCTGGCGGGTTGCTAGTTCGTTTATAAACACAGTTAAATATTTCCAGAAAATGCATCGAACTCGGTTCAAATTAAAGTCTTGCCGCAAATTTAGACATTACATAATTATATCTCATCACATCATATTATATCCAGCTTTGGGCTGAAACAGGCGTAGAAACCGCTAGAAAACTAACGTCAATCGAACTAATGTTAAGTAAGATAGCATCTCCTGCGCAAAGAGATTCCATTAAAGATTACCGGTGTTGCATTACGTTGCGCTCGCGCAGCGCTGCGGTCATGTACAGCTGGGTTAATAAACGTCATGTCTAACATCTCTAGGTATCTACGAGTAACATAGCATTACGTATGTGTACATAATAAAGAAATAACACTTATAAAATAAACAAAAGTATAGTAGGGATGAATAAAAGCAGCAAGTTTCCATTACTAAGCATAACTAAGAAAGTAAGGATAATATTGGTAGGGTCAGGGTGGGGTAAATATAAGACACGGGTAAAAATAAGACTAAGTTTTTAACACTCGAAAACTTATTCTACCTACTTCATTCCTATTCCATTTAAAAAGAAGCATTGTGTGTAGACTTCCTTTTAAACGACTTTAAATAGAAAATTAGTTATTACTTGTTGATTTTTATGTTTGTGGTAGGTACTTAACGGCTTCGGTTTTGCCCGGTTTTGTAATGTACAGTCGCCATCTAGTGTCAAGGCGTTAGAATGCATGTTCAGATATTTTTGAGCACCCTAGAAGAGTACAGATATAATTGATGGCGATTATCTGACATTGTATAATTCCGCGGTATGTACTCGTATGTATAATGGTCATTTGCCAATAACAGACGCATCAATGTATTCTTAATTAGTTTAATTGGTTAGAAAGTTATTTTTATGCGACCAGTAATTTAGTAAGTCGTTACTTCTAACACTATTTAAACATGTTATTTTAGAGTGAAACCAAAACTAGACCTTATACTACTATAATAGATGCGATAGTGTGTTTGTTTGTTAGTTTTAAGACGTTTTATCACCTTATCCGATCGACATTAAGATTGCAGGGGAAGTTTATAGCTCAGAAGGAAAAGAGATAACCTTCGTCTATTTGGGCTGAGATAAGAGTTCTTACTTTACACTCAAGACGAATGAAAACGGGTCACTGTCTACGGAAATTCTATACTAAGTGACCCGTTTTCATTGTTCTTGACTATTCATATAGGGGTAATGGGGTAGTAATAGAATGACTCACTTAATGACCACTTGATTTACGTTAAGTAGATTAGGTTCGTTAGGTAACTTCAAATGCCAGAAGGGGAATTTGCCCAGGATAGGAGCCCCGGTATGCGGGGCTACGTTGTCTTTGCTAAGACGTAAAATGAAAATAGCCATGCGGCTATTTTGCGACTAAGACATTTTGAGATGTAGGCCATGAGCGATGTGGTCATTTTGAGAAACGGTAATTTTGCGACCGAATCATTCTACTACTAATCCCTCTAGTGTATACCTATGAGTTCATAAATTGCACTTTCTGCCGAGGCAGGCATGGTGCTTTTCTCAACTACTGTGAGGCAATAAAACAATATTTAAATATTATTTATACGTAATTACTATGAAATAGGCCAAGAATAATTTGATTTTGTATGAAAGCCTATAATAAAAGTGATGTTTTCTGACCCCAATCCTGACCAAAACAGTTAATAATTCCGAGCAGTGTTGAGAAAGTGTTATTTGTTTTGCGTTTAGTTAAACAATTTGAAGTATCACGGTGGTATTTGAAGGGCCAAAGAATTGACATTGGCTGTTTTTTTTTCAAGTTTTTGTCCCAGAAAATTAACCGGTTTTCAGGAATAGCGGTGAACAAATACTACGTACGTAATGAAATAGCTGACATTATCGGGGTGGGACAGTTAAATATACGGAGACAGAGAAGTACCAAAAACCGGCCAAGTGCTAATTGGACTCGCACACGAAGGGTTCCGTACCGTTCTAATATAGGGTTTTTTTTGTTATAGCTTATTGCGGCAACATAATGCTTTAAGATATCAGCTCGCTGACAGACACACAGACGGAAAGCGGAGGCGTAGAATAGGGTTCCGTTGACATTTGGTACGAAACCCTAAAAACAAAAAACCCACACCATGCCAACCGCGTTCCTAACGAATACCCTAAACACTAAGATGGATTTCTTTTATGATTGCAAATGTCTATGGGCTTCAGTGTACCTACTTACCATCAAGTAATCTATTTGATTATTAGGGTAACTCATCACTACATCGAATTTCATTTCAACGAATGTATCATTTGATCGAACGCTATTTTCAACTGAAACTATAATGTTTTCAGGGTATTTTAAACATTAATTACTTAAGTTAGTTGAGGTTAGATGTTTCAGATACCCTGAAAACATAATAGTTTCAGCAGAAAATGGCGTTCGATGAAATAATACATTCGATGAAAGGTATTTCGATGAAATGATAAACACCCTATTGTTAGACTTATCCAAAAAAAACCTTGTCTTGCTCGGCGATAGGAGATTAAATACAGTAAGCTCACAAATAATGTTGCCGGATTACATAGTGCCACTCCATATCTTTCCGTGGATGTCGTAAGAGGCGACTAACGGCCGAACCCTATATTCAAACCGTGGACAGTGACCGTGTATCTTTCCGTGGTAGCCTTACTTTGAATTAAAATTTGACAGTAAGAGAATAAGGGCTGTAGTACAGTTAGGCGATAGGCTTGCAACCTGTCACTAATAATACACTCGTAAACATCTTATAGCCTGATTGTGCAAAATGTGGTTACAGAATTACCAACAAGTCTTCTTAGAATTGTTGTTATTTCTGTAGCTCTGCCTACCCCACTCTGGGAATCAAGGCGTGATGGTATGTATGTTTTTACTTAAAGTACACACACATAAAGTTACGCCTTTATTCCCAAAGTGGGGTAGGTAGAGCTACAGAAATACCAAAAAACTCTAAAAAGACTTGCTTATAATTCTGATACCACATTTTGCACAATCAGGTCAAGAAGTTTACTAGTGTATTAGTGACAAGTTGCAAGCCTATCGCCTTATTACCTTAGTCGCCTCGTACGACATCCACGGGAAGACATGGAGTGGCGCCATTCTAACCCGGCAACCACACGGTACGGTTTTTACTTAAAGTAAGCTTTAGATATTTTATTTTCTGTAAGTGGTTTAGCAAGTTTAGTGCGGCGAGTCATTTTAATAGGAGTTACACAATATTTGAACAAATCCTGAATGAAATCGATAAACACGACGCTCGTAATAATAATAGCTAACAACAGACTATTGTCGAGAAAGTGTTTAAAACCAGACTTTTACTAGCGAGTCCATAATGGAGAAAATACATCTAGTGAAATTACCGCTGAATGATAGCAACAGAGGACCGATCCTTGTGGAAAACCTTGGGGAAGGCCTTTGTCCAGCAGTGGACGATGATGCGGCTGATGACGATGACGATAATGATAATGATGATGATAATGATAATTAAATTATCGTTTACGACTATCGATCAATATCTGATCAATAACGTGGGGAAGCAAAAAATTAGAGTTACACACTGAGGGACAGTTAACGACTAGAAATCTATCAAACTGTATAAGATTGTGCAACAGTTTACGTACCTATGGTTTATGACACTTATACAAAAATAAGTATCACAATATTTAATTTCTGTAGTCTTTTTATCCCTCAGATTTGCGAAAGCTCTTGTGTAATAGTGCTTATAAAATATTTAATATTTTCTTAAAGTAGCTACCTAAAAACTAGCCACTCGCGGCGTCAAATATATCCGCGTTTTCGATATAAAAAACCTTGTCAATTAAATTATTTTTGACCTTTACAGCAGGTTCGGTTAACTTCAACAATAAATAAAATAAATAAATAAATAATCACAGGACAATGTCACACAAATTGACCTAGTCCCAAACTAAGCTCTAGGCTTGTACTATGGGTACTAGACAACGATAAACTTACTTATATAGAGAAATATATACTTAAATACATAGAAAACATCCAAGACTCAGGAACAAATACTCGTGCTCATCACACAAATATCTGCCCTTACCGGGATTTGAACCCAGGACCCCTAGCTTCGAAGGCAGGGTCACTCCCAACTAGGCTAGCGTGTCGTCAACAATAAAAAACAATTACCAATGAATGCGTCGATATCCTGTATCTCAAACTCTCCATCTCGCAACAGGGTTCTGATGCTGAGCCAGCATCTGTGTTCCAGCACTTGAATCAACCTCACTGAGTCCTCGTCTTCCATGGCACCTTGTGCCACTTCGTCGTTCATACTGTAGTACGGCGACTTCGCGCTCGTGTTGATGTAAACACTCGTGGGCGACGATATGAAAACTATAAAAGGAACGCATTAACAAAATGCCAACTGTTTTGAACAAAACAAAAACCACTCGAGATCGCGATGCCAGCCATGTTGAATTGAATGCAGATCAGATCAATAAATAATTACATTCCCAAGAATTTTATGCCTTTAAGTTTACTAAATACGTCGAAGAAACAATACACAATTGATTTACGCAGGGACAAAAATAAATTGAGCATTGTATAGTAAAAGCCTCTTAGGGATTCGAATCGGGACCGCTTTCAGACACTAAGGTTATTCAATTTCTCAATTTAAATCCCAGATTATCGTTCACATCGATTGCTAAATGGCTTGGCAAAAGAGACATGTTGAAATCTGGCGTCATCGTTAGCCATGCGCGTCTCGAGTAGGGCAATCAAAACAGTCTACAGCACCTTGGTCTCCGCAGTTCCTTCGGAAAGTCCGCGGCCGGACCGGTGGACCGGCGCCGGCACCGAACACCGGAGGCCTCTCCGCCACCATTTTTCATCGTTCACTGTACACTCGTTTCACTTTATTGCGCACATTTTCACTGTTTAACCAGCGATTCACCCGTGAACAAAGCACTCAGTTCGCATACCCGTGGTTACGTTTCAACTGTGATACTGAATGGAAATTACACGGTGAAATTTTCATCAGTTTTCCTTGTGGCGGATCGGTTGCGTTGCCAGCTGCTTCCTACACTTTTAAATGGTCAAGATAAAAAACGAAGTGAGCCGGCTTGCTCCGTGCTTGCCGCTTCAGGGTCAACTGGTACAAGTTGGTTATTTCCAACACTAACGAGAGCTGTTTTTTGCTCGATCCAATGCTGCAGTATAACGCACCGAAAATCACTTCGAATGACATTGGTTACCACTTAAACAAGCGTGAATAAAGCACTTTCAATATCATTGGTAGGTATACGTACAGATTGAAAAGTTTTCAATCTAGATACAGTTTACAATGATACTGATGAAGTGATTCAACCACAATGATCACAAGACTATTTTAGTCTTAAGTATTTTTGCGGTCATTTGAAAAACCAGTTAATAACTTCCAATACCGGCCTTCCACTGATTATTCATCTAATACGCAGCAACACGAAGATACTCGTATATGGTTTGATTTCAGCACAGGTGCAAATCGTGAAACAGTTATGGTATGTACAATTGCAAAACCAGAAGATATGCATGTTTGTATGGCGTTGCAATCAGAGCATTGCGTTGCGAAACAATGAAGGCCTAACATCTGTGCGGAAGGGGAACGGTACAATCAGTTGCGAATAAACCGGTAGAATAGGATAATTTAGGTACTGATGAAAACAACAAAATCAATGATTCAAATGCTAATTTTGAAGAAACTGACTTTCTAACAGCAGAGAGATATGAAATAGATGATCAAGTTGATGTCGGTGAACATAATCGCTTAACGGTGCCTTTTGTAGCTTAAAAGATACGTCTAGATAAAGATAATGATTTCACACATGCACCTGGCGTCTTTTTATCGCTCCATATCGGGCACGCGACACTTTCTAAGATACAGAAGCGATAGAAAACGTCAACACGCTTGTTTGGTCTCCGCAGGCCATAAAATTGAAACAAATACAGTTGCACAGTGGCACGCAAAATTATGTAATTTGGGTTGTTTTCATTCGTACTGCAAACCGCAACACGAAAGTAATAAATAGACCTAGATCACAAAGATTGAAGTTCTTTGTATTAAGTTTCCAAAGTTACTCAAAATTATTCCTGTTCAAAGTCAAAACTATCTAAGCATTTGTTATGTATTAAATGGAAATAGATGTGTTATCTATGTTATTTATTTTATCCAACTGGTGCCTAATTTACATTGTAAAGCAACTGTGCTGGACATGTTTTAGTTTCGGTCCGTTGGTTGCTTGAATGCGGATACAACTCTTTACGATTATATAGATGTGTTATCATTATTAACAATTCGAAATAAAGTGCGTGTCCCACTGACCCATCGACGTACGGGTACCACTTAATACTGATGGGAGACAATATAATCACTACACATAATGACCCAAGTTTACTAATGCTATTGTTATGTTAGTTATGATGAGAACGCAATACCGAGGTTGGGGATTCCAAATGATGTATCATTAAATATTTAGCAAACAAGACAGCAAAACAGTGTCAAAAACAATTCAATAAACAAACACGCGACCATGAAAACAGGACGACAAGATATGATTGCCTAAACGAAAACGCAGCGAAAATGTATGTATCAAGAGCAAGACTAAACTAAACATTAATGGACCGAAGCGAGGCGTGACGAAAGATAACGTGTAAATTAAAGAAACAGAAACCGTTGAAAGTAAAACAAAGCGTTCTAATAACTAGTTCATTGCAAATATTTGGTAAATATATTTTCGCGGGTGCGCGTGAGTTTAGGCAGCAACCAGCAACGCAACCGGCCGGCACCTGCGACACAACATGACAATTCACTGTTTCGTCACTAGAGCACATGTAGAGGCATGTAAACAATATGAGGATCTCTTCACTTGTTGATGAAGCATAGAGCACTTTCACTCGCGAGGCTGCGCAGGCGCGGCGCGTCCGTCCGCGGGCGGGCGCAGGGCTGACTCGCGCGCCGCGCGCCGCCGTCCCTCTCCCACGCGGCCTTATGCGGCAACTGTAGCAAGCGTCGGCGTACCGGAATGACCATTTAGGTAACACCCCAAATGTCCTCTTGTGCCAAGGAGTGTCCAGACAAAGAGATGTCACCGCTCACTTTATTTTTATAAGGCGAGGACTAGCAAGACTTACCGACATAATTAAGTTTTTATTAATTTGATTAATTAATTGTAGTTCAAGTCGGAAGTTTTTAGTCGTGAGCAATTTTTAACGAACCAAGTATCTATACTGGAATTTTAGTTATAGAACTTACATCGAAACGAGGTCCTGCTTATTATTACCTAAATTATAACAACTAGCTTTCGATCGGCGAAGAATGTCTGGTCTAAAACTAGATCAGAGACAATAGGAAACGAAGTAATCCAACTGGAGCAACATTTCAGAGAACTGGTCCGGTGAGACCGCCGGGAATCTAGGGCGAAACGCAATCAATTAAGCTATAAATTTCATTAGAGACTAGTAGATAATGTAGTTGTTCGCAATCAAAGACAGTGCCGATAATTTCATGACAACTTAAAAGATATTGTGAGTAGGTAAACGTAGGATCAAGCTGTTGAGTCTGAAACAAACATGTCTAGAAATTGTTAAGAAGTGACGTCACCTTCAGCTTATACACGTATTATACTTGAGCGCAGCAGGTTACCCTAATTGTAATGCACAAGAAATCTAGAGCATTGCTCTCGTGTCTAAAGTGACATAATGCCGACAAGTCGCCACAACTGGAACAGGTAAATAATTGATCCCACGTTCGACTTCATCGGCGATTTTGACTGTGTTTCGTGTCTTGTGCAACTGGTTGCACAATTGCGTCGAGATTTTGTGCATTTAATCCTGGATTGCCTTCACTGCTTTAGACTGCGTTCTGTTCGGGGAGAGGCGTTATTGGCGACGTTGCCAAGGTTAACCAAATGCTACGTTTCTGTCGCAGTCGCATCATTAAACTTCAGAACATTTTGTCTTTCGACAGTAAGTAGTTGATCACGTTTTGTGAGCAAATGGTAGCCTCCCCATGCACGGAGCGGGCGACGTAATCGGTCTATTGTATCTAAGTCCAAAAACGTTTCTCACAATTATTACCAAGTCGTTTGTTCAAATCGCAAAGCGAAAGTCATAAATTATAATTCAGTCGTATTTAAACTGTGTCTTGTAATCGTTGGACACATATCATTGTTCACGGTGCCTTGGGTTTAAGTTTCTCCTGTTTAATTCTCTTTTGAATACAGTTTGTCTGCTAATATGAAAAGTGTCGTGCGTGATCGGATCATTGCATTACAGGCGATTACTAGAATTGGCTTTTTCCTCCGAGAGATCGATACAGTTTCCCGCGATCTAAGCCATTTAGCGGTTTTTGCGGCGACATTGTACTCAGGTTCTCTGGTGTGGAGACAATTTCATGGGGCGTATTGTCTTTAATGATTTACGCAACAAGCTCCGGACTTTCAATCTTGAAAAAAACTATAATATTATCCGTGTCGTCAATAATTAACGTAACAAATAAACGCCTTAACTGCAATAGTTCATTCGTTCCTGCTATTGACCGCATTCAATCATTTACAAAATTTGTTAACTCATTCACATGATTCAGAGCTGCGAGGTTGCTTTTCAATGTCATAATAATCTTAACTATTGAATAACTGCTCAATTTTATTTCAATGGAACATAGATTATCTTTCAAAATGCATATCACTATAATCATACGAGTCATCACGCATTTAACCATCCAGCTTGCGCAGATATCCTTCTTGCGACTATTCTCCACAAATTGCCTCTTTAACTAGAGATCTAGTGCCACTGGTTAAGAGTACTATTGCATATAAACCATAGTTCTTTTACGGCCAAGGTTGAGCGATATAAAGTTCCTCAGCGAGCCGTGTGAAAATATTCGCGCATTATCCACCGTGATCACGATACTTGGCGAGGAATTCTTTTGTTTTAGGGCTTTGGATATCGTTTTGAGTTTCATTTGCATAGATAAACAAGCAGAGTTTATGTGTCACTTGAGTTACCTACTTATGAAGTTTTGATACAAGTCATGACTTTTTATTTTAGAATAATTCAATCAATAAATCGTCTCTTGTTTCCATTGTTTCGAACACTACATTAACAGGCTACATTGGCTTCCAGCCAAATGTTGTTGTTTTTTTTTTACATTTGTGGCTTAAAATGTAAAAAAAAATGTTTCATGTCATTGACTTATTGGTATTTATCTTTCTATGATTATTTTGAAGTTAATTATGTTTACTTTTAATTAAACTTAGCAAGTAAAATGGGTTTTTAGTCGTGAGTTTATTTCAAATCACTAGCCCATAAAGTAGTGATTAAATTAATAGTGGAAATTCCACTTTCACAAAAAAGTGCGGGCAAACCGGTTGTCTCCTGATGCTAATGTGCACTTGCACTTCCGAGCGAAGCAGGAAGGCGGAGTTAGTGTATAATAGCACGAAGGCCAACTTGACAGGGTATTGGCATTGGAATTTGAACAATATTTGGCGTCCGAGGCCTTGAAATGATTTATCCACCCACGGTATGGAATTAAAACGTCACAATTACGATGTTGGGAAATTAATAAGAACGTTGCCAGCATGACGTGTTCGTAGATTTATGTAGGTATGTTGTGTGGATCAAGGTATCCGCCACAGGTTGTAAGTGGTCCATAATTGTTAATATGCCTTGGTACTTGATATTTTCAAACAAATAGTTGACATGGAATCATGTTTCGGACAAAAGTAACCCAACTTTAGTAGTGTAGGCGCAAACGCTGGTAACTAGTACAGTTTCTCGTTTTTTTCAACTGTAAATGTATGGGATTAAAGATGTCGGAAGTACAGGTCATAATTATTAGCTGTCTAATAAACTTAATTATGACCTGTGACCTTCTCTGTAGAAGGTATGTAAGACAAATATATTTTCCGGTCTATCTCAACTTCAATGAATTAATAAAATAAAACAAAAACTTCAGTCAATTTTACAAATGTTTAAGTTGACAAAATATTTTTAAGCACCGTGAAATTGTACACTTATGAAGTAGGCACTAGCTTCTGCCCGCAACGTCGTCCGATTATCTTTATTCCCTCGGAAACTTTTATTTTTTCCGGGCTGAAAAGTAACCTAGGTATGTGTTAATCCGGAGTATAAGCTTCAATTTCATTCAAATCTGTCAAGCCGTTGCAGCGTGAAAGAGTACCAAACTAACTTTCGCAGAGGTATTTTAGCTTGTATGCCTCAAATTTGGAGGGCCCTTAAGATCCGGCTTTTATTTTCTAGCTAGCATTTGTCTACCTACATATTACATGCGTCAGCATTTTCATCATTGAGGTCATCGATCTCGTAAGACTCCAAAATCCACACTCAATTGATTAAATTCTATCCCACGGCGTCTCGACCTGTATTAGTTCAAGTCACGACGACAACCTGCAAGAACAGATTGATTTGAGTTGTTTACATTCTCGACTTCATTCATTTGACCAGTTTTTTCCTCAGTTTAACGTCAAATCGGACAGTTATGGCTACGCGAAAGCTACGACCAAGACCCACATGACCAAATGAGATTGATATTTTCAAGAGCAAATTCTTTATGTTATGATTCATTTACGGACACGTTTGGCATCGGTATGTTGAAATTGATGGCGATCGCATCGCAATCCTACTAATATTATAAATGCGCAAGTTTGTGCGTCTGTGTTAGTTTGTTACTCTTTCACGCTGCAACGGGTAGACGTATTTAGATGAAATTAGGAATGGTGATAGCTTATACCCTGGATTACCATATAGGCTACATTTATCCCGGAAATTTTATAAGTTCCCGACGGAACAACGATAATCCACATCTTCGTGGACGAAGACACGGACAGAAGATTTCAAGAATAAATGTAAGTTACATATTAATGATGACTAATAGATACGAGATTAATAAATGACATTATTAAGCAAAATAATACAGGAAGACCTTTATTCACCAAGTGTAGAAAAGAGACATCTACTCAACGAAATAAATATCACTAAAATAAATGCTGCCGTAGTTATCAATTGCTTCTAATAAGGGAAACATGTTCAAGAAACAGCCTTGCACTTTAACTCTTTATAAATTAGTTAAAGAAATAACGACAACTGTCAACTTTGTGTTTTTAACGTTAAATCTTATTTGTTGTTGTTGTGATGTTGTGAATGTACTTATTTTGGCTTTCTTTCTTTCACAACATAAATACGGCGTCATAAAAATAGCACCTTTTGAAATTTTGACATGAAGCACGTATAAACCATATTTAATCTAAGGTAAGGTATGACAAGAGGCCTCTTTTGAAAATTTCAAAAGATGCGATTTTTTTGACGCCGTGGGTACATAACTTCACGCATGAATTCGCCAGAGCTACAGAAATACAAACAAGTCTAAAAAAGACTTTTTGGTAATTCTGTAACCATATTTTGAACTTTCTTTCTTTCAACTAAACCCAGACTAATAACAATGTCAAATCACAAGGGGACATTGGATGTTTTCTATGTATTTAAGTATATATTTAGCCTGTGTGGTTGTCCGGTTAGAATAGTGCCACTCCATGTCCTCCCGTGGATGTCGTAAGAGGCGACTAAGGGAATAAAGGCTTGTAGTAATATTAGGCGATGGGCTTGCAATCTGTCACTAATACACTGTTAAACATCTTAGCCAACATGTGCAAAATGTGGTTACAGAATTATAAACATTATTTTTAGAGTCGTTGGTATTTCTGTAGCTCTGCCTACCCCACTCAGGGAATGAAGGCGTGATACTATGTGTGTATGTGTGATTTCTCCATATAAGTAAGTTTATCGTTGTCTAGTACCCACAGTACAAGCCTAGAGCTTAGTTTGGGACTAGGTCAATTTGTGTAACATTAGCCTGTGATATTTATTTATTTATTGACAACGCGTTAGCCTATTTGGTGACCCTGCCTGCGAAGCTAGCGGTCCTGGGTTCGATTCGTGGTATGGGCAAATATTTATGTGGTGAGCGCGGCGAGCATTTGTTTCAGAGTCTTGTATGTTGTCTATGCATTTTAGTATTTATTTCTCTATATGAGTAGGTATGTTTATCGTTGTCTAGTACCCATAGTACAAACAAGCCTAAGGCTAAGTTTGGGATAAGGTCAAGTTGTGTGAGATTGTCTTCTTATATTATATTTATTACTTTAAAAAAACATATGAACGAAACTAAAAAAAAAACGCGACCCTGCTGAAAAAAAGACCTTAGCTTTTAGTTAAACAGGTTCTAAATTAGTCTTAGTATATTAAATCGAACAATGGCTGCTGCGCCTGCGTCTTCAAACGCATCTTTTACTTGAAAACCAAACTTGAGGCTATCTCACTCGTGTAATTCATTAAACCTACAAAAAGAAAGAGACAAAAGTACGTCTCAGGTGATTAGAGCCCTTCGCCCAATAAGGAAGTGCACTTCGGTGCCACTGCACAATCGCTGAACGGTTATAATTTATCCATTGTTAGGAAACAATTACCCATTTACAACAATAGGCTGGGCACCAATTAATTTAAAGTACCAAAATTAGAGCTAGAATAATGAGGTCTACTCGGCTTTGACTTCAGCTATGATCTGTAGGTGAGTACGTACTTTTTAGAAGATTTATGTGTGAGAAATATTTTTTGTCTGGGAAATATTGATCTCAGGAGGACGATACAATACAATACAAATACTCTTTATTGAACACCAAAAATAAAAAATAAAAACAGAACATGGAACAGTACAGGACGATAGAAAAATGAGTTTAAAATTTTAAACGAAGGGACAAGCGAAGTAAGAAATTTTTTTTTGGTCTTTAATAATGTTTTTTGGCCTTTCAGCTAAAAGTGGGGCTAAAAATGTGCCATTTTAAATACTTTTTATGTGTGTGTAACCTTCCGTGGTTTCACGTGATGGTTCCAACGGAAGACCTGCGCTGACAAATGCTAGCATGAGTTAAGACCATTTCGTGGCTTTATTGTTTCTTCACGAATAAATATTTTCTTTCTTTCTTCCTTTCTTTCTACAGTAACATTTAAAAAGAACTGCCCCAAATTATTGAGGAGTTCCGTTGACTGTATCACATGATCATTGCAGATCTTGACGAGATTTAAATGGGACTACTATTAAGATATACCCTACCACTCACTCCATCATGAAAAAAATATGATTAAAATCGGTGAACAATTAAGGGCTTGTAGTACTGTTAGGCGATGGGCTTGCAACCTGTCACTAATACACTAGTAAACTTCTTGGCCTGATTGTGCAAAATGTGGTTACAGAATTATATACCAAGTCTTTTTAGAGTTGTTGGTATCTCTGTAGCGCTGCCCACCCCTCTCTGGGAATGAAGGCGTGATGTTATGTATGTATGTGTAACAATTGGCGGAGTAATCAAGTAAAATACACAATAATAAAATTACTGACTAATGAGCAACCTCCTTCTTTTAAAACAGTTAAAGTATAGAGACCAGGTGAGCAGTTTCATTTTGAAATAAAATTTAGTTCTGTACCAAAACGAAGAAAAATAATTATAGAGGTAGGGAGGTTAGGGAATTAGGCACCTCTAACGGTAAAAATAGTGATTACACCAACCAATATTAGTATGATTGTACCTACCCTAAAACCTAGATATTCTTGAACTTTTTGATGCTCTAATTTACACAAAAGACATACGTCGTTTTACTCTGTTGCTCAGGTTGTAGCGATTAGCTTCTATGTTGTTATCGACCATCAAAAACACAACAATTACGCAATTACACTATCTTCGGGAGATTGTGAAATTACGCACGTACAACAACACGGTAGTAAGCAAATGTACGGCCATTACCGCAATAACAGCTTGTTAATAGTTACTTTTACTTTCCTTGCATTGTTAAGTGCAGTCTTCGTACGTATCGATGCTTCCTCGCATATAAATAAGCTAGTTTATTTTTGTAAGTTATTTGGCGGAAGTATAAGTGGATATCGTAAGGGAATAAAGGCTTGTAGTACTGTTAGGCGATGAGGTTGCAACCTGTCACTAATACACTGGTTAACATCTCGACCTACTTGCGCAAAATGTAGCTACAGAATTGTAAACAAGTCTTTTTAGAGTTGTTGGTATTTCTGTAGCTCTGCCTACCCCACTCTGGGAATGAAGGCGTGATGTTATGTATGTGTGTGTATAAAACATTGTTAACACTTACAGTCTATAAAAGCGACGAAATTATATTTTTGCTATGGCCGTATCTGCTACAATACTGCTGGTGAATTGTGGCGTTTTTATCGCCATCTTTGTTATTTTTCAATATATTGACGAAACTAATTATAAGTAACTACTAGCAAATTTTGGTGTAAAAACAGTAGACCTGGAATCGCAATACCACGTATTTCCATCCATTTAAAAGAACAAGAAAGTAGTTAATTTTATCTTGAATATGTAAAAACGGTTAAAACGCCGAAGAATCTCCAAGGCCTTCCACGTCACGGTTGGTTTTGTGTTACTCGCTTCCATCAGCCTGCCGCGATCTTCGCCACCACCACCCACCACCACCTTGTGGAAGACCGACAAAACTTCACTTTTCGGACTGCGGTCGCCATTCTAGAACCGTTCCGTCCATACATCTTCTATAATATCCAAGCCGAAAAGTCAAACATTCAGTTTAATCTCGAATTTAAGACGATGCAAACCTATTGTTGTAAACATTTGGGCTTACGCAACGCAAGATGCAAACGCAGTTGTTTTCTATCGACACAAAATGTAGGTATAGAGTTAACATAAGCAGCCGACCGATCTGCCGTCATCTTACGTCAATACATTTTGACCATTTTCGAAAATCGTTAACTTAGCGTCATGCGTCTTTTTAATTTATGGAATAAACAATTGAATTTAGTGAAAAGCTACATAAATTGTATCTGTGTAGTGTTTACCTAAATTGATCACTGAGGTATAATTTGACAAATATAAGAAGAGCTCCAGATGCTATACAAAATGTATGCAAAGCGGAGCTCTTTTTCCGTTTGTCGAATTATGACTTAGCTTGCCACGCCACATATATGCCATAGTCAAAGGTATAAATAAAATCGTACTTACTATGTTTTGCAGATTACAATGTTTTCTCATAAAGCTAAGCAAACTTCATCTCTCTTTATTTAATAATTATACTGTTTTGTTTTCCCTTTACTGAGTTTGATATCGATGTGTACGGCCCGATAGCAATGTAGGTCAGGTACTATCAGATCGATATAGCACTTCTGTTAGTCAGGTATTGAATACTGCCAAAGGGTTTAGCTGTATATGAATATAATGATAAGAGCGGTTATCATTTATTTGTTTCACGTTAGATTCATTTCAATTAAATCACGTCAATGATAGGGCTAAAGTTATAACCTCCCGGCTCTCCAGGTTTTCGCTTGAGGACAAAATACCAAACATAAAATGCACCCTATAGCAAACTCGACAAGGTTGCAATTAAAATGTTAATAAAATAGGTATAGGGTCTTACGACGTTAAATTGCCTTATTTATATCCCTTTATTGTACCCACTTTAGAATTTAAATTCGTATTCATTCATTTATACCTTCAAACAACACAACAAACAATTAAAAAAAAGAAAAAAAATGCAATGATACTTAACAAAATTTTACTTTATTTGTTTAAAAAACACAAGCGCAAGACTTGCCATCCCGATGCATAGGTGTGTGTGCTTGAAAATGAGTCATGTTATTTCTTACTTAACATTTCCACACGCAACACATTAATGATTTCTGCAAGTAATCGGTGTTGTTGTTGTAGATTTTGTAAGGACAGGATAATAAAGATGTCTACATAGACCCAATAAGTAGATAGTTAACTGAACACTGACACTAACTAAAGTGACACGTCGGGGACCGCTAAGTAGCTGGGGTATTTTATGTTATTTCATTTACCTACTTAGCGGTCCCCCGCCGTGTCAGTTTATTTAGTGTCAGTGTTCAGTTAACTATCTACTTATAAAACAATCAGTCCTTAGGGCCACTACTTTTTAAAATTCTCCATCTGAGTGTCTGTTTGTGGTATAGTAACTCCCAAACGGATGAACAGATTTGGACACATTTTTTTTTAAATAAAGCTACATTAATCAGGATGGTTCTTAGCAAGATTTCATGAAAATTGTTTGGACCGTTTAAGAGATATTAGCTCTGAAAGTAGGTGTCGACGTTATTTTGGGGACTTTTTACCCCCTAAAAGCTCGATATCTCAAAAACGGCTGAACCACATACATAACGTCACGCCTTTATTCCCAGAGTGGGGTAGGCAGAGCAACAGAATACCAACAACTCTAAACTTGTTGATAATCTGTAACCACATTTTGCATTCAGGCTAAGATGTTTACTAGTATATTAGTGACAGGTTGCAAGCCCATCGCCTAACAGTACTACAAGCCTTTATTCCCTTAGTCGCCTCTCACGACATCCACGGGAAGACATGGAGTGGCACTATTCTAACCCGGCAACCACACGGGAACGGCTGAACCGATTTTTATAAAACATGTACCTAAGAACCACCACTAGAAAACCTGCTTTCATTTAAGAAAAACCGAGCTATGGTGCCACAGATAGACACACACACACACACACTTACACGTCAAACTTATAACTCCCGTCTTTTTGCGTCGGGGGTAAAAAATTACGATGTTTGAAAACCTTTCACGTCCACTAGTAAAAAACTCATTACATTCCTGTTTGTTAGCAGCCTACTTCCTTCCATAATTGCACTAAAATACAAATGCGACTGTGATTTTGATCGCGAAAGCGTCGGCGTTTGACACAACACATATAGGTAATACAGACAGTGCACTATTATTATTTGCTACTCATTGTAGTGCGACAGCGTAACGACTGCGAGAAGGGGATGCAGAGATCAGGGGAAGGCACCCGAGCACTCAGGCCACCTGATGGTAAGTGGAATCTGAGACCCATAGACATTTGAATTCTCAAGACTATAGTCCTAAGACCTCAAATTCTCTTAAAACAGCACTGTGTCGATCGCATTTGGTGAACGTAAAGCTCCGCTGGGCGACCGAGCTCTGCTGCCTAATTGAGAAGGCACGCGCTAAAATGTGTTTCGTACGCTCCAACGGGACTTCTTAAACTTGCCGGATAAACGATCACCTTTGCGTTCTACGCAGTGCTGTGTTGAGAGAATCACCCCGAAGAACACGGATTATTTTGTAATACACATGAGGCAAAAAAATGTGCTCGGCGATAGGTTTTGCGCGTGATTAATTCCGTCGTTTATCGTTATTTCCTCAAGAGTTGTCCTATTTTCTGGGATAGAATAAATATATCCGTCTCAGGGCTAGATTATCTCTGCACCTACTAAGTTCCATGTATATGTTAAAGCGTTGAACCGTGAAGGCGAAACAGAAACTAACAAACACTCGCATTTATAATATACCTGCAGGCAACATAGCCTTGATACGAATAACTAGGAGTTGTTAGTTGGCCAGAAGCTGTATTATATCAGTAAAACCTAATGACTTTAGACATGTTATCGTAATGTTTTAACTCGGCCGCCATTACTGTCAAGTAAATAAGAGCTATCATGACGTTGATAATACGGAAACACGTCAAAAGCCATTGGATTTTACAGTAGAACAGAGCCCCAGAACACCAAAATCGAAGTTCCAAGTTACATTATCTTATTTTTTCTTCCATACATTATTATTACGTGAATTTGTGTGACATGCTCCCCTGATAAAAAAATAAATAAATGAGGAGTAAGGAGGATGATGGTCGCCGAAGTGTCGACTCTAGTATTCAGTAGTATCGGTGGTATTAAGTAACCTTAAGGTAGGCTTGACTGGAATCGATCCATGGTTTGTTGGCCTGTCGTTTAATTTGTCAATGATAAGACTTCAAACGTTTACTTAAACAGTGACTCGTCTGTTCTACTCTGTAGCGGCGCGCGCGCAGGAATCCGGCAACAATTAGCGGCCGCCCACGCGCAGTCCGTGAACTTTGCAATATGCCTACCGACTTACGCTACTTGTCTACGCACTTTTTAACAATTTACATGTTATTTGGCTAATGGGTACGTATCAATACGACAGTTTTATTATATGTTTGACTATAATCTATCTTAATGACCACTCCCCATTCGCCATCTTTAAACTAATAACTTTTCTTATATTTTCCTTAAATAAGCAGTTGGTACTTTGCGAGTATCCATGTACATGAAAAAATATTGCCCAATATTTTAATTCGCCTAATTCCATGCGATCAAGTAACAGTTACCAATTTCTGTAAGTACTTACCTCATTGAACTAAAAACTGTTGTATTTGGACCTTTCTAGCCTTCTCTATAAAATATGTAGGTACTTATCGGTATTTGATTTAAAATGTCACTAATTTTGACTTTGACTCGTAACTATATATTTTTGTTGTTCTTTTTGTTTTTACCATTGCAGTCTGATTGCATCGATTTTAAAAACAAGGGCTTTCTAAACTTGCAATAAAACATTGTGGGAGCTGAGGATTCAGAATTCAATGTAGATGCTATTGACGACAAATTGATGCCATAAAACATCTTCAAAACAGGTGCTAAATACTTCCCATTGTTTTACAATTAGAAAATGTATGGCACCTCACAAAACGTTTCACACATTGAATTCGAAGTGTCTGGGAAATAAATTTATGGAATTGTATGAATGCAAATGTATGAATTTTATGCAAAGATAACGCGGGCGTAGGACGCCTGTCGCTTAGTATTGTGCAACTTGCGGCATAAACATGGAATTGCACAATTAAAACCAGATGGCTTTCTAAATGACACTTTCACAAGTAACTAAAAAATGTTTTGTTTCCAGGGAAATGTAACATAAATTAGATTCACGTAAATAAACATTAAAAATAAATATAGATTGAAGTTCCTATGTTGTCGTTATTGATTATCGTAGCGCCATCTAGCAGGGTCTTGTAGAACCGGGCAAAGTCTACATAAATTTACCACGTAGTAGTACCTTGCTGAGACAATAGATGGCGCTGTGCAGTGGAAATCTAAACGGCGCTTTGCAACAAACGCGTACCTTGAGATGTTACTTTTGCACCATCGCTTAATATAAAGGATGCATGCAGCGTACCTTGTTCGTTGTCAGTCCCCTTAGGTGTTTTGTGCCACTGATGGCGCACCTTCTGCGACCAGCTGATGGGGCTCTTTCTCCCGCGACTTCTCTCCCGCACACTGGAATAAAAATTCATTTGCAGTTTCAAACAAAATGATTAACACTAAACTAACGTTAACCCGTTCCCCCTACACTCTCTGCACTGAACGGATCGCGCTTTAATATCAAACCTTGATAACAATGTTTACATTTCTCTTTGGAAACTGTAATTGCTTATGCGAACGGTTTGCTCTATTTAAGTACCTACAACATCGCGCGACCTCTTTAAGCACCTAAATATATCACAAATTGATCAATATACCTACATTCCAGTAAGGTGACACAATTCATAAATAATGTCGCCCTTGAAAACTGAAAAGTTCTATTAGATAACACCACGGATCGGAATTGATTATAAAAGTAACTGTTGATAAGGTCAGACGGCTTCGAACTTGACATTTGAATTGTATAACGAATAAACTTACATAATGATCTTCTGTTCGTCGTTCTTTTCTTCGTCCGAGACGTCAACCCATTCGTCGCTGCGGTCACTTCGGTCACTGACACTTGTCTCACTACTGGGCACTTGAAAAGCGATTTCTTGACCATTATAGCTCATCACCGACCTCTGTCCGTAAATGCTATTGGTTTTCTGCTCGCTAGTCATCGTTGATTGGCTAATGTTAGAAACGGTATCAAATGACAAGCGCTTATGAACAGCGGACGCCAGCTGCTTTCTAAGATTATCCCTCAGTTTGACCATGCTGGGGCTGTTGGGAATGCTCTCGTAACAATGCGATAAGGAATTCGCATCACCGTGCCTGATTGTATCATAAATGTTATCCGAGTCATTATAGCCCGTGTAGTCTGAAGCATATGAATGCCTTTTCCTATCCGTGGGACTGCTTTCTTTAGACGTTGGCGCTCTAGCAGGGATTCTCTCATAAATTCTTTCAGAGCCGATTTTTTCATAGCTGACTGTGGAAGTGCCACTAACAGATTTAGAAACTTCGTAGTTTTTAAGATTGGCTTTTGCTTGATACGGTTGATAGTTCTCGGCTATTTGTATGCCGGAGCTGGAGGTAACACAGTAGGGTTTGATAGGCGATTTGCAGTATTCGTAACCATCGTCGCTGTCTCCATCTCCTCTAGTTCGCTCTTCTAATTGCGAGTCACACAGCTCGTAGCTGTGTAGACTACTTTCATCTCCTTCAGGGTGCGACCTCATTTCTAAAAGACACTGATAAATATTTTCTTCCACGTCAGTCTTTTTCGTTTCCCTAGGCTCTTCTTTTGGTATTTCTGGCAAGGGGCAGTTTATTTTAGATACTCTGTCAAGCGTCCTAACAGGTATTACCACTACATTTTCAGTGTCTCTTGGTTCCAAGATTTCATAGTCGTCTTCGACGACATCCTCCTTTTTTGGTTTAGATGTGAATCCAACTAAAACCTCTTTGTTATATGCTTCGACTAAGTTAGTTTCAAAATCTAAATTAGTGTCACTTTTGAAATTCGTTCGTATTTCATCATTAACATGGGAAATATTCACTTCACTAGTATGAGATTCTTCTTTAGGTGAGTTTATATTGGGCTCCTCGAAGCACGATTCTACAGTATCATTGGGAGCGTAATTATAAAAACTGTATGGACTTTCTGATATAGACTTTTCACTATCAGAATAAATTTGAGTGCTATTTTTTCTTCTCCATAGAAACGACTCATTGGGTGTTATACTAGAATTAGCATCTGGCATGCTCTCTTTCGTTTTTAAATCCTCTTTCTGCTCGGGAAGTTCTATTTCCTGTTGTTCAGTGTTTACTGAGGAAGGATAACTTTCGCAAATATCTTCTTGAATTATCTCAACAATATGTAATGGCATTTTATCTGAATGTATGTAATTAGTTTTGTATTTATTTTTGTCATATAGAGATTCTTTTCTTTTGAGATTTTCAATAAAAGGTTTTTTGACAACAGTTGGTTTTGGCGGTGGCTCAGGTATAGGTTTGATAGTCTTGATTTTTGGAACGCCATCTCTTACAACAATATTTTTCGTTAGAACTAGCGATGATTTCTTTTCAGGTACTTTTGGTTTTTCTTTAATATGTATAGGTTTTTGGGGTATTGCTGGTGGTCGTTTTAGAGTGTTATTATTACTTGAATTTGTTTGCGCAATAATTTCACACTCAAATCTTTTAATGACGTTTTTGACTACAATGCTTTCCGTTTCCTTCCTTTCTCTTGGAGGTTCGTCGTCTTTTTGGTTTTTCTTTTTGGGAGTGCCATCAACAGAGTCAGAACCACTCTGTTCGCTGGACCCTTGATATTTTAACCTCTTTTTGGGAGATTTAGGAATTTTTGTGCCGTCAGATTTAGAGCGTATTACTTGTATTCTCGTTGTTGGGTTAACGGTGACGTTTTTATCTATTGAGTCCATACTTGAGCATCTTCGCCTATTATTTCGTTTCCTAGAACCTCGCCTCGGACGGAGAACTATTTTAATATTCGGACTAGAACTAAGGGGCGATGACGGGGCGGAGCTATTACTAGCAGAATACCGCGACGCTGCCTGCAAATCCTCTATGGTTTTAGTCAAGTTGGATTGTTTTCTTGACCCTCTATGAGTGTCATTTAAAACTAGGTCATTGAACTTCTTTGTTAATTCAGTCACTTTACTGCTGGGGATCGTCATTGTCTTTGCTGCCAGGGGAGGTCGTCTATAGGAAGCGCCTGCGTTCTTAATTTTAAAACTGACTTTCCTGTGTTGTTGTTCCATTGTGTTTTTGATATCAGAGAAATTATCCTTCCGTACTACAGTCTCTTTGCTCCTGAAACGGTTGACAGTTTGTTTGAAGTCTCTGCCTCCACCAGTGCTTCTAGAATCTTCGCTTTCTGTCGTAATGGCAATTTGGGCGTAATGCAACGTTACTTCTTCTTTCTTGGATTCATTTCGGGGAGGGAGCGATTGTGGGTTTACTGTAGAATTTAAGAACGCTTGCTTTGCCTGATTCATAGCCTTCATCCTCTCGGATATTGATAACACACTCGTAGGTTTGACAGGGACTGTGTACACGTACTTGTTACTATTGGTCTTGCTGTCTTTTATCGCCATGTCTGTGTCTGGTAGAATGAGGTTCATCAAGGATCTGATTGTCCCGTGTTCTTGCCCATTGCTTTCCAGTTGCTTGATCGACGATATCAAGTGGTTTTTGACTATCGGTTCGTCTTCCATTAGACCGTTTAATAACATTTGTGATGGATATCTCCAACTGCTTTTCTACACCATCTGAAACAATAATATTATCAAAGATTAAGACAATCGTAACCATTAAACTTAAGTGTTACGTCTAAAAATGGTGTCAGGAGCTAATTGCCGTCTAAAACCTGGTTTGTTGAAACAGATCTGTAGATTGTAGAGGGAAAGTACTCGTTACATTACTGGATTTTCCTACAACGTACAGACAGACGGCTGATTACTGACATTATTGTCTCAAAGGTTCCCACGAGATTGCGATTGCGATATCATGGTACCACATACGTACGTACTTTTTATATATTGTGCAAAATATTGATATGTGGACAATTGTTGTGTACTTTAACAGCCTTTATTATGCTGTATTTTATGGCTTCTGTGTATTAAAATGATAATAGACGTCGCGCTGTGACGCGTGTCAAAGAATAAAGGCTCTGTGTTTGGTGCAATACATTGTTAATGCATTTTCGTAAACAGTTAACAAAGAAAATAATAATATGTTGTTGCAAATATTTCAATACTTGAAAACCATGTGTAAAATGGGTTATCCCGCAGTCATCAATATCATCATAGAATCGTATTATAAGATACTATAGGAGATTTAAAATGCCTACGATTTAGTATCATACATGGTGGCTCATTTAGATCGGTCAGTGTGAAAAGACATACGAAGATATGTTCTTGTTCTTCGGAACCATGTCATCGATTTTAATAACAAGAAAAACTGCATTCCTACATTTAAATATAACCTGTACTCAGCTAGGGAACCGGACACGCACGTTTATTAAAAAAAAAAACTAACACTATATCTATTAAGATATCGATTATGTAGTTCTTAAGCAGCAAAAGTTACTTTTTAACATGATGTCTAAAATTAATAAAATGTTCTAAAAAAATGAAGTACAATTCATTTTATTACTTTTACTTTTCTTAACGTCCGGGTTCGATTCCCGAGCTTGAGTACAGGTTTTTTTCAAGTATGCATGCAGTTTTTCTTGTTATTAAAATCGATGACATGGTTCCGAAGAACAAACAGATCTTCGTATGTTTTATAGTTTCAGACATTCTCATACTGACCGATCTTAATGAGGCACCCTGTATTGCTTGACATGTCGAGAAATGGAACGCCCTCTTAGCCATGTTTGTACAGAAAAACTTGTTAGATGTTTTACAGTTTTGCGTTGTATTTATATCATTTGGGTTTACGTATTTTGGTGCAGTATTTCGCAGTACCCAATTTTTTAAGTCTTAATAAGATTTGGGTCGTTTCTTACATTTAATATTGTCATAGTCATGTTTTCATTAGACATTGTTAAATTTCCTAACAATTTCACAAACAGATACCCTTAAGCCCTTTGCGTGTACGTGTGTTCTGAGACTTGGAGACCTGCGCAAGAGTGCAAGCAGGGTCAAACGGAGTCGTGATCAACTTTCACTGAGAACTAGGAATTACTATTGCGGGGGAAGCCGTAAACTATTGTTTACATAGATTTGATTTGACGTTATTTACGCGTGCCTGAGGGCTTCGTAATTTAACAGATTCCTGTAGAGGTAGTATGGTGGGTAAAGTCAAATATAAACTTTATGACCGACTAGAAGACTTGAACGCGTAGGATTAATTTCCGTCTCTCCCCCTATGTGTATGCAGACGACACTATTAAAATCACAATTTGATAGTGTCGTCTATTTTATGTCAAATACTCTACTCGGCTATTCTCTCGGGAACTGTTAATTTTTCTAGGATAAAAAGTATCCTATATCCTTCCCCAGGACCTAAGTTATCTCCATACCAAATTTCATCTAACGGCCGAACCCTATATTTAAACCGTGGATAGATAAGGGTTACTTCGGGTTGAAATTTGACATTTGCTCATAAAAAATGAGTCAAATTTTAATCCGAAGTAAGGCTATCTGTCCGCGCGCGGTTTGAATATAGGGTTTGGCCGTAAATCGATTCAGTAGTTCCTGAGATTAGCGCGTTCAAGCAAACAAACAAACTCTTCAGCTTTAAATATTAGTATAGACAAGAGTAGTATACAGGGTGGCTCATTTAGATCGGTCAGTATGGGAAAGTATGAAACTATAAGACATACGAAGATCTGATCTTCCATCCTAAACGAGTAGAATGTTGTATCGAAAAGAATGTACTAAAATAAATTAAAGGATATGAAAACAATGCATTTTGTAAATTTTAGACATCATGTTTAACTGTAACGTTTGCTGCTTAAGACCTTCACAATCGATATCCAAATAGAAATAATGTTAGTTTTATTTTTCGAAACGTCCGGATTCGAGTGAAGTTGTTTCTAAATGTATGAATGCAGTTTATCTTGTTACTAAATTCGTTGACATGGTTCCTGAGAACAAATATCCGTATGTCTTATACATTAGGATAACATTAGGTTATATTTAGGTTAACGTTTGGCGATGGGCTTGCAACCTGTCACTAATACAATAGTAAACTTCTTGGCTTGATGGTGCAAAATGTGGTTACAGAATTATAAAGTTGTTGGTATTTCAGTAGCTCTGTCTACCCCACTCTGGAAATGAAGGCGTGATGTTATGTATGTAAGAATGTATGTACCTACTTAACTATAGATGCTGATATGAATCCTACTGTTTAACATTTAGAAATCTACCTTGCTACTAAGGCCAGAGCGTATTACGAGGTAATCCCTACGTGACTATGGAAGAGCAGAACGAAGATCATGCAACATCCGGAGATAATTGGATAATAATCGTAACGCATATTTTTTAGTTTGCATTCAAATGGTGTCTTAAAATGGTCCAGTGTTTATAAATGTATCGTTGCACAACACGTGCGTGCGCAGATTTCCGCTCGACGTTATGACCAATGCCAGACACTTTGGATTACGTATTAAATTGACCCAATATAGCGGTTGTTGGCAGCGAACATGCGCCGGCGGCGGTGGTTTAGGCACGCGGAGCTCTAGAAAGTCTGTACGTGACAGAAATCGAACTATATCTTAAACTGAAACTTGGAATTATTAACTGCCGTCTAGTCTTACTAATTAATAGTCATCGGCTTTCTTTGTGTTTAAGAAACAAGAATGGCAATTCTTTTAGATACAAGATGTGTGA
This sequence comes from Acleris holmiana, assembly GCA_949316455.1. Lineage (NCBI taxonomy): Eukaryota > Metazoa > Arthropoda > Insecta > Lepidoptera > Tortricidae > Acleris > Acleris holmiana. The sequence goes on from OX438766.1 coordinate 2,688,851, forward strand.
TAGCGATAGAAAATCTACTGGCACCAGCGTTGGACACTTTATTAAGCTAACAGGCACTTAACTCTAAATTTAAAATCATTCAGTCAAAAATTGATTGTTGCAAAACAAATGAATAACCCTTATCTTTTGTAAGATAAGAATCAAGTGTCCATCATTGGTCCTTGTTCATCATTGGTTTCATCACCCTATGTAGGTATCTACTCATTAAAGTTACAACAAACAATCCTCAGCCTAAACTTAGATAATTATACACAGTGGTTTTGTAATGAGTGTCCAAATTTTAGAGACTAACTCTGTAGGGCATACAGATAAATTCATATGACAACAGCTGTTCCATACATTTCGGCTGTTTAGCTCTCGAAGTTTGTATGAAACATAACAGCTGATTTCTTGTTCGCGATTTGGATGTTGGTCCCTAAAACTTGATCAGTATTCCGTATATCCCTTTTGTCAATGTAATCATACACAAACAAACACCCATACAAACAATCCGACCTTAAGGATTTTGAATATGAAGCTAAATGTGTATCTATTTATCTGATATTGTTGTTGTTTGTTGACGATCTGGTTATCCTAGCTGGTAGTGACCCTGCCTAGCGAATCCGATTCCTTTTCCAAAACTTTTCAGTCCATACAAGCCTAGAGCTTAGTTTGGGACTAGGTCATGTTGCGTAGGATTGTTCTCTGATATTTATTTATTTGAAATTAAGTACATTGATGAAGTCAAAAGATAATAATCACTAATCACTTATGTATTTTGTTTACGATTTGTTTCGTCTCATAGGTACAATTAGTAAAGTTAATATGAGTTAGGAAATCCTCAGCTAACATAATCAAGGTTTTTAATTTATATAATAATAAAGACACAATTAACTTAGTAAAATTTAATAACACTAACCCCGACAATAACGTACACGTGCTCTTCGAAAAGGTCACTGAGAAGGTGAGTGATTAAAGATTAGTCATGAGGAAGTTAATTGTAAACAAACAAATTGAAAGCGCTGAATACAGTCACGTTCCATACTTAATTGCAGACAAAAACTGTTACCAAAACAACATAGCTAATCAATAGGAGAAACTTAGCTTCAAAACTCACAGCGTACTGGCACACAAACCTGTATTCCAGAACACAAAAGAATTCATTCAAAATTCAAACGGCGTTTTTCGAAGGCCGAGAAATTCCCTAAACGTGTAAAGTGAGCCGCTATTGGTCCGTTTGTAACTGTACAGCTAATAACGGGACCGCCGAACCAATCGAGAAAGAAGCGATTATTGGCCACGATGAAGTTGATTAACGAAATGAAGTTGCAACGATTGATTAGTCCAACGGGTTAGCTGAAGCAAATAACGATTTAGATCCCGTTTCAGCATTTGTAGAATGTAAATAAAGAATTAAACGGCATTTGAATTCTCATTTCACAGTCGACTGACTAAAGACTAATTTGAACTACCGTTTGCACAAGTCGACTGGTTTCGTTTAGAGAATAACTCTCTCGGGAATCCTCGAAACTTCCAATATTATGCTGTAATGTTTTGGGTATGTTGATAGCAACTTAAAATAAATGGATCCATGACTGACTATTATAGCTAAACATTGGTGTAAAGTAAACATTAAGAAATTAAAATGATTTACTTTGCTCTGGTGGAATCTAAATAATGGCAGAGTAAAATAGTCTGGTAACTTAGTTACTAATAACAGTAGGTAGTGTAGATACTCAATGGCAATCATATAGGAAGCATTTCAAAGAACGAATGTTTCTGACTCTATCTAGCTTCTGAATCCTTTGTCCTTCTGACTTCGTTAAACCTTAGTTGAATTCGAAAGCAAGAAGGCAAACATGCTACTAGTGAGTATAACTAATTCCAGAAGTTTAAATTAAAAGCGATTTTCTTTCTTCTTCCCTATTATTTCTGTTACTGCTGAAATAATGATGAATTATTTTTGATTTCGAATCAGAATTGGTTTTGTAACTTTCACCCTTTTGTTTCGTGACAGATTAAGTTTATTTAGGAATCAAATAAACACTATCTGTACATCCATACATACATAACATCACGCCTTAATTCCCAGAGTGGGGTAGGCAGAGCTACAGAAAAACCAACAAATCTAAAAAGACTTGTTGATAATTCTGTAACCACATTTTGCAGAAGTAGGCTAAGATGTTTACCAGTGTATTAGTGACAGGTTGCAAGCCCATCGCCTAACAGCACTACAAGCCCTTACCTTTAGTCGCTTCTTACGACATCCACGGGAAGACATGGAGTGGCACTATTCTAACCCGGCAACCACACGGGCTACACTATCTGTAAGTGTTCGAAAAACACAGCACATGCCTTGTGTCGTTTAAGTTGTCATTTAAGGCGGTGAAAAGCGTCAGACGTCTTATTATGCTAACTGCACGTTTCATACAAGTGATGTTTGTTGTGCATGGCCGTGATGGAGTAGAGAATGACCCTAATTACTGGTGCACGCGAGGATCTGTTATCTTATCCTTTTACGAGCCTGCTATATATAGACATGCGAGAGTATGTTTAGGTATTCGTGTAACGTTAGCCGAGAGTTTTACTGGAATTGGACCTTCCGAATAGAGTGCTGGCAGTAATTCGTCATTGGCAGACAAGATGATCTATCTATACTAAAAGAAATGCAATAAGGAGTAAAGATTTGGCGCGATTCGCTTACAGATGGATGATCCTAGAATTATATCACTTAGTCTATTTTAGATACCTGAAATAGACCATTTCAAATAAATAAAGATATACCAATATTACCCAATAGCATTTCAGAGTGAAAACTATTTTAATAAGTTGTTTATGATAATGTTAATGGGTAGAAAGATACGATTAAATGAAGATAATGTACATGAAAGTGAATGAAGTCAGTCTACTAAAAGCAGAAAGTGAAAACAAATTGATGGCTCTTCAAAAGAAATTGGAACAAAATTAAATCGTAAATATTGTTTCTGTGAGCACGTTCCAGCGAACCAAGAACAATAACATGCTATTTTAAAACCACACCTCAAAGCTAGAGGCAGTACGCGTATGTAATTTTGTTGGTTTTAAACTAATGGTATAGATTATGGAACAATTTCAAATACTACCAACGAGTTTTTTGAAGATTGAAGACAATCTTCAAAAAACGACACGCTAGCCTAGTTGGGAGTGACCCTGCCTTCGAAGCTAGGGGTCCTGGGTTCAAATCCCGGTAAGGGCAAATATTTGTGTGATGAGCACGAGTATTTGTTCCTGAGTCTTGGATGTTTTCTATGTATTTAAGTATATATTTCTCTATATAAGTAAGTTTATCGTTGTCTAGTACCCATAGCACAAGCCTATTTAGGGCTTAATTTGGGACTAGGTCAATTTGTGTGACATTGTCCCGTGATATTATTATTATTATTATTATTATTAATCTTGCCATGACTTGGAAGAATTCACATGTAATGATACCTCACATTCATAATACTGAAAGAACACTCATTATAATTGGTTCTAGGAACGATAAAAATCTTGTAACAACAGTGATATTACGTCTATGAAATACCTGACATCCAGCAAAGTATGCAATTTTCTCATTTCTGAGCTGTAAGTAATTGTCCAGTTAGCTTCCAAGATTTTACTGACCATAAACGCATAAAATACAAAGGGCCATTACCTACGCCATCATTGGAAACTCGGATATGTAAATACTTGTCAATTTACTAACGCCACTTTCACTTTAGAAATGTTTTTTAAAATGTAAGACACTGTAAAGAAATCGCTAAACAATCAAATATTGGTGGATTTGGTAAAAGTAAAATGGGTATATCAATAAACAATTTGATTGTTTAAACTTATGTTACTGAATCTCTTTAACCGTCTGTGATTTTTTTACACACGACCTACATAATGAGGTTTCTCGAAAAGAGATACGTGTTCAGATAGTAGTAGGTGAAGGTCGAGAATGCCAGTAATTGCTTATCAGTCAGGTTTTTGGCTACCGATTTGTAAAAAGAAACCCTTGGAAAAATAGAAGGTATATTGGACATTCTACAACATTCGAATTACTTATAGTTATTGGAATAGCAGCTCGAAAAGAGGTTGTTTTTTAAACCATCTCGCTAGCCTTGGGCAGGAATGCACGACGGAGCTCATTTTACCGCGTTCTTGCATTCGCCGCTGCTTCACTTGGCAGGATAATTTCAAGCGAAACTACACGCATGCGTCACTGTTTCTTGAGGTAATTCACTTCCCAAAGGGCCAGGACGTCACGACTTTAATCATTTAATAACAATGACGTAAATGATTAGGCAAACATTAAATTAGGCAGGATTACGACTGTTGTTTTCAATTGATGACGGGTCGTACATGTTGTCTTCTAAAATAATAGCCATTGTTTGACTACTAGTCGGGTTTCGATAGTGACCATCACCTTAATTTCTGGGCCTCTGTCCTACTTGATAAAACAATTGCTTTTGAGATATTATCATATTGCCAACGTTATAATAAATAACTCTTATTTAATTTACAGTAATGGCGACCAAGTCTAAACAATATGATAACATGCCAAAAGCAATATAGTTTTACTGAATAGAATAAAGGCCCAGAGATGAATAACTCGGACATAATATTTATTTAACGAAACTAGTTGCACTGAAGGAGGAAAACCGGATTAGTAAGTCGTTAACAAATTAAATTAAGTAAGTGTATTTGTTGACCATAGAAATCAATGAGAAATCTAATTAACATTTTTTATAACAAGCCTCGAAGAATTTGGGAAGAATCTTCTAGTAAGTAAGTAGTTTTGCTAATGCAACTGGACTTTTACACAAAATTCGTACCTATTGGTTCACGGTAACTCATCAAGTCATCACTTCATCGCTATTTCTGCTGAAACCATAATGTTTTCAGGGTATCTTAATCATTAAGTACGTAGGATAGGTTGGTTTAGATTTAAGATACCCTGAATACATTGTGGTTTCAGCAGAAAATTGCGTTCGATGAAATGATAGACACCAATTGGTTCATCCCTGGCAATAGCCAAAGGAAGGTAAACAGTTAACTATTAAATGAAATAAACTCTTCAATGTAAAACCAATCGAGTGGGAATAATTCAAAACAAAGAGAGGAAGTCGCAGTGGAACTAATAGCGAATCAACATAGAAGTTTGACTTTAATAGTTCATCACCTTCGCAAAAGTCAATGTGCGCACTTGAAGCGCCATAATCCTTATATACCTTCAAGTACATAGCGTTTATTGTTTCCATTGTTTTACAATTAAGGAGGCCTACCGGTCTCAGACAGGTGCTAAATGCAGAGTGCTACTTGGTCCCTTGTGCCGTCATTTAATAACCTCGCTTTAACAAGACAAGTGTCTATGTATTTATTTAATTTTTCTCTATATTAGTATTTGCCCCGTGTGGTTGCCGGGCTAGAATAGCGCCGCCACTCCATGTCTTCCCTGGATGTCATAAGAGGCGACTAAGGGAATACGGGCTTGCAGTACTGTTAGGCGAAGGGCTTGCAACCTGTCACTAATATACTAGTAAACATCTTAGCCACATGTGAAAAATGTGGTTACAAAATTATCAACAAGTCTCTCTAGAGTTGTTGGTATTTCTGTAGATCTGCCAACCCCACTCTGGGAACAAAGGCGTTTGACTTTGATTGATTAACTTTCTTTTTAGGGTTTGTCAATATGATGTAGTTATCCGTTAATTTACAATTAAGGGAACTCCAGATTTAATTTACATAAACCGTAACAGAGCAGACTAAAACCAATACAGATTTAAATACCATAAATCTAGGTAGGCACTTCATTCGAGATGGCAATGGTCAAATTAATTTTGGTTCCCCCGTAAAATTAAATTATAATTCGAGTATCGACTATATTTAACCTGATTATTTGTTCGTAATAACTAATCTTCCCAAATGACCGATATAAAAAAATCAGGAAATCACTATTCGTCATTAAAGTGAGTAGTAAAAGAATGCAAGGGGTAAGTAAATTTTAACATCAGGTATAGATAATTTCTGGTTTCCCCAATAATCCTTCTAATGAGTTCCGAATAAACGAAAGGGAACTCCAAGGTTGGACAGACAAAGGCACCGGACGTGGATTTGTTAATATAAAGGGTATTGTATAGACACAATGGATCTTGCCCAAGTATTATGCCTCCGAAAATATTTTTGGTTTTCTTATAATAACTAAAGACGTACCATAAAACGGGGTGAATAAGGTCTAAGGGGGGAATAGGGTCACAACTTAAAATAAGGCATAACTTGTTTTGTTACCAATAAGAATTTATTCAATGAAAATAACGTTACATTCTATTGGAAATTATTTGTGTTATAATTAGTAACATATGCTTCATTTTAGGTTGTGTCCCTATTCGCCCTTAGACCATATTCACTCCGTTTTACGGTAGTATGGGTTACTTAAAAAGAACGAGTAAAATTTTAAAGGTAATTGGTACATGAGTTCAATAACGCTGGGAACTTCATGGCTAGCGAAGGTCAACCGGTGATCAGAAGTACAGAGTACAAATTCCAGCATTTTCCCAGTAGCGAGCAATGGGTTTTAACAACTGAAGTACATTAACGTGTGGTGACAAGCTCTTACAGCAAGAGAAAAATTGTAGAGAAACCAGAAACATTTTGTTACTGTGGTTTCCTTCAGTCCTATGAATTCAAGTCAGCAGGATTTGCCGTACGTCGAAAAATTGAAAATTGCGTTAAGCGCGAATTACACTGGCATTAAAAGTTGGAGAACTTGATTGCCTTACTTTAACGCAATTCTAGAGCAGAAGCCGGATCTTGTTGTCTTATTCTTACTTAAGAATTTAGAGTAAGACAACAGTCTAAACCTTATAAGTAGGCTAAGTCAATATACATTCTGCGACCGTTAACGTTATCGAGAATGTAGCGCTTACGTCTATTCCATACATTTCGTCAGTTTTCGAAAATCGTTAGCGTTATGCATCTTGTAGACCTAAGTATTATTTTTCAAGTTCAAAACGCTATTCCAAATTCATCAGCTGTTAAGTAGCATCGTTTCACTTCCTAACTTCATCCTTTTTTAAACTTTATTTTTCCTTGACTAATTGATACCGCCATATCAAATTGCATGCAATATTTTTGATACTAAACGGTTATGCAGAAAATTGCAAATTACACACCAACACTTAAGAGAAACTTGCTCAAAGCCACTTGCAAATATCTGATGAATACAAATTCAGCGGTAGATTTTCCGATTTCTACGCAAAATATACCAGGGCCTCTATTGTACTGGGTTAAGACACTATCGCTTTTGACGTGTTTCCGTATTGTCAACGTTTTGATAGCTCTTATTTACTTGACAATAATGGCGGCCGAGTTAAAAACAATACCACACGTAGGCGATATCGTTTTAACGCAGTAGAATAGAGGCCTACATACTGAGTCCTTGGCGTGGTTAAGAGTGAAACCGAACGTCAAAGATACGCATCTGGAAACAAAAAACTGCATAGAAACTTTGAAATGCGTTCGCACGTCAGCCACCGCGTTGCATCTGATGCGTTACTTCATATCGTTATTAACGTATACTCTGTAATTGCAGGCAGTCGCGCGGAACTCGTTGTGACCTTAATAACTGCGCGTTGCACATGTGGATTACTTGCAGCTTTGCACTCATTGTTGCTTTATGCTCAGCAATTAAAATAAACAAATATCACAGGACAATCTCACACAAATTGACCTAGTCCCAAACTAAGCTCTAGGCTTGTACAAGACAATGATAAACATACTTATGCAGAAAAATACAAACTTGAATACATAGACAACATCCAAGACTCAGGAACAAATATTCGCGCTCATCACACAAATATCTGCCCTTACCGGGATTTGAACCCAGGACCGTTGGCTTCGGAGGCAGGGTCACTCTTAACTTAGCCAACGTGTTGTCAAATTAATAAAGAAGTTGCAATTACTCAGGCGCAAAGTGGTGACGTTTGTGATTTGTTTAGCCCCTGACTCAAAAATAATCCTCCTCTTATAAATGAGTTAAGCCTGTGTATCTGCTGTGTATTTTAAGGTGTCCTTAGACACAGACATAAACATCGGGTTGCCCGTTTAAGAGATATCAGGGGTACCATGACATGCCTAAGCGATTAAGTTTAGGATGAGTGTAAGGGGCAAGGCTATAGCAGTTACACGGCTGTCGCTTTCTGTCACTGTAAACGTAATTGGTTAGCCATGTCATGTTCACTACAGCTGTTCTGAAAGTAGGGAGGTTACCATGAAATGCCTAAGCAATTTAGTTTCAGATGAGTGTAAGGGACAGAGCTATAGCAGTTACACGGCGGTCGCTTTCCGTCATCGTAAACTGAATGCTTAGCCATGTCATGGTAATGCCACCTGCTCTAAAAGTAGGGAGGTTACCATGATATGTCTACGCAATTCAGTTTAGGATTGGTGTAAGGGCCAGAGCTATAAAAGTTACTGCTTAGCAATGTAACATGAAAGTAGGGGTTGCATTATATCAGGGCTTTTTATCAATTTAATACTTTTCTATAGAATATTCGATCAGAATTGCCATTTTTGGGTGGTAATATCATTACATTTGTTAACAACCCAACATTGAATGGGTAAGGACCAAATAGTTGGACCATAGTTAAGCGTAGTTAACTATACAAACAACAAAAGTGAAAAAACGTTCCGTTGTGACACGAAAATTATCCATACAAATGTATGGCTAATTTTCGTGTCAAAACGGAAAAGTTTTATAGAAAATTTAATTGCGTGAGTTAGCGTGGCCAATATTTTGGTCCTTACCCGAATGCGGTCATGAAGCAACGTCAAGCCTTAAGACAAGTGAAATCTAAAGTTTGTTGTCGACTTTTTGTGACAAGGCTTTATGGTGACTCAAAAATAAAGACAATGACCGTACAATTGTGAATTATAGTTTAACAAAATGACCTCTTAAACCTGTCACGATAACTTATTGCTGGTTACTTGAATAGTTCAAGAACGTTTTGAAAAACTTATTTTGATAGTTAAGGGTTGGAAGTGTTTTATAGAATGACGTGATGAAATTGATTATAAGTTGAGAAAGCTGAGCCTTATGTCCATGCCTCCTGGCCTTTCAAATATAGGTGAAGCTACGACAATGTAGAAGTTATTGTACACACTAAAATTTTCGAATTTACAAGGTCCTCAGAATGTTATTCTTATTTCGTAAGAAAGGAGTGTGTTTCACTTAGTAGGCTCAATCCCTAGGGTCCGAGCTTATAACATTACCATCACGAGTCGATATCTTAAATCACAGACGGTTAATCTTACAATTTTTACTATCTTTCTTTCTAATATTATAAATGAAAAAGTGTGGATGTTTTATTCTCATCAAGTCAGGTCGGCTGAACGGATAAGGGGCCCTAGCCAAGATGCAAACGCTCCTAACGTTTTTCTTTTCAATCGCTCAAAATGTACGGGATGACATTCTCGTGCGTTTCTATAAAGCACGTGGTCGACTGTCATCCCATACATTTTGAGCGATAGAAAATAAAAACGTTAGGAGCGTTTGCATCTTGGCTAGGGCCCCTGGTTAAAGTTAGGCACAGAGATAAATTATAGTCTGGGATATCACATGAGCTATTTTTTATACCAAAATGTTTACAGTTTAATGTAATATAATACGTTTTTCGGTACTTTCGATGCATAATGCAATCCCTGAGGTGATTTTTATTTATTTATTATTATTCATTTCAGTAGTTATTTACTGCCTACCTTATTTTAATATACTATAAGTGGGAAGGATCGCAGCTGCTCTACACAGATTTTAAATAAGTAGGTACCGTAAACTCGGGTTACTTTAGCCCTAGGGGGTAACATTGCCCACCCCAAAAACCATCTTTACATACATACATACATAACATCACGCCTTTATTCCCAGAGTGGGGTAGGCAGAGCTACAGATATACCAACAACTCTTAAAAGACTTGTTGATAATTCTGTAACCACATTTTGCACAATCAGGCTAAGATGTTTACCAGTGTATTAGTGACAGGTTGCAAGCCCATCGCCTAACAGTACTACAAGACTTTATTCACTTAGTCGCCTCATACGACATCCACGGGAAGACATCTTTAATATTTAATATTTAATTATTTTGTTAAACGATACATCAGAACTAAGCTACTTATATGGTTCTAAAAATATTTAACCAGTTGAAGATGATTACCACTAAAATACTTATAGTTTTAAGGGTGGGCAATGTTACCCCCTAGGGCTAAAGTAACCCGAGTTTACGGTATCTCAAATTTATATTAAATTCAATGCATAGTCATCTGTGTTTTAAGGTACTTACCTACCTATTTGAATTTTACTCGAACATGTCAATAAGATGGAGTACCATTTATTATACTTTGAACGTTAGAAACCGCAATATTGACTCACTCTGTGTGTCGCCACTCTGGACAGATATTTACGTGACTTTTTTCCACTGGGTGTACAGATGGACAAAACCCAAAATAATCGTGATAGATCCACTACAAACAGCAGTAATTTAAAACGAATTAACTGTGTGCTGTGTGTGTGTAATCGATAGCGGATAGATAAATAATATAGCTCGTTTGAAACTAGTCTGTACGATCGATCACGTTATTGTACTTGTAGCTAAAGAATTTGGAGAATTACTAATCAAAATGATGAAACATGAAACAGAAATTGATGTTTGATACGAACACAAAGAAGGAGTTAATAATGACTATTCAAAATCCAATGTTATTGATGCTACAATCGACGCTTTAGACTTACTTATAGCAAATTATTGGAAAAGTTGTAGACGTACTCCAAAATAACTAGCTTTCGGGAATACTCGGTTGATATGCTTTGAAACAAAAATCAATTGAACATTCCAAAGATAGTCCACCGGCTGCGTTTCAATCAATTTGATCTGTATCAGTTGCGTAAGTACCTAATCATTTTAATGCACAATGAGTACCTACCAATTATCAGAGCAAACCCTCATGGCACAAATCATCAAAGCAATAGGTTAAATTACATATATTCAATCAATAACCGTATTTCCGAGTGACATAATACAAAAAGTTAATGGACTTTCTCTAGTATTTATAACTTTTAATAGCTAATTTTGAGTAATTGCCGTGCTTACATCACTGGTAGCAGCAAAACGAATACCTTCGTCGGTTAGGAAATCCAAATTCACAGCACATCACTTCACTTCACAATCTTGCACACTCATTGGTGATTAATAGTTTTATTATTAGGTTATTATAAGCGTTGTCTCCGCGGGAGGTGGCATAACGTAAATATAACCGTCGCAGGCGAGTTGTGGCGCGATTCACGTGCGCGCTCGCCGGCAGTCACAGCGGATCTGTATATTGTGATGCCTCCTGCGACGGCTTCGGCGCGCCGCTCGAACATACTCATGACCCAGTGTGCGGTGCAGTACGGAATGCGTTTGGCTACCTGTTCCATCTCTTATCGAATGAAAGTTAATCTTATTATTAATGGTTCATAAAATTTAATTTGTCTGTGTGAAGGCATATTGGCATTGAACCTAAAATTTTAAAAATCTTGTACATTACAAGTAATTGTGTGTGATAATAACGAATTATTCAACTTAAATAAAGAGTTTTATGAAGTAATACATAAACGCCTTGAGCATTTTGAATGGTTTTCGACAAGATAAAAACAGTGTGCATTGTGCAATTGCCATGAAAAAAAAAACCTGGGAAAGAAAAATTCCACAATGCAATAAACCACACGTGTCATGGTTTACTAATACTCTTATTCTTACCTTCTGTCGGTTCTTCAATTGTTTATACTTACCCTTTGTACCCTTTCTCCGTAATGTTACTTAAGTAATTGTAACACCTACCTAGTATTTAGTCGGTGCATCAGTGACGACTTTATGCGATGTAAATAACCCCCCATAATAATGTGGTTGCCGGGTTGGAATAGTGCAACTCCATGTCTTCCCGTGGATGTCGTAGGAGGCGAGTAAGGGAATAAGGGCTTGTATACACAATACACTGGTAAACATCTTAGCCTGATTCTGCAAAATGTGGTTACAGAATTATCAACAAGTCTTTTTAGAGTTGTTGGTATTTCTATAGCTGTAGCATAACATCACGCCTTCATTTCCAGAGTGGGGTACGCATAGCTACAGAAATACCAACAACTCCAAAAAGACTTCTTGTTTAAAAGTTACTTATAACATAACTACCACATAATTCCGTCTATATACGTATCATTGAAGATTTCTTATATTATCTTATGGTCTTATTTGATCATTATTGTCTTTTTTCTTTGTTATGTACAATAAAAATAGTGTACATTCATACATACATACATTATAATCCAATTAGTCAAAGAGAATCATGAACACCACTTATACCCCGACTTATTGCTATTGCTTAATATTCGGCATCATCGACACCGAAGTCAATTTGGGTATCATAAAAAACCTTTTCAACATTAACTAGAGGATGGTTACCAATGGAAGAAACGATGATTACGGCTTCGCTAAGATACGTTAAGGTGTTCTGGAATGATTGATCTTTTCTTGCACCATCACTGCTCTCCGCCCACACTCTGACCTCAACTTGCATCAGCCCACAGTCCACTGGTCTCAATAGTTTACATACCGACGCGAACCATTGCTTAGACCCTTAACGGTATCTGTGATCTACTTTCGTATTAACACTTCTCACTTTTCTGCGGTCACCGTTGATCTGTGTTAATTTAAGAACGCCTAGTTCCCGAGCATTTTAAAGATTATTGAGCTCATCACAAATATTGTGCGGTCAAAATTCATTGGATGATTTGTTGCAATCATGGTTAAATATTATGTTGATTGGTTAAAACTTGCAAAATATGGTAAACTGTAAATTTTTTTAATCTCGAGCGTTTAAAAGTTTCGTTCAAACATGGAACGATAAGGATGAGGATCAAAAAGTTGGACCATAGCTAAGAGCAGCAAACACAAAGACGGAAAATGTTCCTTTGTGCGACTAAAAGAATCCTTACAATCGTAAAAGAAAAGTTTCATAGAATATTTAATTGCGTGAGTTTGCGTGGGCAACTTTTTTGTAATAAATCGTTTATTTTGACGACACGTTGGTCTAGTGGGGAGTGACCCTGCCTCCGAAGCCAGCGGTCCTGGGTTCAAATCCCGGTAAGGGCGGATATTTGTGTGATGAGCGCGAATATTTGTTCCTGAGTCTTGGATGTTATCTATGTATTTAAGTATATATTTCTCTATTTAAGTATGTTTATCGCTGTCTAGTACCCATAGTACAAACCTAGAGCTTAGTTTGGGACTAGGTCAATTTGTGTGAGATTGTCCCCTGTTTTTTTTTTTATTATTTATTTGGTATAGATAGAAGTTGGTTTCAAAACGTAACTAGTTAACGATGGTTTGTAGTTTCTTGCACTCGATTCTATGAACACTTACAAATGTCTACATGCTGTTATGGTATCTATTGACAGTAAGTGTGTAGGTAGACATATACGTGATTTCAATGAAAGCTTAGCAATTGAACAAGTAATTTAGTGATTGGTCATTAGTTAGCTCCATTAAAGTGGTATAAAGGTGGTACAGAGAACAATAGTCGTTTGAACACCGGTGCCGAGCAGTGGTAGGCGCGCGAGAATGTAGGTCACTATAACCACCTTCTTTGTCTACAATAGAACTTATTACTTCATGTTTCATGTTTCAACAAACAAATTTCGTAATGTACGATTTTGACTTTATTTCTCTTCATGATTAAGTTTAAAATCGTGCATTACGAACTGTGAGATACGAGGTTTTTTCCAGGTAGTGACGATATATATTTTTATATACGCAAACGATCATACAGGGCTGGGAGTCTACACGATAATAACGATATCGTGTTTGACGTGTTTCCGTATTGACAACGTTTTGATAACTCTTATGTCATTAACAATAATGGCGACTGTGACATAAACGATTCCAAAACACGTCAAACACGATATCGTTATAACGCAGTAGAAGAGAGGCCCAGGCCACCTAGTAGGAACTGGGATTTGAGATCCGTAGAAGAACAGACTACAATCTCAAGACTGTACACCCGACTAGACATCATTGGTTCTTGAGATACAGGCGATTAAAGTATTTATACCTACTGAAATCATCTAAGACGGCACCAATTGACTTTAAATAGAAATTTAGTTATTAAAGTTGTTGAATTTTATGTTTGTAGTCCTTAACGGCTTCGGAGCCCTACACTGAACATGGTCCGACATGTTCGTGCCCGGGTTTTTTAATTTTTTTTCGCTCACATAACGTTCCCAATCGTTATTATTAGGCTGTTATTGTTGTATGGTCACATTCATCGATTCAAGGCGCATGCCAACAACTGAACAAAAACTATCAATATTCATACACAATACACATTTTTCTACGGTGAAGTAATATATTATTTGAACGAGCCATACAGGTTATATACAAGTACAGTTTTTGCTTACATCGTGATTATCATTCGCATATTGTAACGTTTTAATTTAAAATTCGATCAGCCATATCGAATTCGAACTTCACTTATTTTCTAGTAACCATGGCCACATATTAAATAGTTGTTACTATAACCATTCTAAATCGTTTTGTAAACGGCCAATCATTAATTTTGTTAAAGACTTTTTTTTAATTTACTCTTCACGAGCATGTCATCAATCCTAATTCATGTGTGAATTCTCAATTCACTCTCGCTATCTTTTTTACATTCAATTTAAACGAAAGCGATGCAGATACAATTTAGCGAAGTAATTTGTCAAATAATAGAATAGTGTGCAAGGCGATGACAAGTCATTAGTTATCTTAATGACGCATGTCACTCTTTCAAATGAAACTGCTATGGCCAGTTTTTGACAGTATAATCTTCCACAGTCATATTTGTAACGGAACTCCCTAACGACCCAATACATTCTTAATCTATTCTAGGCGGTAAAACATTTTTGCTTTTGACATGTTATCGTATCGTTTTCAACTCGCCCGCCATTTCTGACAAGTAGATAACATGGCACAGTCAATTATGGTATTACTGCGTATAATAAAGCCCTCCCTATCTTTTTGCCATATGCCATAAATAGCCATGTTGTTGGAGAATTCCGTATTATTAACATCACTTTTGCCAGCAGACCACTAACGTGAGAAATACATAAATTCAAATCGCGGTATGAAAGAACCAGCTTTATTATCATAAACATCAATATCGTAATAATAATAATAATATAATAGAGGCCCACGTCAAATTTTACTAGTTCAAAAATGAACCTTGTGTAAGTCAACTAAAGTCTAAAGTCACTTTGACAAACGTCCTAAATTTAGGCCGTCGGGTCTTACGAGGATATAGTGACATTATTTCTTGTGAATTATTGACAAAACGGCTTTAACTCACTATTATACCTATACTTCAGCAACAACGGTCCTAACCTATTTCGGACGAATTTGAATTAGAAGTCAAATCGAGCTGCATTTACAAAATCTTCAGTTTTGCTTAGAGGTTTTCTTGCCACTGCTACAGATTAAAGACCTGTAACTTTATTTAAGCTTTGTAATCTATCACGTGGCATTAAATTACTTTATTAGGAAGCCGGACAGAGAAGCCGTACGGTTTCCCCAGATAGGGTTTCGTTCCGCGTCCAGTTGTAATCCATTAGGTCAGAGGACGGATTCTCGAATAACCGACATCGATTCTGACATATCGATTGCAATAAATCAACATCAAGTGAGACGAGAAAGTAAGGTAATTGAGGGTGTTACGGAGGTATTAAGTAACTTATAAAACACTGGATGTGTTTGATGTCAATTTTGAGTTGCATTGCAATCACCACTTAATGAACTCAATCACGCTCTATTTCACGTTCTATTTTCGTTTTATTTCTGATTTTTTTTAACCAGCGAACCTAAATTGACTCGTCAGAGGATTATTATAATTGTGCAATGTGAAATTTGGTGTAGTTCAGTTTACCGATTAATATATCGTCAACAAATTGAAAACTAAGTTGTTTAAGAGTTCAGGCCCAGGCCCAGACTTAGAGACTAGCTCCTAGGCACTTGGCATTTGGGCCTCCCATCTCAAAGCCATTTTTGCAAGCCAGGCTTTTGGGCATATATTATGGTTCCACCCCTGGGGCCCCTAGGCAGGACTGCGGTCCTAAGACTGCAAATCCGTTGCCGACCCTGAGGACTAGATGGAGTGCCTCTATGCTAGTAATTTTACCGGTTTCAAACATACATAGACTAAACTATATATCATGGCTATTAAATTAACGCTGTTAATTATGCTTATGCGTAAAAGCACTACCCTGGGCTCCCCCTGACCTCGGGGGAGCCCAGGGTTGTTTTGTGGGACTCACCAACCGAGAGTGGCAGGAATACCCACTAAAAACCCAGCTCTTCCTCCACATCACTATTGGCGAGGGCAGGTTCTGCTGCTCATTCGACTACGACTCTTATTGAGTCATCAGCCCCATCTGTCTTAACAAGGTTTGACGCATTAAATTTCGTCCAACGACCATTTTTAGGGTTCTGTACCTTGAAAGGAAAACCGGAACCCTTATAGGATCACTTTCTTGTCCGTCCGTCCGTCTGTCTGTCTGTCTGTCTGTCAAGACCTTTCTTCTCAGGAACGCGTGGAGGTATCAAGCTGGAATTTATATCAAATACTCATGTCTACTGTCCCTTGGAGCTGTGAAAAGAGAAAAACTTCTAAGCCAACGCAGTCAAAAGATACTGCCGTTTATGCCGCTGTAAACCCACAGGGTACTTCCCGTGAAATCAGAATTTTTAAATTTGGTACGAAGCAATGTCTTATGCACAGATAATGGAAAAATCTCGAAAACCGTAATTTTTTTGTTAAATCACAAAAAAAGAACATTTTGTAATTGGAATGCAGTTGGTAAACTAATCACGACCTTTGTCGATGTATGGAGACAACAGTTTTTCAACGGCAAAGTCAAGTTCGTCCCTCAATAAAATTTTACATTCTTATAAGTTTTTACGGAACCCTCGGTGTGCGAGTCCGACTCGCACTTGACCGGCTTTTTCTCCATTGATTGCAGGTGACCCCCTCATAAGATTATGCACCATTGCGTAGTATTACCAACATCCGCAAACATATCATCAACCTAACAGGTCTGGTCTGGTCTGGTCACCGGATCCGGCGCAGACGCTGCAAAAGGCCACGACTGCGTTACAACAGGGAAAGTCGTTGAAGGGTCAACAGTCGCTGCACCTGCCTACAAAGTTGCCTGACTGGGCAGACTGCTCTTCTGGCTGCGTGGAACTTAATTAGATGGCAACACCACTCAGCACTAAGACCGTTATAGGAAGCTGAGCGGAAGATTACAACATTTACAACGGAGGTTTTTCCGATAGTATTTATTGCAAGCTTCTCACGATTTCGCCTGCGTAGAATCAGGTTTTTGGATGTTTTTCGGAATTTAAATTTTTATAGTAAATTATTCTATCCCTTTGAAATTTAGCTTAGTATCAAGTGAAAGGTAATATTGAAAATTCGTAATTAACTGATTATTAAGGCGTGTTATTATTATTCGGGTTAATAGTTGAAGTGTTTATTAATAAGTCATCCGAGCAAAGTCATAACTACGAGTAGGTAGGTATGCGTCAAAATTCGTGTTGGCAACTGTAGTAATAAGAATAGGTAATTATAATTATAATTACTAATATATTAAAATTATTTATGATTAATCCAAAATACCCGTAGTGAGTCATTGCAGGATAAAGCTTACAAATACGAAGTTTGCAAAAAGTCGATTCCTTAAAAATCAACTTATGTAGTATGTCTCTTCACTTCTCGATAATGCCATGACGTCAGAGATAAACGTGATTCGTGCATCCAGAACTAGTATCGTATCTTGTAGCAGGATAAAGTTTCTCAAAGCCAAAATAACTACCTGCTGTTTTAACCTACCGCCAAACAGCAGTGTTCACATTTTTGTGTTCCGGTTTGGGGATAACACAGCCGTTGAAATTATTAGCATAGAGGCATTCCATCTTAGTCCTCAGGGTTGGCAACGTATTTGCAGTCTTAGCGTCACTTAACATCAGGCGGTCTGTGTGCTCGTTTGCTTTCACAATGCCATAAAAAAAAGAAAAAACAACTAAGACGTGTGCACATGGTCGACGAAGTTTTTCGACCACCACGGAACTATGTCAAAGTGACGTGGGCACTAAGAGTATCTTTTTGTCACGTTGCAAATACACAGGGCATTTTTTGTGCAATTATTGCCCGTCAACGAATAGTTGTCTTACTTTTATTTTGTGTGATGGAATGATACATCCGTTGTGTTGACAAGCAATCATTACTCAGAAAATTGCACGTGCAAGTGCACCTTAATAGACTTATCCAAAATAATATATGTATGTTAGTTCCATGGTGGTCTAGGAAATAGATTTGTCGACTATGCAATACCTTAAGAGAACAGTGCGTCTACCATCAATATAAAATTCTATGTTCTAAGATCACTATTAAATTAAACATTTTATCCTTTGTTCCCGGTCAAAAGTCAAGTTGCCAGTGTTGCCACCTGTTTGGAACAATTTCAGATGTCCGAGTCATGTAAGCAAAAAATAAAACAAATGCTTTTCCATATATTTCGAATTACTTTAACCTCTCCAGACCCATGTTCAAGACTAATGAATTTTGTAACTCGGTCTATCCGCCTATAGAAACTTCACCTCTACAAGTTCCATTTTGAAATGTAATTGTATGCGTTTACTACACACGTGACTCAGCAGTTCTCTGACTTTGTTGGACAGCATCATTCGAAATCTGATATCTATGATGATATCTTCAATATAACATAACCAACATACTAAAATAATACACGTAGTATCGTGAGAAAGAAAGTGTTACCTTTAAAATCGAGTGTTCAATCACTCTTCAGTGACCTTTGGCAAGTGTTCTGGGGAAAGTTAAATTGGAGTTTTATTCGTAAGTTTACGGGCACTGAGCAATATAGTGTTGAACTTTATACAGTAGCCGTATTAAGAGTTGTTTAAATGAAATTAAGTTCCAGATAGAGAGAAGGACAAAGTAATAGCAGTCATATAACTGTGTCCCTTCCGCTGAATGGAGCTTATAACAGTCTCTGAACCACTCGGTCAATTCTATGTATAAAAAGCCACTTTGATTTTTTTTGGCTGTAAGAAAAGAGTTTTGACAAAGAGATAAGCGGGTCAAAAGTCAGATCTCATTCATCTTTAACTTTATCAGAATCCTAATAGGTACGGCAAAGTAGAAATTAAACTTAATGCCACGTTGTGATTTTGCGTGATTTTTGAACGATCAGTACTTTGTTTTAAATACGTTGTCGTACCTCGTCCAATGTGAAATTCGGTACTCGTATTCAAAATGGCCGCAGTAATATTTGTATGAGCAGTTGGGCATTAGATATCTAAATGTTATACCTAATACAATACAATACAATACAAATACTCTTTATTGAACACCAAAAATTTAAAAAAAAATTAAAGCAGAACATGGAACAGTACATTTAAATCATAGGTATACAACAGGCGGTCTTACCGCTAAATAGCGATCTCTTCCAGACAACCTAATGTTAGCCATACAATTCATGCACCCGAATCTACTAGATACTTCTACAGCATGTATAGATCTACAACAAGGTGGACCGAAGACGTGGCAAAGGTTGCGGGAAACCGATGGATTCAAGTGGCGCAGGAGCGTCCCTGTGGCAAACCTTTGGGGAGGCCTGACGTCTTTCAAAATGATGGTGATGTAGGTATAACAAATAATAAATATTCAGCACTTTATAAGATATTATGACTTTTTAGGGTTCTGTATTTAAACTAGGAACCCTTATAGTTTTGCCATGTCCGTCCGTCCGTCCGTCCGTCCGCCCGTCCGTCCGTCCGCAGCCTAGCGCAAAGACTATTAGTAATAGAAAGCTGCAATTTGACATGAATATGCATATTAGTTACGTTAACAAAGTGGTACTATAATTAAAAGTAAAAAAATATTTTTTTTAGGGTACCTACCTCTCGTACACGTAACGTGGGGATGCATTTTTCTTTCTCGTCTACCCTATAGTGTGGGGTATCTTTGGATAGGTCTTTCAAAAATGTTATGGGTTTGTCAAAACAGTTTTTCAATTAAGGAATCCGTTTATGAAATATTAAAGTGTCCCCCCCCCCCTCCCCTACAGCCAAAACTACAAATACTAAAAATCTGAAAAAACACTTAAATAAAAGAACATATAACCAATTTTAATGGAAATCTATCACGACTAAATAGACATCATTGGTTCTTGAGATACAGGCGATTAAAGTGTTTATACCTACTAAAATCATCTAAGACGGCACCAATTAATTGACTTTAAATAGAAAATTAGTTATTACTTGTTAATTTTCATGTTTGTAGTACGGCTTCGGAACCCTACACTGAGCATGGTCCGACATGCTCTTGCCCGGTTTTGTAATTAGAATTAGAAAATGTACTAGTTGTAAATAACTCTTATTTATAACATCCGTGCCCAACAAAAAGTTAACGTGGCGTTATAATATGAAGTAGGTAAGTATAATATAATAACACTACCTATTCTAGCATTCGATCTACCTTCGAATGCTAAGGTCTACTTCCTACGTGTTACGTATTTTATTCGCAGCAGGGAAAGTGTTACATTCCTAACATTATAATTTGTTACGGTGATAAAATCGACGTAGTACCTTATCTTAAGTACGAGCTATTCTGTGGTACGAGTAGCTTATTTGATTCCCTTTAATAGTTCAACAAATCTTGTTTATTTCATCATTATACAACGAGTTTTCAATTCTAAAAATCTTTTTTCTGAAAAGAGTGAAGCGAAAAATTATACTTAGTAATTTTTATAAAACATCTTAATGTTAACCACTTATGGTTTAAATTTGAGGTGAGATTAGAGCCAAAAAATAAACACATTATTATTACTGGTACATAAAAATAAAATAGTCACTGTCACGAACAAAACAAACAAGTTAATTTATAGTCATTTGGAGAAAATGGAGAAGTTATTAAACAGAGAAAATACTGCGGTGGCAGTAATGTTGCTGAAGAATTTGGGTCACACGTTGAAATGATGTTGCGGCATTATTTTGTTTTAAGTTACCACCATTCATTCATTCGTTCTCTAATGGAGAACTATAGTCATTAGAACGAACATGTGAACAATAAAAAAATAATGTTTCTACACGTTCCAAATCTGTCAAGTGAATTGCAAATATGTTGTAACCATCGAAGATATCAATCAGTGTACATTCCGACGTAACAATGGCGGAGTGGTTCGCAGCTGATTAATTGATTAAACATTTGCGAAGTTAATTCGAATTACGAATAAGAATAAACGTTTAAACTTTAAAGCATTACAATTATTGACCTTGCCATCTTTATATATATACGAAGTCTCGACATTTGTAAGAGCGAACTTGAATAAGTTTAAAACTCGCCTAGCGCTGGGAATGCGAGACGCAAGGTGCAGATTAGGCCTGAAATATGTAAAACTGCACTTTAAAAAAAAGTGTTTTTGGTATGGCACCGACTATTTACAATAGATTACCTGATAGTATAAGAAATTCTGACATTGATAGTTTTACGAGGATAGTATTGAGTTTATTAATTGACAAAATGTTATTAGGGTCGTTCTACTTTTTTACCGACAATACATCGTCATTTTTCTATATTTTGCGTTTTTCAACTATTGATAATTATGGTTTTAATTTTTGATTTTAAAATACGTTGCGTGAATTTTCATTTGGACTAATTAATGATTATTTCGGTGGCGATAATGTTTTTTTCTTTATGGTGGTTTTTCAGAATATATTGTGACAGAGTGGCCGTTTTCAGAGGAGACTAAATTTTGTATTACAACTCTGTCACGCGATTCTATGAAAAAAAAACTTATAAAAAAAACACTGGATAGAGAAAGTGAAAGATTATTTAGTACTAATAGATGAATAAATGTTTGGACGTATATTCAAACACTAAAACATTAATAATCAATACTTTAACTCAAAACGTATGGTAAAATGAGGACAGGCAATTGTCGGTAAAAAAGAAGAATGACCCATTATTGTGTGCATGACTTTTTAATGGATATTTTTTAATAATACCTAAGATTAAGAGAATTTCAAACATTTATATGTATATTTGTATGCCAACAGGCAGTTGATAGTGATACCTTGAAGATGTTGTACATCCTTTTAAGATTATTATGGCCTATGAACACAAATAAATTGATTGATTTGATTTTGATTTGATTTGAAAAAATCTATAAGTACTAATATTGTAAAGCTGAAGAGTTTACACATACATACATAACATCACGCCTTCATTCTTAGAGTGGGGTAGGCAGAGCTACAGAAATACCAACAGCTTTAAAAATACTTAGTTGATAATTCTGTAACCACATTTTGCACTTTCAGGACAAGAAGTTTACTAGTGTATTAGCGACAGGTTGTAAGCCCATCGCCTAACAGTACTACAAGCCCTTATTTATTCCCTTAGGCGCCTCTTACGACATCCACGGGAAGACATGGAGTGGAGTGGCACTATTCTAACCCGGCAACCACACGGGGGGCTGAAGAGTATTTTGTTTGTTTATTGAACGCGCTAATCTCAGGAACTATTGGTTCGATTTGATTTGATTTGTTAGATAGCCCATTTATCAACATATATCATCACGCTAAGGCCAACAGAGGGGTTATTATAATATGGCAAAGCAAATCATTTTACGGCGAGCGTATAGGACAGAGCTATAGCAATTACATAGCTCTGTCCTTTTCTCTCAGCGTAAACTGAACTGCATAGCTATGTTTCAATTCAAAATCGTTTTTTTTTTCCTTTTGAGAGCTTCCGCTGCGAGCGCTGCGTAAACGGTTAAAGTTTCGCAACACGATACGCTAGCCTAGGTGGTAGCGACCCTGCCTTCGAAGCTAGGGGGGTTTAAATCCCGGTAAGGGCAGATATTCGTGTGATGAGCACGAGTATTTATTCCTGTCTTGGATGTTTTCTATTTTTTTAAGCATATATTTCTCTATATAAGTAAGTTTATCGTTGTCTAGTACCCATAGTACAAGCCTAGAGCTTAGTTTGGGACTAGGTCAATTTGCCTGTGTTTTTTTTTAATAAAAATCATGTAGGTATGACAGGTTCCACACGAACGAAGCGCGGGCAGAAGCTAGTTAGTAAATAAATAATAAACCAGTGGTTGAAAAAAAACCGACCGTTACGACTACGGTTCGCACGAGGATTCTGTTCACGCGATTTTTTTATGGCATGGGGAAGGGGAGCTCGCAGGCCACGGCAAGCGGAATCTGTGACCCATAGAAATCTGCATTCTCAAGACTAAAATAATAAGATTGCAAACCCTGAGGCCTAAGATGGAATGCTTCTATGCTAGTAAATAACCTGGTTGTCACCAATAACTGCGTCTTGGTGGTAGCGTTCCGGACAGACCTTGCACAAGATTCGACCACCACTATAATAGTTAATCAATTTCGAATTCGCCATTTGAAAGAGTAAGGGAACAAACATATAGGTTTGTTATTCTTCGGATACTTAAATAATTTTAAAATATCTCTTTTTTCAAGTTGTTAAATGAATAGAATAGAATAGAATACAAATAGTTTATTCGAGACAAAACTGGCAAACAAGTACAAACAATTTAAACATTAACGGTAAATAAAACATAATTTGTTACGAAATGGTCCCAACTCAGCGTGGTGCTGGCATGGCCGCGCTGTTCTTCCGTTGTGACCAATTGGTGAAGACACGGCGCAATGACGCCACGATCGCACATGCAAAACACTTATAAAAAAAAACAATTAAAAAAACAAGAACATCATACAGTAGGTATGCCACGTAACTATACAATTTCCTCGTGCAAACACCGCTTTACAGCACCATACAGTGTGTTGGTTTAAAAAAATAAGAGAAATAAAATAAGAAACTAAACTAGACCTTATCTGTGAAATCAGTTTGGAAAAAGTACAGTCGGAAACAAAAGCTTGTACCAAAGTGGATTTTTTGGCAGAAATTTATTTTAATAATGCGCATCTTTAATTACAAGTCAAGCTGGTACAATAAATAAACCTACTTGAAGCAAATGGCATTAAATTTCCCCCAAAACATCGCGTAATTGGACAGGCAGAGCCGGTTTAATTACCTGAAGATTTCTACGAGAAACAGCGACACCTTATTATGGATGACATTTATCATTACATTGGCGAATTTTATATGACTGTTTTTAAGGGCCGCGACCGCCATCTTGACTATGCTTGTAAGGGTTAATTGATTACGTAATACTAAACTTTCAATAACCGTTGACATAAGAAATCCCTTTCGAAATTGTTATTAAAACACAAGACAATACAATATAACATTAATCTTTTAAAAAACTTGCCACGTGTCGTGTTTATAAGCAAACACTAGGTTTAATAAACGACTTAATTAGATTTTAAAAACATCACTCTCTCCCTTTAACACGACAAATAATTTTCCCAAATGTAACACTAATATTTTTTTTAGATTGTGTATTATATTATATATTATTGTATTAATTGTGATGAATCTTTGATGTTCGAATAATATATAAATTTAATTTAATTTAAGCAGTATTAAAATAAGATATAAGGGTCATTTCGAATCACTATTCCGTAATTTGAAATGTATTAATAAAAAATAAAAATAAATCTCTCACAAAAATAAACCTAATCCCAAACTAAGCTCTAGGCTTGTACTGTGGGCTCTAGACAACGATAAACATACTTATATATATAGATAAATACATACCTAAATACATAGAAAACATCCAAGACTCTGGAACAAATATTCGTGCTCATCACACATAGCCTTTACCGGGATTTGAACCTAACTTTATAAATGATTTATTGGCTAAGTATATACTATTGAAAAGCAATTTGAAGAACGATTCAATCCTTATAAGTCAATGAAAACATCAATATACATTAACAAATCTTAAAGCCAGATTAGGCGCAAAACCAAACGGACATTTGCCATATTCGGCGACGAGGCCGTAAAAAAAAAACAAAAAACTCGCTCAACGGGTTTTGCGTGTTAAGAAGGCTGCTAAAAAGCGTCTAAGATATAAGATATATCTACGATTGTATTTATAATGTAAGAACAATGGTATTTAATAATTACCGCCGGGGTATATTGTGTGCCTATGTTTCGAAGAAGAGGCAGTGATCGAAACAATGGAATTAGAATTAGTAAACATTATCATATACATATCACGAGATTCAATGGAATTACTGCCAGTCGTATCATTTTGAGGCCGAGGTAAGTAAAAAAACGGTATAATGACTAGCACCATAGCCAGAGGTTCGACTTTTGAATCCCGCAGACGACAATTAAGTAACCTTAAAATCGCCGCATAAATTGATTTTGAAGATACTAATTTGCCAGTCGGTGAGATTCAAAAATCGAACCCTAGTACATAAGAATTCCATCTTACGGCCGTTACAGGCGCGGCCCACTCCGCGATTTACATTGATCGCTACAAGACATGCCGGTTACCCATCGGACGGGTACTGTTCAGTGGCTGCCACGCATCGGAACGCACGCGCACGCTTATATCGTTAATATAGTTTATTGCAAGTGAACGTGCCGCATTCGTCTGTTTGAGTGTTGTATTGTTTCTGTTAATTATTTATTAATATTATCGTCCTTTGTAAAAAAAACTAATCAGTATTATATTTTTTTATTATCCATCTTGTGTGAGCACGTCGGACACTGCTTTATAAAATTTAATACGTCACGGTACATTCCCGGCCAAAAATACCTTAAACTTATCCTTCGGTGTGTTTTAAAAACTCCCATATGACCTGAAGTTGGTGGTTCATGGTTTTCGGAAATGACCTTAGTGCGATTTGACTCAGGAACGACTTCTTTCCAATCAAAATCGTTTGTCAAAGAATACTTCCCCTTACTGTATCTGTAAAGAACACCATTTTCGATGCGATAGTTCGGGTAGTTCCTTGGAAAAGATTGACAACCTGAGTAGACCCTATTAAACCACACGTCGCTCGCGATTGCTGATGTTGTAGTATTAATTACTTCCACCTTCATCAATCGAGAGAGAGCATCAGGAATAACATTGTCCTTACCCTTTCTGTGCTCTATTGTAAAGTTATATTGCGACAAGCGACAACCCCAACGGGCAAGACGTCCTGTCGGATTTTCTAAATTCATAAACCATTTCAAGGATGCATGATCAGTGACAACAGTAAACGGCCTAGAACCTAGGTATGGTTCAAATTTTTCAACAGCATACACTACCGCTAACGCCTCTCTCTCTGTTGCACTGTAATTTCTTTCATTTTTATTTAAAGATCTACTTATATAAGCTATTGGATGGTCGGTTCCTTCTACTTCCTGCGTTAGCACGCCTCCGATTCCATAGCTAGAAGCATCACAATGTACTGTGAATTGCTTAGTAAAATCCGGACATATCAAAACTGGAGCTGATACTAATCGGTTCTTTAAATCGACAAATGCCCGATCAGCATCCGTGGTCCAAACGAACTTAGTCTTTGAGCTAGTAAGCGCATTAAGAGGTGCAGCTATTGTAGAAAAATTTCTAATAAAACGTCTATACCAAGAACAAGTACCCAAGAACATTTTTACTTCTTTCGAGTTCCTTGGCACTGGAAAATCAATAACCGCACGCACCTTACTAGGATCCGTTCTTAAACCGCATTCGTCCACAATGTATCCTAAATATTTGAGTGATTTTCGGAAGAAATTACTCTTTTCAAAATTAATCGTTAAATTTGCCTCTTTTATCCGTTGATGTAATCTATTAAGCAATAGTAAATGAGTTTCATAATCTTCTGATACTACTATTACATCATCTACATAACAAAAAACTAGTCCTTTACTCACTTCACTGCAAAATGGAGTACCAAAAAGCATGTCCATTAACCTTTGCTGGCGAGCTGGAGCTCCGCACAGTCCAAATGGCATGACCTTGAATTTAAAAAGACCCTTACCGGGTGCTGTGAAGCTAGTCTTCTCCTGTGACTGTTTATCTAACTTTATCTGCCAAAAACTTGCTTTGAAATCTACCGAACTAATGTATTTTGCATTTCTCAGGCTATCTAAAATTTGGGGTATGTATGGTATTGCATAAGCATCCCCTTTGCTAATTGCATTTAGTTTTCGACAATCTAAACAAAATCGCCATGTCCCGTCTGATTTGGGAACCATAAGGACTGGATTATTCCACGGGCTTTCACTTGGTGTAATCACATCCATTTCAAGCATTTTATCCACTTCCTTATGTAATTCTTTAAGCTTTTCCGGAGACATAGGATATGGTCTGCACTTAATTGGCATAGAATCGCCAGTATCAATTTTGTGTTCTACTAAATGTGTTCTACCCAAGCCTTTACTTTCAAAAGATATTTCTACAAACTTTTTTATTACTATTTCGGCTAATTCTCTTTGATCAGAAGTCAACGTATCATAAGCTAATACATTGTTGAGTTGTGTATCTATATTAGCAGCATTTTTAATATATTCTATTGGCTTTTTGATATAAGTTATATTCTCAAATATTTCAGGCATTAATGAAAATTCTTTCCAAAAATCTACTCCAAGAATGATATTCGATACTATCGATGGTATGACATAAAATTTAATTATTTTAGTCACTCCTTTAAAAGAAATCGGGAGTGAGATAAAACCAACAGTACTACAGACTGAACCATCTGCTACTGTGACTGATTCCAGAGAATTCACTATCGAGTAACCTAAGTTAACAAAACGTTCATGTGCGACATTCCCTATAATCGAAATAGCTGCACCGGAATCCAATAATCCACAAACTGTCAAATCCAAAATGTCTACATTTAAATAAGGCCGAACATCGTTGTACGTACTATTACAAATAACCTTGCTAATCTAGCTCCTAGACTATCCCTATTTTTCTATTGCGTGGTAACGTAACGCGTTCGTTACATTATTTTATGTATTTTATTAATCATATTAAATTATTTAAAAATAAAGCAACATTATTTTGCATTACTGTGGGTTACAGCAAAGCCAATAAAATGTGGCCCGACGGTCTCCAAATTATGAAATTAATTATTTTAGAGATAATTAATGAAATAATGTTATAATATTTGAATTGTATACATTTATTGCTCTCTATATTGAATGCAAGAAATAAATGGGCAATACATTATTATTTTAATTTTAGTCGTTGACAGCCCTCACTCACTATTGCGACGCGGCGAGTGAGCCAATTCATTTTCACCGTTGGCACACAGCCTTAACGTTCCGTTTGGCTTGTGCTGGAGTTGACGACGTCAGAGGGCCATAAACCACAATGTTTTGGCTAAGAAAAAAGTGGCTTTTGTAAAGATCAAAGGAGTGTACCTTCTGTACTTGTACTATTATCTATTAGCCGTTAGTGACTGTTAAGTCGTTTTTTGAGACGATTTTTCATATACACGTTTGAAAAAGGAACGAGTTTATTATCTCTAAAATGTGTTTGTAAATATGAGATAGTGTTTAAAAAAAAACGGTTTTTTCCATTAATAAGATACATACTCACTCACTATGTAGAATCATTCTCACCTGAAGTTGATGTGTTTTATGTATTAACTGCAGATTCTGAAACAAAACAGACAAACTTTAAAGCTGTTGTCTAGTTTATAATAATTTTCTGACACTTGAAACTGTTTTATAATATTTTTAAGAACACGTTACCAATCGCTCAGTTATTATCGAACGCAATTTTTAAACGTTAAAACTTATAAAGTAAATAAGTATTAAGAAAATGCGTTTAGTCAAAGACAATGAAGCCGTGCATCGAGGAAGTTAACTAAATGCAGAGTCAGCAAAAAAGCATCGAACGATGATGTGTGTAATCTGTGGCAGG
The DNA here is from genome assembly GCA_949316455.1 of Acleris holmiana. Taxonomy (NCBI): domain Eukaryota; kingdom Metazoa; phylum Arthropoda; class Insecta; order Lepidoptera; family Tortricidae; genus Acleris; species Acleris holmiana. The sequence continues at coordinate 2,717,780 of OX438766.1, forward strand.
TTTTATGGACCAAGGAAGCGCGCAAACCGCCATTGTTGTCATCGACGCATTGTTTCTGTACCAGTGGGTGCATCGGTCGTAGTGCATAACGAATTACGTGTATAATTGTCGAACCACGTTTCCGCTGTAATATTAAATGAATAGGTACTTCGAGGATTGTTTACTCTCTTTGCTTTTTGTTTTTCGTCTTATGTCATTGTCTCCAGATGTTATGTTACGTTGGCTGCGAGTGATTGTTTGAACTTCCGTTTTCATTTGTATCTTCGTTTGATAAATACGGTATATTTTTTAAAGAACTGCTTAGTTAATATTTTCGTTAGTTTCTCTAAAATATTCTACGATTTGTACGTCTTGATTCCTTAAACAACGGATTACTTGAAATTTATAAAGTATGCTATCAAAATAGTATTATAAATATAGATTGAGTAATGATGGTTAGATGTTTGTCTTTCAATCACTAATGAAAGGTTTAACCGAGTTTTCCAAAATTCGATGTATTATAGGTGCTCATAGCCCATACATTTTATTATCTTGGCATACAGCCTGGTAATGCCTTCACACATTATTGGTAAATAATGAGATGATGTATACATATATGGCATCAGACACAAAGAGACATATTTTAATTGAAAATCAAGGGAACGTACAGAGTGTAACACAGTGGCATTTTTATGGTGCATTCTTGCTTGCGTGCAATATTGATAAACGACCACAGATTACATAAGATTAATTTTAATTGTGCCCATTCATTACACGGCACCAAAACAAAGTCTTGTAATCGCCAGAGCCTCAAGCGACCAAAACAATAAAAAATCTGCCCATAGAGCTATCGCAACTAGCTAATGATAAATTGCTTAAGTGCTAACAAAGAACATGTGGGAGAAGCAAGTTTCAACAGAAATGTGGAGCTAAAATTAATACAGTCAGCATAGTAAGCATTTGTGCTGTTTCTTAAAGGGTTATGGTTGGTTTTCGCATGGCGGTATTTTTTGCATACATAGTTGGTCACGGCGCATGCTCGGTCAGTGGCAGCGCGATAACGTTGCGCGGGTGCAATTCGCAATGGCGGCGTGCCGGGATGCTTGATTATTTTATATCGCGATATTTTTATTCCATTTTCAAACATAGGTATTTTTTTCTCATTTTTACTGGAGTATTTTTGTCTAACTCTAGGCTATTAACTAATGTCTAATGCTGTTATGTTAAAGCGTTTGACAATTAAAAAAAAAAGATATCGCTATCGCTGCGCTTAGTAGCCAAATACTGGCTAATATTTAGTTTGTAAACCGCTGCAGAAGTGATTAGGTTCTTTATTTTTTAAGTTTTATTCCTTGCTACTTTATATCCTTCTGATAAGAATATCCTTGTATATATCAGTATCAAAAGTCAATCACCTCTAAGTTATTTATAAATCCAATAAACAGTGGTAATGCTAGTGGCCCGGAAACCTTACAAGTGAGTGTTAAATGGAGCGCGAATCTTATACGTATCAGGATTAAGAACAGCGCCGATACCTTTGCCTGACGCGTCGGTGCGTAAGCTGTTTGGTGTCCTTTTAGACGATAAACGTGTAAAATGTTTATAAGGCGAATGGGAACATAAATAAGTTTAACATCTGATTTTTATAAGATTGGGTTTTATTACCTACTACATTTTATGACGCCTTGTAGGAATACATTTTAGAAAAGTCGTTTTTAAACTAAAATATTTTGATTTTTAGGGACGTTTTAAATCAAACTAACCACATGCTGTCATCAAATGTCTATTGTTTTTTCTCAAGTCAGTTCTATAACGCTCTGCAGATTTCTCAAAAGTACTCCAAACAACAATGCGCGGTTGTGTTTATGAAGCCAACGACTCCAAACACATTAACTAACTTACATACTTACATACTCTTCAGTCCAGTTTAATTTCACTTAGCGCAATTGACCAGATATAGCTTGGTTCATGTCCCTCCGCAGCACAAGAGCTCTTGTTCAAAAAGTAAACAGTAATTATTATACCAGCGACGCGCCCTCTCTTCGCTTTGGTTTATGTGAGTTTTTTGCATAACACAATTAAACTTTATTTTTCCATACATTGCGTGAAAAATACTGCGCATCAAAATCTGTTGCGTGGTTTAGGAGTTAGCGGATATGCAGACAGACGCGGAAATCAACTTTGTTTTATACTATGTATGTAATATAATAAAGATAAAGACGATTACTAGCATAGGGAGGTATTTAATCTTAGTCCTCAGAGTTGAGAGATGTGAGAGCCAACTTGCTTAGTAAGGCGGCCCTGTGTTTATTTGCCTCTACCACGTGTTTTGAAGTACTCTATATTGTTCAGTTCAGTTTTTATATATAACTAGCTGCTGCCCGCGACGCCGTCCGCGTATTAAAATAAAACATAGCCTTTGTTACTCAGTGATGCTACAACATCTAGTGATAGAATACTTGCTGTTGAGTTTTTGTGTTTATTCGTTACATACATACAAATTCCTCTTTATTATATTAGTATAGATGTAGATAAATAATGGTTTATGGATGGGTGTTACGGAAAACTCACTAGACCGAAGCGAAGCTTATATTATAGTAGGTATGGGGCGAATACGATACTGTATTTTGTATTGTATTTCTCTATAAATATCGTTGTCAGTACATTAAAATTAAATTAAATTAAATTAATTTATTATTTGAACAACAAGATTCATTACAATTAATAGTTACAAAAATAAAAATAAATTGAACACATAAACACAACATTTTAATAGTTTAATAGGCACGATGGAGCTTCATGCAGTGAACCAAGTTAGGGCAATCAAACCTACTTGCTATCATGTCCAGGATCCCTTTGCTGCTCCCGCGCGCCTATAGTACGTATTGTGCAAGCCTAGAAATTATTTTGGTTCTTGGTCATCTAGTAGAAGGTCCCCTGATATTACACAAACACATACATAACATCACGCCTTAATTCCCAGAGTGGGGTAGGCAGAGCTACAGAAATACAAACAAATCTAAAAAGACTTGTTGATAATTCTGTAACCACATTTTGCAGAAGTAGGCTAAGATGTTTACCAGATATTATTTATATTAATAAACCAACAATATACGAGTAAGACCAAATACTTAAAATATTCAATAGGTAAAGCAATTAAAATATCGATTGTAATTGGAATCTAACGACTTAGATTCACTGCCATGATATCCTTTTAGAGAGTTACAATACGAAATGCATAATGATATTTGACCCCGTTCCGGATTTCCCAGCCACCTAGCTCGTATTTGTAATTGTATACAATGATTCATTCATTTCTCCAAGTTTCGGATGAATGGACCAAAGCAGCACAAACAAATTTAAGTAGTAAGTTATAGCGAATAAGAGATTATTTGCACTGTCGACTTTCGTTTTGCTGACCTATAGTGTACTGACTGGTGAGTCAGAGGGCATCGACGTAAGCTGGAGACGAAGGTGTGGGTCAATGTTCGTGACGAATATCTAGTGATGTAAGGGAGATACTCATACAATCAATTAAACCTGTGTGATGATGATGAGGTGATGACACACGGAAGAAATTAATTGGCGGAAAAAATGTGGATTTACAAAGCTAGCGACAATAACGTTATGGTGTTCTTTTGAACAAGCACACTGGCCACCTGATGGTAAGTGAGATCTGAGACACAAAGACATTTGCATCCATAAAAAAAATCTTGGATGGAGGATGCAGTAAGACGAGCGTAATTTTTTGTGTTATGATCAGCCTAATTTCGCTCGCGTAATTTCTGCTGCATTAGGTTTCACACAAAACTACTGTTTAATTCACACGGCGACGCATCCCTAATGAGTTGAAATTTTGTATGAGACAAAAATTACGCGACTCATAACTCAAAAAATTACGCTCATCGGGCTTCACCCTTGAGATTTTTTTTATGAATGCAAATGTCTTCGGGTCTCAGATCTCACTTACCATCAGGTGGCCAGTGTGCTTGTTTAAAATAACACCATCACGTCATCCTCGCTAGGTAGACTGCAAATGCGTTGCCAACCCTAAGGACTACGGAATGCCTCAATGCTAGTAATTACACCGGTTGTATATAAATACACCAGGATACAAAAAAACACCGCTGCTTGGAGGTAGGGTAAAAGATAGGAGATAGCGATCCAGACGAGGGTCTTATTATTTACTAAAGTGTTCGAGCAGGGACTCAACTCCCAAAATCGAAGTTACGTTAGCCCCTTTCGATTTTACTCCGAATAAAGAATGACAGAAATAGAGGAGTTTAGAATTTTGTATTTTGGAGTTCTCCATCAGAAGAAAATACTCCTGTTGTGTAGGACTGAATCACGATATGCGATAAATTAACGCCAAATGTTTCGATTATCTCCTTTAACGATGTGTCACCTTAAGCCATCACGTAATGTATGTCGAAGAATTCAGGTTTGAAACACTTTCTCTGTGTTTGCATAATCTAGATAAAACTGTCAAAAATGAGTTAATACATTGTAATAACTATTGACTTGAAGGTAAATCAAGATGGCGGCGTTATCGGCGCACACGCCGGTTATCAATCACAACTGTTTCATAATTCGAAAGTGAAGGTGCTTCCGCTGAGATGGAACTGATGGAGATAGCATTTAGAGCTGTGATAAAGATTCATGGAATTTCAATAACTATAACTAACCAATAGTCAGTTTCGAAATCGTTAAAAGGGTGTACATACGAGTATATAGGTACAATTCGCTTCGGAATGGTAAAATGCAATTGCAAGTTACATTTACTCTCATACGAGCACCATGTATTGGTTATGTTTGATTTACCGCTAGACGCATCCCTCAATTGATTTTAAACCCCCGATATCTGTGCATCTGTCTGGGGCATTCTTAGCTAGATTTTATGTAAAATTGATTGGGCCGTTTATGACCTAGCAGTTCTGGCATTGGGGGTCGCTAACGTTACGGGGGTGTGTTACTCAGGAACAGAAAACGGGTCACTTTCTATGGAAATTCTGTACTAAGTGACCCGTTTTCATTGCTCTTGACTATATGTTATAGTTACGCATCTACACTGAGACAAGTAAGCAGTTCGCCCCGAATAGAAACCTGGAGATTTCCGCTCTTATCCTGTACCCTGGATCCAAATTATGCTCCAATAAAAAAATTGTATTTACCGTCAACGTTCCGTACGTCGTAATGAAAAAAACTAACTGCTTACCGTCTGTCCGTCTGTCACAGCCAATTTGTTCCGGATCTACTCGACCGATTAAGTTGAAATTGTGTATATATGTTATATTTGTTACTGAAACACGGACGTGTAACGTAAATTAATGAATTTTAAAGGGAGACCACTTTTGGGGGCATATGAGAAGTTTTAAAAAAACTTGTACGAACTGTACCATGTCACATGTCAAATGAAAGGGCTTATACGGATCGATAGGGAGGAAGGAAGGTTAGGGTTAGCAAACATATTCTCAACTTTTCAAGACGTATATGTGCTTTGTCAATTTTATCATCGCACCAATACTAAAACGTACTCCGCAACATAAAATACTGCAGGAAAAGAAAGAACATAACGCAGCTTCAGAACAATAATGACCCAATTCAAAATTTCAGTTTTCCAACTTCAAGTCATAAATTTATTATTATAGACCTAATTCGAAATTTTAAATTTCTGAATTAGGTCACTATTGTTCTGAACATGCGTTAAGATAGATGTCCGAGTGCTCGTCGCTGTAGTAGTGTTGTCACTATACTTTGAATTGCCATAAATAAAATAAGATCAACTGTACTTTTATCACCAGCACATTTTAGCGATTAGCTTTTGATATTTCACACGCCAATTTTCAAATATAGAACTTATTTTCAATTTAAATCACCTGTCATTTACTCATATAGTTCGACTGTATTTTTTGTCATTTGGAGAAATTTCGATATGGTCACCATATTTATCGAATTCGATTTAACAAAAAGTTTACTTCTACAACACATGAAAATGTTTTGGGTAAATTTATAAATGAAAGTAATATCACGACGCAAATAAATATATTCTCTTATGTCTTGTTTGTAAAACCATTAACTCTAGCAAATACACTGTTAGCAATTCTTATAGGTGTTCCAGACAGCACTTTCTAATGGTCAGTGCAGATTGTAGTGTCATTGGTCCGGGCCACGCCCTGGAACCGGCCATGTTATTCTCTTCTAGATTCGCTTTTCAACTCAACGGACGAATTATTAACCGGCGAGGGTAATTACACAAAAGATCCCACAGGGTCGAAATGTTTTTTTTTGTTGTTTTTACTTTATTTATAGTTTATTTTCAGGTACCTTGTGTGTTGGATGAATAAAGTTTGTATCCATCTTACGTGATAAGATAAGGTAAGATGAGATAACCGGCGAGTTTAAGTGGTCCCGTCAGAGAGTACAAACAACATTTTAAGGCGTGCATGCTCAATTAAAGCTTTAAAGACGCCCGTATCGAAAAGAAGACGTTTTTTACCTAGGTACTTCAAAGAAAGGAGGAGATTCTCAGTTTGTCGGTTTTGTTCGGCTGGACTGATTTAGAAAATTATTTTGTTTGACAGGGTATATAGGGGCTTCCGAGGTGGTCATATGTCAACAGGACAGGATCTGATGATCGGATCCTGGATAAATGGAGGGAACAGTTCAAATATTATAGGCACACCTATTTGGGTATTTGAAGACGGCGTATCGTTTTCTAAAAAAAATATTAAGAGCGCCTCTGTTTGAGGTTTGAGGGTAGGGAAAAATATACTAATAATGCGTCTAATCCGAATTTTAAATGCGTATTATTACAGACTTTTATGTTACGAAATTCGTATCTCTTGAGTAGGGTGTTAGTCTAGCAACAACAAGAAAAAAACTACAATATAAAATAAGCAGTTTCTATTTTTAATTTGTGTCTAATCAGTCAAAATTAATCAGAAAAGCAGGTTCGTTCATTAACACATTAATGTGTTGCCAGCATTTATGACGCGACACAAATCAAATTAAATACGGACAGCCAACCCAACAGGTTAATTGATTTTTAATGAGGCAACATTGACACACTTGACATTTTCATATCGGAAACTTTCTTTCGTAGAACTGGAGAAAATTATTGCAGAAAATTCATCACTTCCGAACAAAACATTATGGATCTGGTTTTAGGATTGTGAACCAGAGAGCTGGACAGGCTACTGTTTGACGCCATTTATCTAGCTCTACTCGTATCTCTGTCTCTTTTCATAGACTGCGTTTGTGCGAACGAGATGGATACTGTCGCGCTACACTTAAGCTTTCTTAAGAGGCCACACATGCTGCCACCGCTATTTGTGATGCTGACTGTAGGTACAACAATTATGGCTAAGGGCGAGTTGTTTCATCCGTAGGTAACTGAAATAATGGTTAAAATTCGTAATCATTTGTTAAATCTGCACAAAATCTGTCACAATTTCATTTAATTTTTTGGAATTTTAACCATTACTTCAGTTAACTACTGATCAAAAAATGGGTCCTCGTGATAGTCGAGTGTCATGTTAAAAAAAGCTTTGCATCTCTTTCATTCGGTGTCAATGTGAAACCATACATACTTACATTAAATCGCGCCTGTTTCCCAGAGGGGTTGGCAGAAACAACTTCTTTCCACCTGTTACGATCCTGATAAATCTCTTTCGCTTCTTCCACATTCATACATCGGGTCATGCATGCACGTCGGTTTCGGGTACTTAAGATTCGGCCATTTTCCAGTATTTCCCCAATGTGAAACCAGTTAATGGCAAATAAAACCAACCTAACGTAACAGTTGGTAATCATAAAAAAAACTAATTATAAAATGCAAAGCAGTTACAACCGAAAGTGATTCGTACGCAGTTTACGTAAAGACAGTTAATTACGTGTGTAATTATTTGATTTGCGATTATTCATTGAATTGCTGAAGCAAGCAAATCAATCGAAGGAGTAGATGCAATGTCAAATTCTTTGCTTACAACGACCGGATGCTAGAAATATTCGATTTCCTGTGTGCCAATAGCAAATATCTCGACATGTTTGATTGAACAATCAATTACCTATGTTTGATTATAATCTGCACTACCTCTATATCACTTTGCTTGAGGCTGTCTTGCTTTTATATTGCTATCACATTGTTGATGTTGCTTTAATTTACTTGACAGTGAGAGATAGTATAACATGATCACTGTTATAATTTATCCTGTGATAAAAGTATTAAATAATACAAGTACCTAATTCTCCAATCAGCTTTCGAGAATAAAGTTTTTCGGTCATACACAGATTTAGGTTACCGTCTTTCCTGTGGACACACCGAAGGTTAACGTTTTTAAAGCCTAATTTTCTGGCTTAGCCCATTCCCGCAAAAACGCCGCCAGGACTGCTTTAGTTAGACGTATCATATAAAAACATAACTTATATGCACACTTTTAACTATTGATCACAGGCACAGAATAAGTAATAGTACAACCACAGGAGAGACAACTTTTGTTTTTAAGACCCTTATATTCTTGTCAACATTTTAAGAGGCCGTACACGAAATTTTGCCGATTTCGTTGATTTTCGTGATTTTACAGACGTGATTTTACTGTTGAAATACTTTACTTCTACAAATTTTAATGCGCAACACGAAAGATAATTTCGGTTTTCAACGAATGTATGAAATACTTTTTTGTTTTTATTATTTAATTTTGATTAATCGACCTGAAACCGGCGACTGTTTCGTGAGTTTTGCTGTAAGAGGTTTAGAATATCGCATATTCACGAATCGTTTTGACGTCTTAAAGGTATGAAAAACTAGCAATTGATTGCTGTAAAAGTTGTCTAAAAAAATTTATGAATTATTTTTTACCAACTTTATATATTTTTTTGTGTAAAAAAATTATGAGCTTGGTAAAATTTTATAGAAAATGAACAAAAAATAGTTTTAAATTTCGGCTTCTTAAAACACTCGTTCATAAATTAAAAGAACAGTAATAAATTTCAGTTCAAAATCAATCCATTACCTTAAAAACACATCCAAAACTTAAAAATTAAATAGCAATATATAATGTTTTAAAATAACCTAAATCCCGAATTTAAATTCTCGACAAAGATAAAAAAGTAGCTCATTCATTCGTAACTCATTTATTCGATCATAACTGAAATGATATATCATGATGTGTATTAAAACTTATAGAAAAGCAGTATTTAAACTGTAAAATCACGAAAATAAGCAAAACTGGCAAATTTTCGTGTACGGCCTCTTAACATTTAATTCAGAATTTATATTATTTCACCACGTCCATTAGTTTCTCTATACAACATCTACTTCCACAAACCTAAAACTTGACTGGTAGAGAATGCTTCAAGCTTTAACTATAACTTTTGTACACATTTTAGGTGTGAAATAAACTTTTAAAGACAAACTGAATGCCTCCAAACAGCCTCGTAATCTTCGCTTCCACTGCATCACACGCACAAAATGGAGATGTTGAATCGAATCAAGCGCAAAAGGCAAGTGGCATTCACATAAGAATGCCACTCGGTGCACTCGCGGCGCGCTGTCTTGGCTGCGTGCCCACGCGCACCCATAAAGCATTCAATGCCCGGCGGTTTAATTTTCATAGTAAGTGTCCCCGTATGGAGTTCCTGGCTCTGTGCTGGATGCCAAATAGGTGGTAAAGGTAAGGGTCCGGAAGGCAGAGGACATTTTATAAAGACTATCTTTTGCTTCTGACTTCCCTTAAGCGAGGATTTAGGACTTAAACTCCGGCTCTCGTTTTTTTGTTTTTAATTTAAGTCTAATTATCAGTTGCAAAATAACGATAAAACATTAACATAAATAAATAAAATAAATATCACAGGCAGGACAATGTCGCACGAATTGACCTAATCCCAAATTAAGCTCCTCTTTCTAGGCTTGTACTATGGGTACCTAAACACCGATAAACTTACTTACATAGAGAAATATATACTTAAATACATGGAAAACATCCAAGACTCAGGAACAAACACAAATATTAGCCCTTACCGGGATTTGAACCCGAGACCGCCAGCTTCGCAGGCAGGGTCACCACCAGGACAACTTGTCGTCATATAATTACATTGAGATAAACAATTCGTTGATTTGGAGATACGGACACTTTCTTTGGAAATAACTGTTAAACGGTATTGAAAGTGTTATATGAACAGGGCCTCTATTTAACTCGGTAAGACAATATTGCCTTTGGCATTACTGTCAAGTAAATAAGAGCTATGAAAACGTTAACAATACGGAAACACGTCAAAAACAAAAGGGTTTTTTAGACTTAACAGAAGCGCTTGGAGCTAACCCATGTGCTTCTGTTTAGTCCACCAGAGTAAATATTCTTTAACCGAACAATTGGCCTCGCGTGTGATATCCAAGGACTTATTTCTTTCAGGGATCGTTACCGGTATTCTGAGTACCGGTTTTAAATGAGGTATAACCGGTTATAATTGCATTTCGCTATTTATATCGCTAAAGCTCTGATTAGCGGTATAATGAATACCGGTATTCAAGTATATTATCGGTTAAGCCAATTGAGAACAATACCTCTTTTTGATACTTTACGCCTAAAAACCAAACCAGTAAACATGTCAGTGTCAATATACTCGTTTATTTGTTTCTCTAAATGTTATCGGTGCTATTACAAAAAACTCAGACACGCCTGAGACAAGTCTGAAATTACGAGTAGGGGAGACCGGGTATGGTTGTCACACGGGTTGGTTGTCACAGCAGCCATAACAGAAAACTGAACGAACCAATGAATTCATTGACCGGTGTCGAAAGACCGCGAGCGCTATATCTCCCTCCCCACTTCACCTCAGTCCGCTCCAGAATGCCGTGACGGAGCCGCGTGCGCTTATTTTTTCCCGCCAGCTAAAGTATTTTTTGGTGCATCTGTGACAAATCTCGTAAGTATACTCAAATTTTGTATATTAATATGATTGTTAGTGTATATTGTTAATGTTAAATATGTGTTTCATATTTATATTATTACGTTTTTGGGGCAAACATTGAATTGAATTTATTTTTGAAGGTTATTTGCGTAAACGTGATTTGGGGCAGGTTGTCACAGGTCGACGGGGGCTGGTAGTCACATGTGACAACCAACCCCATGCATGTCTGCTGCCTTTATTTTTTCCGCTGCTTGGGGTTTTGTTATATAAATGCATTATTTTTTTCAGAGCTAGTACAATGCCAAGGCAACACAAAAGAAAGTCGACTCGTGGACTTGTTTTACCAGCAGTAATGCTGCGTGCTGCAAGAGAAGAAGGAATGTATGGGAAATCAATAAGATCTGTAGCAAAGGATTATGGAATCAATTATCGCACCTTAACTAGGTATTGTAAAAAAATTACTACTGAAGAGATAAACAACGCAGTCGTATTAACACCTACTACGAAAATAGATCTTTTATAGAAGTTTATAGAAGTTAATCGCTGAAAGCGAATTTTGTTTTTGATTTTTTTTTCTATTTTTAATTACGAGTAAGACTGTCCATATTTAGACTGACTAAATATAATTCGATTCGTTAGGTAATTTTAATTACAAAATATGACGTCCATAAGGATTAGTTACTAATTTAGATTATATTTTTGTTACCAGAATTTTGAGCTCATTTATCGTTAAAAGCGAATTATGTTTTTGTTTACTTATTTTAATAAAAATAAGACATTTGTGATTTTCCTGGGTACAATTAGTTACGTACAACATTTATATCTTCAATAAAAAACTGATTTGATATAAATAGGTTTTATTTATTATTTTTCTGCCTTATTTTACTATGTGACTACCTACCCCAACACCTGTGACAACCATCCCTGACACGGGGTTAAATGTCACACTTCTCTTTTTTCATAAAAAAACTAATATTTCCTCCGCACGTAGTGTTAGCGAAAAAAAACGTATTTATATATAAACTAGAATAAATACCCTATCCATCCATATATCATTTGCCATTCTTATCTTAGAACAATAGTACTAAAAATGCAAAAGAAAAAAAATGTGACTTCCAACCCCGGTCTCCAAATTAATTACAGTCTAATTGACATCTTACTTATCAGGTGCAATGAATAGCGGTATTGAATACAGGTATTTAATACTTTAAATAGTGTATACATAGCAATTAAAACAAAAACGAATTGACGATAATACCTGTAATTCGAATAAAGGTTTTTTTTTTTGCGGTAACATTTTGTCAAATTAAATACAAGTATTGAATAAAACCGGTTTTGCAATCCCTGATTTCTTTAATAACATACATACATAACGTCACGCCTTTATTCCCAGAGTAGGGTAGGCAGAGCAACAGAATACCAACAACTCTAAACTTGTTGATAATTCTGTAACCACATTTTGCATAGTCAGGCTAAGATGTTTACCAGTGTCACAGAATAAGTAATAGTACGCCGTTATTCCCTTAGTCGCCTCTCACGACATCCAAGGGAAGACATGGAGTGATACTATTCTAACCCGGCAACCTCACGGGAAAAATATTTCAGCCCAGAAACTATCTCAGATTAGCTTCCTCGGCTGCGTGGTCAATGTGCCTGCAGTATCTAAAGTGCCTAGGCCTACACTGAAGGCCTACCAAGTTCCATGTAATAAAAGGGTCAGAGATATAGATGTAATAACTTTATCCTTTTGTCTCCCTGGAACTTGGCAGGTTTTAACTGTATACGATACGGTCTTTCCTCCAACCTCTCCGGTTTTACGCACGTGACTAGAATGCGCGATATGTTTTCTGGCGGCCATATTGACAAACATAAACTTCGAATGTATTGAGAGTATTTTATTCATAAGACGCTTGTGTCAGGTGGCATTCTAAAGCTGGGTATGAATTAGAGCAGCCTATTTTGCTCAAGTTCGTACGCGCTCACGCGCTGTGCGCGAGCAGCGGAAGAGCGGCGCGCGGCGAGCCGTCGAGAGTCGGTCTTTTGACCGTGCTCAAAGTCGCCTCGGTGTGCGTGCCTCGCGTAACTTTGACGTGTATCTGAGCGTGCCACGGGCGGAACAACAAGTTCTAACTTGTCTGTGGGCGAGGCGCGTACAAATTTGATAAAGTTGCTGAGCCGTTCCAATACCGAGGCGATTTCTTCTTCTTTTGTTAATAATTCGGTAAATTTATGATAAACGCAGCCCCAGCTGTCATCGTGTCAGACGCTATTTTGAAATGACGGCTCGCGTCAAGTACGCTGCCTCACCCGCGCATGTTTATGTGCAGCAATTTCGCGCAGGGCGAGCATGCCTCAGGCTGAGCCACTCAGATTCGTACCCAGCTTTATAAGAACGCGGTTAGCCTATGTCCCGGGTTTAATTCCCGCTAAGGGCAAATATTAGTTTAATGAGCCTGACAATTTGTTCTCAACGTCCACGGTGGTTAACGGGGCATTCTTAAAATATTTATAAGGACTCAAAGCCAATTTCTCTCATGTTGGTTATTGAAATTTCCTCACCGTTTATAAGACTGTTTACTTTTTTTCATGGTGTCATAACCAGTATTTAATTACATCGACATCTTTTTTATCGATATCTAATCCCTAAAAATTGACCCGAGTTATACCAGGTATGTTTATAAGTAAGAGGGTAAGTGAATTCGCGCGGCATCGTTCTACAATAGTGACATTTTAGTGTACATGGCGCAGATTATATGAATTCCACTGATGTGAAAACTTGTTAACTTAACAATCTATATCGAAATATCACCTGTCACCTATGATTATCAGGGTAGTGAAATAGAGGTTAGGTTTACTCTTAAAACTCCTTAAAATAACAAAAATAAATGTCAGATAATTGGGTAAGGACCAAATAGTTAAGCGTAGTTAACCATACAAACAACAAAAGTGAAAAAAGATCCGTTGTGTCACGAAAATTATCCCTACAAATGTATGGCTAATTTTCGTGTCACAACGGACAAAAAACAGAAAATTTAATTGAGTGAGTTAGCGTGGCCAACTTTTTGCTCCTTACCCAATTAGCAATAGACACGTATAATGACATCACATATGTCAATGATATGTAAATAGGCACCTAGGTCATTTCTTCAAACCTCAGTTGAGAATATTTAAACACTGGCCTCGAAAAAAACCCGAGTGCAACCTTCGCGTAGGAGTGCAATGAATTTTAAAATCACGGCAGTAAAAATACTTGGCGTGCTTTGCAATAATGTGATGTCAACTTGCAACACCTTATGGGAAACCCTGTGGTGTAATAAAGATAACATTAATTAGAAAATATGATAAGGTTATTCTGTTGCACTGTTATAATTAGTTTGAGTAGGGTAGGTTGAGCTACAGAAATACCAACAACACTAAAAAACCGGGCAAGTAATAACTAATTTTCTATTTAAAGTAACTGGTAGGTAGTATGATCATATTTTTATTTCTTATTATTTATTTGGATGTGTGTAACAATACAATAGTGTTAATAGATAATTAGTACTTTAGCTTTAAGTATATTATGTTGTGGTGCCCTGGCAGGGTGTCCATGTGGAGCCAACTAGTTTAAGACAACAACACCTGTCTGAAATGTGTATATGCCATAATGCGACAACAATGAATAAATAAATGAATAAATGAAAGTCAATTGGTGCCAAAAGATGATTTTAGTAGGTACTCGTATATAAACACTTTAATAGCGTGTATCTCAAGAACCAATGATGTATACTTAGCCATGATAGTTTTCCTTTAAAATTCGTTATATGTCTTTTCATTTAAGATTTTTTTCTGATTTTAACATATTTTGTAGTTTTGGCGGGGGGTGGGACGGTGACACTTGAGTCTAACAAAAATTAACGATTTAAAGCTTAATATTTTATAAACGGTTTGCTTAATCGAAGAACTGTTTTTACAACCCCCACCAATATTTTTGAATGACCTATCCAACGACACCCTACACGAGGGGGTAGACGCCAAAAAAAAATACATACTTACCCATGTTACGTGTAGGGGAGGTACCCTAAACAATTTTTTTTACTATTTATTGTACCACTTTTTGGCGTGACTAATATGCATATTCATGCCAAATTACAGCTTTCTAGTACTAAGAGTCTCTGCGCTAGGCTGCGGACGGACGGACGGACATGGCGAAACTATAAGGGTTCCTAGTTTGACTACGGAACCCTAAAAAAGACTTCTTGATAATTCTGTAACCATATTTTACATAAGATGTTTACCAGTGTATTAGTGAGTTTGCAAGCTCATCGCCTAACAGTAGGCACTACAAGCCTTTATTCCCTTCGCCTTTTACGACATCCACGGGAAAACATGGAGTGGCACTATTCTAACCCAGATACACGTTCGATAGATTCCAAACTAGGCTGAGCGTTGGGACCGACGGAGTCAGTTGACATCATGCGTAGAGAAATCCAAGTATGACACACGGACATGATACATAAAAAACAAGTGCTTTACATATAGCCTTGGGCTAAAAAGTACGTTAAACTACGAGTTAATAACCTTTGTGTAATTATTTGTTTACGCCAATTCCGCGTTCTCGTGTTACTTGTATAAGCAATAGGAATTAAATGTTATGAAATAGTTACCATCTGAAAAATGCTGAATGGAAATGTAAAGGTGGGTACGTATTAGAGCAGCCTCGGGTCGAGGCACGCACGGCTCACCTATTTTGCTCAAATTTGTACGCGCTCACGCGCTGTGCACGAGTAGCGGGCGAGCGGCGCGCGGCGAGCCGTCGGGAGTCGGTCTTTTGACCGTGCTCAAAGGCGCCTCGGTGTGTTATGGCTCTTGCTGCTGGGCACTTAGCCAAACGCGCCTCAGTGTGCGTGCCTCGCGTAACTTTGACGTGTATCCGAGCATGCCGCAGGCAGAACGACAAGTTCTAACTTGTCTGTGGGCGAGGCGCGTACTAATTCGATAAAGTTGCTGAGCCGTTCCACTACCGAGGCGATTTCTACTTTTTTTTGTTAATAATTCGGTGAATTATGATAAACGCAGCCGCAGCTGTCATCATGTCAGACGCCATTTTGAAATGACGGCTCGCGTCAAGTACGCTGCCTCACCCGCACATGTTTATTTGCAGCGGTTACCTATCATAATGTCGAAATTCGTTACTCCGAATATTATTAGCCCGAAAACGTTTCCCTTTTTTCCACTTCGCGTAATTATTGTTTGCCCGAAATTACGTTTCCCATATTATTATGTCCCCTATTTTTATTTCGTCGCAATTTCATTTCGCTTATGATTCGAATCGCCACTTATTGAAATCCCGAAGTTTCATTTGCCAACTATTTTATTTGGCGTAAAGTTTTACTTCCGAACTATTACTTTTTTTATTCTTTATCGCGGGGTCGCAGTTCTAACCTAACCTAACCCACTTTTCTAGTGCCAGTTTGTTTCCGCGGGGTCGCAGTTCTAACCTAACCTAACCCACTTTTCTAGCGCCAGTTTGTTTCCGCGGGGCCGCAGTTCTAACCTAACCTAGCTCACTTTTCTAGCGCCAGTTTGTCTCCGCGGGGTCGCAATTCTAACCTAACCTAACCCACTTTTCTAGTGCCAGTTTGTTTCCGCGGGATCGCAGTTCTAACCTAACCTAACCCACTTTTCTAGTGCCAGTTTGTTTCCGCGGGGTCGCAGTTCTAACCTAACCTAACCCACTTTTCTAGCGCCAGTTTGTTTCCGCGGGGTCGCAGTTCTAACCTAACCTAACCCACTTTTCGTGCCAGTTTTTTTTCGCGGAGTCGCAGTTGTAACCTACTTAACCCACTGTTCTAGCACGAGAGTCGCAAAAACCAAATCATAACACAAAAAAGCGACAAGCAACAAATTTCCAAATGCCGGGAATAATTAATAAAATCTGTTGCAATTTTTTTTATGGCATTCGGTGTAATGATATTAGGGGAAATGAAATTTAGGTGTAACGTAGCATCGGAATTATGAAAAGTGGGGTAACAAATCAGTTGTCAAACAATAAAGTTGGCAAACGTTCTTCGGGCTATTGAGTTTCGGGAAAACGTTAATTCGGGGAAACAAACCAGCGGCGTTTCGTAAGTATGGTAAACAAAGCAGATGGATTTTAAAAATTCGGGGAACTGTTTTCGGACAAGTGAAAATCGGACAAGTCAGTTTCGGAAGATCGATAGGTTACCATTTGCAGCAATTTCGCGCAGGGCGAGCATGCCTCAGGCTGAGCCGCTCAGATTCGTACCCAGCTTTATAAGAACGCGGTTAGCCTATGTCCCGTTAAGCAGTTCAAGGTTTAATTCCCTCTAAGGGCAAATATTAGTTTAATGAGCCTGACAATTTGTTCCTTAGTTTAGGACATTTTCTATGTTTTTAAACATGTGATTCTCCTCATAGTTACAAGCATAGAGCTGAGTATGTTCGGTCAATTTGTGTGATTTGTCCTCTAATATTTATATATTCATTCGTTTATCTAATATCCAGCCAAATTAAAATGGCGTGTTATGTTTGAAGTCACTTCGTTTTCTCACCCTCTCTTCAACTTTTCTCTCAAGAAATCTAAAGTAAAGGATGTAGATCTCTCTTAACCATACATTTACACACGCCGGTGACGGCGAAAGGTGTAGAAAGGTAGCACGCCCCTGCCACCCCGACAACGAGGTGTCGCGTGACCATCGTTGTATAATCCTACTAATATTATAAACGCGAAAGTTTGTAAGTATGGATGTTTGTTACTCTTTCACGCAAAAATTACTGGACGGATTTAGGTGAAATTTAGAATGAAAACAGCTTACACCTTGGATTAATACAGGCTACTTTTCATATCACTGTTCCCTCGGGAACTGATTTATACGCGTACGAAGTCGCGGGCGGAAGCTAGTTACGTTTATAAATATATTGTGCCTATGTAAAACTGGAGAATATTCAAGTCCTCTCTTTTCACTTGATAAACCGTCGACACCAAAAGATATGAATCTTAAGGTGTCGACGTGTATCAACTTATCAACATCACTAAACTCCATTTGCAGTTGTCATATTTATTCAACACTTTCATACCTAAGAACATACCTTAAACTGCTCCATTTTTCGCTGACACAACCCATTTCTTCGTAAATTAAACAATCCTTGGTGCAAAAATAGGAAACAAATGATGTACAAATTAGTTGCACGAAAGACAGCATCTTGAGGTTAATATTAAATAGTTTACGCATCAAAAATATCTAAGGATCAAAAATGTCCTTATAAATCAAGTACTTAGTTGGATTTTTTGCAATGTATAGGTTACATTATAAAATAAAGTGTGTAAGTATTCAAAAATAATAGACACTGAAGTTAATAATAATTAGTAGAACTGACATTCTAGACGGTAAAAACGATATTGCCTTTGACGTGTTTCCGTATTGTCAACGTATTGATAACTCTTATGTACAGTCAAGGGCAAAAAATTGCCGCTTTAATCGCTGTCACAATTTCATATGACAGCTTAAACATGACGTTAACTGGACAAGGTACTAAAGTGTATAGGGGAGACCTGTACAAAACCGTATACCGGGGTAAAACCGTATGGTGGCCTTATTCTTGTCAATAATTCAAATTTACCGCGTGCAAACCGCTCATCGGCGCCCGCCAATGGGATCTACTTGTCAACAGACACTGGTCGCTGCATGCACCCGCCGCATGGAATTATTCCGTTTTTTTGTTTTTCGACTGTTTTGATCTTATTTTGGCGTAAATTTACGTAGTAATCAGTGAATGACACTTGTTACGAGGTAAGTCTGCAATTGGTTTTGTAAAAGTGTGCATATTAGTTAGCTATTTACGATATTTACAATGCGTGAAACTTATATTTGATTGTACTTGTAAGTGACGTGTTTATACTTGAACCCCTCGGGTCACAACCGTACGGGGTAAAATCGTATCATATACGGTTTTGACCCGGAAGTAATGAATAAGAGTTTTTTTTATTTTATTGTTCTAGACAGTATTAAAATGCCGCGTAAGTACAAAAGGACGTCTAATAGACAAGAATGGAACTCGGAGGATATAAAAAAGCTATTAAAACAGTATTTGACGGAGATTTGGGATACTTGAAAGCAGCTCAAACTTATAATATAATGTTCCAAAATCTACATTACAAGATCGAGTCAACAAATTTAGACAAAACAACGATCTGTTTTTTTCAACACAAAAAGCCTTAGAAAGATTTAAACCTACATTTTCATCTGCTCAAGAAGACTTATTGGTTGAACATGTGTTAACCATGGAAAGACGGTTGTTTGGTCTCACTTATAAAGATCTACGCCGCTTGGCGTATCAACTTGCAGAAGCGAATAATATCGACCATGGTTTCAATAAAACCATCAAATTAGCTGGAGAAAATTGGCTAGTTGGGTTTATGAAGCGGCATCCACAATTATCACTACGAGCGGCCGAGCCCACATCTGTAGCAAGAGCCATGGGCTTTAACATGACAAGTGTAAACAATTTTTTTGATTTATTAGTAGAGGTTATAGATCAATATAAATTTCAGTTTACTAGGATCTTTAATGTTGACGAAACAGGTCTGAAGACAGTCCCTAAACAGACAAGCAGAATTATAGCTTTAAAAGGGAAGAAGCAAGTCGGTCTTGCTAGTTCTGCAGAAAGAGGTCAGCTTACCACAGCTGTCCTTTGTGTTTCTGCTTCTGGTAACTATTTACCTCCACTGCTGATATTTCCCCGTGTTCGCATGAAGGCAGAACTTTTGGACGGTGCTCCACCAGGAACAGTTTCAGTTTGCCATCCAAGTGGCTGGATACAAAGTGAAATTTTTGTTGAGTGGCTGAATCATTTCATATCTGCAGTAAAGCCCAAGAAAGAAGACCCGGTCCTACTTTTGCTTGATGGACACTCGACTCATACAAAAAATCTCCCATTAATTGAAAAAGCAAGGGAAAACGGAGTTGTAATGCTAAGTTTTCCACCTCATTGATATGGTGTCACCAGCTGATATCATGCCAATTCCCAAGATAAACACGAATAAAAAAAGGGCTACTGACCGTCGCAGAGGAAAAACAGCAATCTTAACGTCATCACCCTATAAAAACGAATTGGTTAATAATAAAATCATCAAAACAGTTAAATTCAATATTGATCAGCCTACTACAACAATTATTTGTAGGTTGACACGATCATCTACATCAAAACCTCAAAATAAACCGAACGTAAAAAATAAAGACAAATGCTAATGAGAATAAAATTGTCTATACTGTCTGGAAGAATATGCTAGCTAATTATGCTAGTCGCGTAAATGAAGGTTGGGTGCAATGCAGGGGCTGTAAACGCTGGGCTCATGATGGCTGCACTGGTTACGACTTAGAGGAGTTGATTGATTTTATGTGCAGGGCATGCATGGTGGCTCAGTGACTTCCGGGGCAATGTCGTACACAGTATACGGTTTTGTACAGGCCCCGGGGCAAAATCGGAAATGACATTAGTTTTGTTTTTTGCATTTAATTTAATATTCTATTACAACTGTCCAAAATTTGATGATGACATTATTTTCCTCATTAAACTTATTGATTATAAAGGTTTGTTTTATATTTTTGTGCTTCAAAACTAATATTTTACAGCCTGAAATCCTTAGCTATACGGCTTTACCCCGGTCTCCCATATTTCTACATATTTTTGCCCTTGACTGTACTTAACAGCAATGGCGGCCGAGATAAGAGAACTGTAAAAAAAACACAACATGTGATAACGTTTTGCTCCCCATAAACCCGATTTTTTAATATTATGTAGATATTTCGAAAAACTAGGTCTGTACGTTTTCTTCTCAGGAAAGAAATATAAACTAAAAAACGAAAAGCGGAAACGTACAGGCCTAGATTTTCATAATATCTACAACATATTAAAGAATCGTGGAAATCCGATTAGATTTAGGGGGTGAGAAACGTTATCACCCGGAGCTAAATTTGTATGGATTATTTTTGACAGAGCTACGCGAATTTAGCATCGCTTCACAATCATCTTAACGAACGCTTGAAACAACGCCCCGCTGCACGCACCGCCGTTCCGAATTTGTAGTCGAAGACTTCTGACCTACGTGCTTCTGGTGGTCGCTACATACAACTTCAAGTTCCTTGGGAAAATTGTTGCGTTAAGAGAATCGTTGTGTAATGAACTCCTTACAAATTAACTCGATTATGTAAGGCATAATGACATTCGAGATGTTTTCTCGCTTAAACAACCCGTTTAATGCGGTAAGATTAAGATTTCAACGTTATTGTTGATAATTATATGGCCGCATATCAGAATAAATGATGCTTAATAATACTTTAATATTTATTGTTATATGGGTGGGCATGAGGTTTGGTAGATTTGAAGGTTACTTCAGATGGGAGAAATCAAACCGGTTAATCATTAAATGAAAAATAAGTCAAGGTTCCTTTGTGGCTAGTTTGGACTTGGAACTCTGTGATCGATGTGATCATTCACGCGATAGAAATACGATTCCGTTGATATACGACTAGGTGTCTCTGTAGACACGCACGCATTAAACACGCATTCAACTGTTTGAATGCGTGTTTAATTTGATTGAATGTGGTTTCAGAAGTTTCAAATTGATAATTAAAACCAAAGTAATATGATATTGAAAAAACTTGTTTAAATCAGGGTGTTATCAGAAGAAACAAAAGAAAATTACAATCAATGGTGTAAAAGAGTTTATGTCACTTACGTCAATAAGTTGTTGTTAAGTTTATATTTTAAATTATTCGATACATAAAAACCTCCGATATGGCGACGTCTTCTTTGAGCACATAATTATCTCTTAAACGGCTCTACCAATTTTCATGAAACTTAACTTATAATCATCCCGATAAAACTAGCTTCGAAATTGGTCCATCCATTTTGGATACGTTGCCACAGGCAGGCACAAATTGTGACACACACACAGAGAAATATGTGAAACTTATATTATAAGTATAACACCTCTTTTTTTCGGAGGTTAAAAATTACCTACGTTTGTGATTAGAAGTACCAATGATGTTTTAGTAGACTTTACACAGGTTTTACATTTTGACATTACAGTTTCGACTAGAGTTAAAGGCACTTAATTATATTAGCTAATAATCTAGACAAGAGCCAGAAATTTCATTTCAGGAATTCCTAGTAAAACTTGTCTAGGCATCTGAGATAACAGAAACATGTGATACAGCGGAAATTATAACTAGAAAGAGGCACGTCCCTGCATACCTATGTACCAAACAAACACTTGTAGGCATTTTATGTTAAGCAACGAACAAAGATAAAGTTTCGGGAGAAACTTTCGAAATATTGCTCAATTCGCTTGAAGAAATAAGCCTGTAGCACTTATTTTATTTTATTTAAAGGCATTTAACACTACTTTAATAGTAAGGTTGCAATAGGTTATTTTCGTCGTAATTAATAAAAGGAAAAGTCCCTTTTAAAAACCTCCAAATAAGCAGGAGGATCACAGAAAATTCGATAAGATAACCGCCTTCAAAAACAATGACCTGTCAAGTTTTCTTAAGCTATTTGATAAGTCTATTTGATAAGTACTTAAAATAAATAAATATCACAGGAAAATGTCACACAAATTGACCTAGTCCCAAACTAAGCTCTAGGCTTGTACTATGGGTACTAGACAACGGTAAACATACTTAGATAGAGAAATATATACTTAAATACATAGAAAACATCCAAGACTCAGGAACAAATACTCGCGCTCATCACACAAATATCTGCCCTTGCCGGGATTTGAACCCGGGTCCGCTAGCTTCGTAGGCAGGGTCACTAACAACTAGGCTAACGCGTCGTCCTATATTACCTATTTCATGAACTGAAATATAGATATTCGGTCAGCTTTAATATGTAGATGCACTCTTTAGTGCTTTGTCACTTTAACGTCATGTTTAAACTGCAGCACTAACCTGTCTAAGGCGTTAAAACGACAAGGTTCAAATGTGTGCAGCTGACTGTACCTATTATAACGAAGTTGGCGGCAAGAATACGGCGATTTGATTCCAAGATGGCCGATTTATATGTATGTAAAGGGAAGTTAAAAAAAATAATTATATAGTTAAGGGCTTTAAATAAAATAAAACTTGATGGATTCCTTTGTGTAACGAATGTTACCCATATAGTTTGTTTGACTAACTTTCACAAAAGACACGATCGTGATTTTGTTTCCATTAAGCCTTTAACAATCTACAATTTTTTTGAAAACAACCCTATAACAGCTACATTATACAAATATTTGCAAATATAAATCTAATACAGTGTGTAAATGGTATACGGGCGTTCCTTTTAACTGTGGTTAGCACAACCCCTACTGAGCACATTTAGGCAGCTTTTGTTAAAATTAAATTAAAAAAAATAACCATCCAAAATAATTTAACACGCAATATATAACGAAAAATGCAATGAATTATAAACAAAAATAACACCTGACAGATGGACTTCGATGTACATTGCGGGTCGATAGTACGTTCAAAAATTAATAACGGTGTATACGTTAGCGTAATCAAAATAATTCTTTCTGTTAATGATTAGTAGAGTCTTAATCTATGTCCAGTTTTAATAAACGCCCGTATACCATTTACACACTGTATATAAAATTCTCGTGTCACGGTGTACGTTACTGAACAGGAGTTCAGAGGACTGAAACGGCTCGACCGATTCTTATGATTTTTTTTTGTGCCTATCGGGTAGGTCTGAGGCCAACATCTATTTTCCATACCCCTAAGTGACATGAAAGAAAAAAAATGCAGCAGGCGAAGCCGCTGGTGGGTCGCTAGTCTATAATATAAAAATGGATCGTAAAATGTGTTGGTAAGCGCATAACTCAACAATGCCTGGACCAATTTTACCAATTCTTTTTTTTAAATGTTCGTTGAAGTCCAAGGTTGGTTTTTACGACGAGAAAAACTCGAATAATTACCGGGAAAGTCAGAAATTTGCAGCGGGGCGAAGCCGCTGGCAGGCCGCTAGTAATTAATAAATATCACGGGACAATGTCACACAAATCGACCTAGTCCCAAACTAAGCTCTAGGCTTGTACTATGGGTACTAGGCAACGATTAACATACTTATATAGAGAAATACATACTTAAATACATAGAAAACATGACTCAGGTACAAATACTCTTATTTTATCTCGTTTTTATAGGCTTTTGGGAAAAATGAGTGGGTCATAAAAAGACCACAGGGTCTTTTTCCAAGGTGCACGTGCAGTGGATTGTGGATTCCTGCATCGTTACCTGCCCCCTATTTCACCATCGTGACAATGACACGTGACAGGACAATTCGGTATAGATTGCAAAGTTAACACGCTGATACATCACTGGGTTTCATATAAGCTGCGTCATGTACACTGAAATGTCACCTGTCATTGTCAGGATGGTGAAACATGGGCCAGGTCGTTTGAAATTGCTAGGCTTACCAACCTTAATTCAGATAATTTGACAATATTCTGGGAAAAAGTCAATCGATTATTTCCAATATTGGGAATTCACATCTTCTTTGAAGTCCCAGAAATTTTTTTTTTGTTTTATTACCGCATCATTAAGAATACCCAAGACACTTCCTTTTTCCCCGACTGTCCAAGAACAAAATTATTTGTTTTTTGGGTTTATATTTTATTACTTATGGCATGGAGAAGGTAATCTAACACACAGGCCACCTGATGGTCAGTGGGATCTGCAGATCTTACAGATCAGATCAGATTGACTTAAGACCGCAATAAGCGATGAGGACTAAGATGAAATGCCTCTATGCTAGTAATGTTACCGGTGGTCTTATCCCTACACCGAAACATGACAGTGCGAACACTGCTGCTTGGCGGTAGGTTAAAGGATAAGATGGTGGTAGCGATCTGGACGGACCTTGCACGAGTAAACAACTGGTTGCAACAAAAAACTCAGTAAAATAATATTTAGAACTAAAAGCCTTTAATTTTTAAGTAAAACATCATTGACATTAATTTATAATAATATTGAATTGGGGTTATATTGAATGGCCAAAAATTGAAATGTATCATAAAAATTGTGTTTTCTCCTCAGAATCAATACATTTAGTACCTAATTATAATGTTTAATAATAAGTATTCACGTTTTGCATGCCGTCACCGAAGGCAAAATATGTCGAACTAATATAAAATTACTTAAGATCTATGTAATACTATGTACATACATAACATTACGCCTTCATTCCCAGAGTGGGGTAGGCAGAGCTACAGAAATTCCAACAACTCTAAAAAGACTTGTTGATAATTCTGTAACCACATTTTGCACAATTAGGCCAAGAAGTTTACTAGTGTATTAGTGACAGGTTGCAAGCCCATCGCCTATCAATACTACAAGCCCTTATTCCCTGAGTCGCCTCTTACGACATCCACGGGAAGACATGGAGTGGCACTATTCTAACCCGGCAACCACACGGGCTATATAATCTAACTAATTATATAGAATGTATGTTTCTTCGTGACCTCTTGTACCAACACTTAAGCATGATTGATGTGATGATAGATTTTGAAACGTAAGATAACGTTGGTTGGTCATCATCCAAAAAGTGTCATCTATACTTATATACTTATCTATACTAAAATAAGTGTGAAAGTAACTCTGTCTGTCTGTTTGTTACGATTTAACGTGTTAACAGCTGAACCAACTTGGATGATATTTGGTAGGTACGAAGATGGTTTGACTCCAGGGCCTCTATTCAGTGGTGCTAGACAAGTTGCATTCGACAATTGTTAGCGATTATGTTTATATTGATAGATGTATGGATTGAGGTAAGCCACCGAGATAGTAACGTGACACTTACGTCAATTCCATATATTTTTCAATTGAAACATAATCGCTAACGATTGTCGAATGCAACTTGTCTAGCACCACAGGTGCGTTAAAACGATATCGTGTTTGACACGTTTTAGAATCGTTTATGTCACAGTTGCCATTATTGTAAATAACATAAGAGTTATGACAACGTTGACGATACGGAAACACGTCAATTACGATATCGTTATTAATCCCAGCCCTGATGAAGGACATAGCGAAACTGCAACACCGCATAACTGCCCTCATACGAAAGAAAGCAGCTATCTGTTATAGGAATCGTATTGTAAAAGAAACCTTATGTGTAATCGTGCAGAGTTGAGTATGCTTCAACTATCATAGTGCCAATGGCGACTATTGGTATGACGGCAGATAACCAACAATTGCTAATGCCGCGTAATTGACTTGTGGCAATTTTTTTCAGGAGACCATTAAAATTTAATATCTTTTGTGTTTATTGATGTCGGACTTACCCAAACTTAAATTTGTAAAATTTTGTTAAATACGCAGCATTAGCCATTGTTGGTTACGCTGTATTGCAGTTCCATAGACGATCAGGTGCTTTTTATCCCGAAAAATCAGACGATTCCTGAGGGAATAGCGATAAATGGCTTCGACGCGGACGGAGTCACGGGCAACAGCTAGTTGGCTATATTTACCTGTGATCTTAAAATTCTGATGCTGTGGCTGATCTTAAACGCGGGGTTGAAGTACCTATTTAAATTTCAATTTCGTAGATGTCACGGTCACCAAATTTCAAATTCCATAAGTCCTGTCCCGATGCTGCATTACTCAATATCTGGATTCTAGTTCAATTTTCAAAGTAGGCTTTGAAATTGAAAGTCAAATGATGAACATGTAAAAATAAAAAGCACTGTGAAATAGATATGTCAGAGCTATAGAGATATTAAATTTATCCAAGAGCCTAAAAACTGTATAGTATTACAACGTAAACAAAGTTATCATGTGGTAGAGCTATCGCTTCGACGTCATGTAAATATGCAATTATTTGTGATAACAATTTATAATAAGTTCTGTGACTGTCATCTGTTTTTGCTTGGTTACAAATACGCATAAATATCACAGGACAATCTCACACAAATTGACCTAGTCCCACACTGAGCTCTAGGTTTGTTCTATGGATATTAGGCAACGATAAACATACTTATCGAGAAATATATACTTAAATACATAGAAAACATAAAAGAATCAGGAACAAATACTCGTGCTCATCACACAAATATCTGCCCTTACCGGGTTTTAAACCCAGGACCCCTAGCTTCGAAGGCAGGGTCACTACTAACTAGGCCAGCGTGTCGTTATCATAATAATCTTCGTAGACATTAATATGTAGAAGCTTGAGTAGCTTTCGTTAATATTCTGATACCCTGGTCCCAATACGTCTCTCAAAAATACTATCATAATGCCTGAATACCGAAATGCCTATTTTTTTTCTCAATATGCAGGTTTCTAGTATGACTAAAATTCGTGACACAATTATCCTAATCAAACCTTTACCCTTTTGAGACATTAGAAAGTTTGGTGGAAGTACATGGTGGAGAGTAACTATGGATAAAGAAAAATGGCGCACCCTGGGGGAGGCCTATGCCGAAGGGCAAGTTGACATTACACCCTCAACAGCACAAAGACTGGATAATGTGTAACTGATGTCCAAAAAAAAAATGCATGTTCAAATGGAATAGGTAAACTATACAGTTATTGCCCACGACCAGTGATTGCACTCTTTATTTTTTTAGAGTCTGCAATCCTAAAAAAATAAGCTACATACGTGTAACAAGCAGTAACACAGCTATGTTTCTATGTAAGCAAATATTTTTTTCTGTGATTCAGTCAGTCTCTAAAAAATGTAGTGGGCAATCACAGATCGCGGGCAATAACTGTATGGTTTACCCTAATTAGTTTTATTAGCAATGGTAAATAATGATTAATAATATACATATATTGCATGAATTTTTAAAATACATATTTGGTGCTTTATAAAGAAAATTGTAATGAGTAGAGAGAAATGAAAATGAAGAGATTAATATGTATAAATAATATGAAAATCATATATGTCAACAATAAAGGCTATTTCTATTCTATTCTATTCTATAGTTTGCAAAATGATAATTTGGTAAAACATATGTCGTCTGAGCTAGAGATCAAATACCCAATTCATCATCATCATATCAGCCGAAAGACGTCCACTGCTGGACATAGGCCTCCCCCAAGGCTCTCCACTTAGACCGGTCTTGTGCCTTCCGCATCCATCGCGATCCCGCCATCCTTACGAGGTCGTCGCTCCATCTTGTTGGAGGCCTACCAACAGCTCGTCTCCCGGTCCGTAGACGCCATTCGAGAACTTTCTGGCCCCATCGGCCATCAGTCCTGCGAGCAATGTGCCCCGCCCACTGCCACTTAAGTTTCGCTATTCTTCGGGCTATGTCGGTAACCTTAGTTCTACTGCGGATATCATCATTTCTGATTCTAATACCCAATTGCCCTTCTATTACTAAGCAAAATGTAACTAAATTAAGTAGGTAAACCCGTAATGTGTTGCTGTGAGATACGAACAATCCAGTGTAAGGCCGGCATCGTACGCATCCGGACCTCATATCCGTTAATGGCGTTTTGTGTTTTGACTGTTTAGTTGACGCTTCAATGTTTTACGAACCGGGGCCGGAAACCGGAACCGGACGGTTATACGGATCTCAACAGAGTCAATATTGTTTATTCCTTCTCTTTGTTAAAATTATAGACCAAAATGTAAATACTCTTGTTTTTTTTTCCATTTACATCTGTCACCTATCTTGAACATTAAATAGTAGTTTGGGTTGTTTAAATGGCTTGCTTGGTATGCGACCTGTATCCCCTGTTTTTCCAACATCTATTTAATTATGCCTTGGAGCTTTTTCCGTTATAGTCTGCGACCAGTTTCATTTCCTGCCATCAGGGCTTTTGCCAAGTTATTTGTAGACATACCATTCACAAGATTATAATCTTAAGACTGCAGTCCTGAGGTCTCAAAAGCGTAGTCAACCCTTAGGCCTAAGATGGAGTGCCTGTAAGCTAGTAATTTCACCAGTTGTCTTATCCCCACACCGGAACATAACAATGCGAACACTGCTGCTTAGTGGCATGGTTTTGTAGTCGACTGTACATACATGTAAAATAGCCCACCGGCCTTACATTCACAATATTTTCATTTTCATTTTAAAGTAAAATAACACCTACATTTTTAAGTTGGTCACTTTTTGTCCGAATGCCCTTACACATAAACAGCATCTCACTTGTTAACAACCACAAAACACATTTCGTGCCCAGCCACCAAAGTTACATGCAAAATGAGTCTGATATACTCGTGGTTTTACAAGTCGGCGTACAACAAAATCGGGCGACCTTTCGCAAGGAGACCGGCGCAGGCGCAATTACCAACGGTATGCGGCACTCGCTGTCACGTGCCAAGGGCCGATGGTACAGATATTTGTTGAAAGCCGGGAAATAATTGGTACAGTTTTTGCTTTAAGATTTTAGTATGACTGCAAAAATATTGACCCGCTTTTTTTGCTCGACACTGTTTTTGCTTTCTGTGTTTTGGAGGTTTCAATGGTGGTTTTCTGTGTTTCCAACAGCACATTCTATATCTTTTGCAGATCCTAGTGTCTCCGTTACTAAGTTATACTCGAATGGTACCTAGTTATTTAAATATTTCATCTTGCAAGAACACTTTAGTTAATTGAGGTCAATTATCGTACTAAGTACCTATGACAAAATGTAAATTGCAAGATACCACTAATTTTGTCTATGTTGAAGAATTAGTGCAGTGCAGTATAGAGAGTAAGATTTAAAAGCACATTTTGTCGATTTTAGAAAATCGATTAAATGTGTATTGACGAAAGCTGTTATCGCGTCGATAGAAAACAGAAACGTTGGTATATCAGCGCAGAATTTGCATCTTGGCTAGGCTAGTCTAAGGGGTCACGACTCGTAGTCGTAAGGTACAAGTACCTATAAGTTGTCGACGACACGTTAGCCTAGTTGGGAGTGACCCTGCCCTGCCAGCGATCCTGGGTTCAAATCCCGGTAAGGGCAGATATTTGTCTGATGGGCGCGAATATTTTTTCCTGAGTCTTGGATGTTTTCTTTGTTTAAGTAAGTTTATCGTTGTCTAGTACCCATAGTACAAGCCTAGAGCTTATTTTGGGACTAGGTCAATTTGTGTGACATTGTCCTGTGATATTTATTTATTTTTAACTTAAGTTTTTGTTCAAAGCGAGACTCCATCCTACCTCTTTACAAAACTTAAATGGTCGAGAAGTGCACGCAGGTTTAAGGCAGTTGCTATCGTGCCTATGCACCGGACCGCGGCATTCAAAAGTAGTTTCAGGTTTGCGGCGTCCAAGTGCTGGAATGATCTCCCTCCTCCTATCCTAGGAGTGTCTAGCAGGTACACCTTTAAGCGCAAGCTTAAAGGCTATTTGTTGACGCTCCAGAAATCTTAACCCTCATCCAGCACTTACACACGATAATTTATCAACCTGTTGCTTTTAAAATTACCCTTTTATTATTTTTTATTATTTTATATTTTTACCGCTTAAATTATATAAGTAGTTTACATGAATTTTAAAAATTATTGTATGTTTGTACAGCGTTCCGTGAGTCACTGTCAGTTCTGGCTGAAAATCAGCGCTGCAGGTGTCTGACACCTCAGCATTTTGCTGAGCCAGAGTCCGTTTCACTGCCGTGACGACACACTTTTCCGGTTGCCTTAATATTCTTTAATGTATAATGTTTTATTTATACGTATGTGTGTCTTATGGCTTTGAATAAATGTATTTCTTCTTCTTCTTCTAAGTTACATTACTCAATGCGCTTAAGGAAAAACATCGCGAGGAACATGTGTATCGTGCACATTCAAACAGCTGAGTGTGTTTAAGGGATAGTTACATTAATAACAACCTACAAGATTAAAATGTATCCAAAAGGGTTTATGTGGAGATAAGATAACAGTAAAAGCGGGCTTTATAATAAAATGACAGCTATAAAAGACTTAATCCCACTTCTGATTAGATGTATGTATTTATATAATAGGATTCACATAATATGATTGTACAATAACAGAGGGTCAAATTGATTGTTGTAATGATTAATGTTTAACTATACATACCTACATATAATATAATTCAATAGAATTAACCATTTGTAAAACCATATCTTAAATTGTCAATATTCCAAAACGGCTTAAAACTATTAACAATAGATATTTGAACTTTACCGCAATCTAGATTCATTGCTTCAAAATACCTGAATGAAACAGCTGAATAAATATCAAAACATTCCACTGGGTGCGATTCATGTTCTACATTGTACTACCTTCTTTCAGCACACTAGTCTATCCCTGTCTCTCGTCTTCCTATCCCGTTGTACATATAGGGCATTAAGAAACATGCGGTTAACCTGCCAGCATCCTTGTTCTAACGAATTCATAAATATGAATCCAAACTGCCACATTAACGGTCCAAACGACTCCAAACAACAACTTACCACAAAAAGCCGAATCGAATGATCCATTGTTGGAGAATCCAAAACACTAACACACCATCTTTCCCTCTATCGTTTGGAATAGAAAGAAGACAGCCACAATCACAGTCACTGCACTGAACTAAAGAATATTTTTTAAATTTAAATTTGAATATGGAACTTGTCGCGCGCGAGTGCGCAAGCGCGCTGTCAGCGGAGGACTGGAGACAGGCTTCAATCGAAGGCTGTATAGAGACGTGGGCTTTGCGTAACCGATGCCCGGCTCGATATACCTACAATCGATTGTAATTAAATTCGATGGCGGTGATTAAAAACCTGGCGGAATTTCTTTATGGCTCTTTATTAGTGGCCTGAGCCTAACCGCGACGATTTTGAAAATGTAATAGTTAAAAAAATCATTAATAATAAATTGATACGTAAACATTATAAACTATTGTTGTATGTTTGTAACAATTTTTACACATTATACATTTGTAAGAAAATACATAGCCTAATGAGTCTAATGACATATTACCGCAACGTTGCTTCATTTCGAAGTATAATTAGGTACTGGATAATAATTGCATGCCGTAATTAAGTTTAGATTCTTAACAAACTTGCAATAACAAATACTTTACTACTTTTATTCTACGTTATAAAAACCTTATAATTATTGTATAATATTGCGATCGTTGGTAGGTAGTTGTCGATTTTTGCCCATATTGCAAAAATACATCGACAACTTTCAATCGTGTTTCTGGCCTATTTATAACGTAAATTTACATAATTATAGCAATAACATAGATACAATTTTAGGCAAAGTCAAAGGTAATCGATAGTAGCGTCGTTTATCGATGACCGCGGTGCGCACTATCAGCCTGAAATAGCAAGTGACGTTATCGCTGCGACCTCACATTTGCGGCACCTGTTGGCTCTTATCGCCTCGCCAAACAAGCATGCAGCACCAGGGCTGCCAACCTTCAGTTTCCTTCAGATACGTTTCCGGTGTATCCCAGGCACTCCACCAGCTTCTATGTACTTACTCATTTTGGTGGAGTAACTGGGATCTAAAAAAAAATGTTTTATGGGTCAGACATAGATTTAGGTTACCGTCTTTCCTGTGGGCACACCGAAAGTTAACGTTTTTAAGGCCTTATTTTCTGGCTAAGCCCATTCCCGCAAAAACGTCAGGACTGCTTTAGACCTATCATATAAAAACATACTTATATGCACACAAGCTTTTAACTATTGACCACAGGAGAGACAAATTTTGTTTTTAAGAGTGTGTATGACCCTTATGTATCGTTGTATGCGCTATTTATTTTTATGGTAGGCAAAGGAGCACACACGCCAACTAATGGTATGTAGGCTTTGAGGCTTGCAATCTCAAGATTACGAATGTGTTGCCAATCGCAATCTTGACGAAGGTCCTCAATATGCAAGTCATCACCCACGATTGTCCCACACTGGTCCACTAGTGTGACAGGTTAGTGGGTAAAATACTTAACTACTTACTAACTAAATGTGCCAGATTCAAGGTGACAAGGTGTCAGACCAAATAATTTATTCATATATTAGTTCATTCAGTAAATGGAGGCTGTTTTACACTTCGTTAAGTTAACAGGTGCGAACCCTACATAAGCAAAACAAACGAACAGACTGAGCTACATTCCATAACGAGGACATCGCTTTTGTTCACAGCACGCTCATCCAAAATTAAATGAACTCCAAATTTCAACAGTTTCCATATCTAAAGCGTTTTCATTCAAACTGGCAAGTTACACGGCTTGATTCGGCGTTCTGTTAAGCGAGATAATTAATTTGTTACGTAACATATTACTTTTATTAAACGCGGAAATTAGTGCATTGTTTTAAGAAAGTGTTCTTGGAGATGGTGTGTCGATTACTCTGTAAAATCCTAGAGATATTCCCACAATTTTTAGGCGACCAATGTTTTATGGGTACTATGCGGTAAATGGACAGGTAAGGAAGGTAGTAGATCGGTACTAACAATGGAAAGAAAAAGGAAGAAATAGGGGCCTCCAGCACTTTCCTCAATGAAACGGAACAGAGGATGAAACGCTACTACAGGCAGTGACTTAGGGCTGGACTGCATTAAGCGTTTCGCTATCTACCCTACAGGTGAGATTTCCCAAAATGTACCCTATTTTTTTCTGTGTTTTAAACACTGACCAGCGATGGCAGCGACTGACCTCTACCCACAGACAAAATAACCTTGGTTATATTATTATCTGTGATTTCTCTGTGCTTAAGTTATATTTATCATCTCTCAAATACAGATGTAGAAAGCAAGTTACACTCCCTGGCAAATCTTATTGAGTAAGAAGAAGCAAAACGCGTAGTATTTCAACAAGTAAACGGAAGGTATATGAATGAACAGCATAATGGGTAAAGCTGCTGCCTCCGCTTGGACGCCATATGTAGTTGTTTTTGGAACGCCAATAACGGCTACAAACGTCTGTAATTGTAAAAAAAACAACTGCGAATTTATAATACACCTTTAACAAAAAGTTAATGTGAAATAAATATAGCTATTACCAACTGTGGGTCTATTATGGCCGTGTAAAATATGTCTCTTTCTCACCAGTATGTAAGTGCGAGAATGACGGAAAGTTTATCTACCATGATAAAAGCCATAATACAGGCTCTGATTTGACTACAAAACTCTATGAAAGCTTGCATAATTTATAACATATTGTAAGGTTGTTCATGCTACTTAATCAACTAACTAAGAGTCAATCAACTAATTAAATCAAACAAGCTAAACTACAAATACTGCCGCAGGTGTCCCTTCATTGGCATTAAGTGGCAGTAGAAGTCGTAATCAAATGATTGAGACACCCACTCAAGTAGGGAAAGTTATCACGCAAGGCAAATGCAAACAATGGCGGGTAGCCTACCGAATGGCCGAAGTGACAGTCAGAATATAAATAAAGACTCATTAGACTTTCGCCTTTTAAGCATGAATAACTGGCTTGGATATAGTTGTACAATTACTACAAAGCAACCTTTGTAATGCCCTGTTGCAGATGGGTATTAACATCTGAAGCATCAGGACTTGGAGTTGGAACTTGAATTTTCCTAAAAGTTATTTGCTTGATGTCTTCTATTGAACTGGAAAGAGATCCTTACGTACCTTTTAGAAAAAAACACTTTTTCAGATTTGGTCTTTTGTTTTTAAGGTTTCTTTGCGAGGAAATGCGCGCATTGTTTATACTTTGCACTAGGTATTTGATTTTTTTCTAAGGTTTTTCTGTTAGCGATTATCAAATAGACCTTTATCCATACAAATTTAGCTCCAGGCGATAGTTAGAGGTTTTTCACCCCCTGAATGTAATCCGATTTCCACGATTTTTGAATATGTTGTAGACATTATGGAAAACTAGGTCTGTACGTTTTCGCTTTTTTTTTGTAAATATTTTCTCGGATAGGAATACGTACAGACATAGTTTTTCATATTATTTACAACATATTTAAAAATCGTAAAAATAGTACAACGTTTATGGGGAGAAAAACGTTATCGCATTGTTTAGGGTTTTTTTTTCACAGTCCTCTTAATTAATTGATGAGGACAATCGAGATCGTGGGCTAGAGTACATAAGAAACTATTGTTGTTCATGTGTCACGGGTCGGAGAACAGTTTAGTTGTTGTGC
Source organism: Acleris holmiana (assembly GCA_949316455.1). Lineage (NCBI taxonomy): Eukaryota > Metazoa > Arthropoda > Insecta > Lepidoptera > Tortricidae > Acleris > Acleris holmiana. The sequence goes on from OX438766.1 coordinate 2,752,723, forward strand.
GCACGCTATGTGCCTAGTTTAAGGTAGGACTAGGCACCAAGACATTAACAGACGCCCCGCTCTATTCTTCGATAAAATTAGTATCGATGACGGTATGACGACAGTTAGAAAGTTTTATTGATGATTAAGTTTTCAACATAACGTCTCTTTTTTCTTGTCTCCCGGAACTAATCTTAAAGCGCTTTAGTACCTATACAACACCTAGTACGTAGGTATTGTATAGGTACGGTTAACGCTTTAGTACCTAGTCCGTGTGGTTGTCGGGTTAGAATAGTGCCACTCCATGTCTTCCCGTGGATGTCGTAAGAGGCGACTAAGGGAATAAGGGCTTGTAGTACTGTTGGGCGATGGGCTGGCAACCTGTCACTGATACACTGGTGAACAACAAGTCTTTTTAGAGTTGTTGGTAATTCTGTAGCTCTGCCTAGCCCACTTTGGGAATGGAGGCGTGATGTTATGTATGTATGTAATCTAGTGCCAGGCTAAGGAGTATAATGCGCTATGTTTTCATTCTGGGCAGAACTTGATCCAACTTCCAACAAGATGGTCAATCTCCTTTAAAGCAATGGTCTTAGAAAAGTAGTTTTCTAATACAGAATCATAGTTTGAGGGTTTGAGATTCGTTGTCTATTTAGTACCCATAGTACAAGTCTAGAGCTTAGTTTGGGACTAGGTCAATTTGTGTGCGATTGTCCTGTAATTTATTATTATTATTATTGTCAATATTTATTTAAAATCTGTAAGTTAAGTTTTTTACAATAAATGTTAAGATATAAAAGTAAAATAACAATACTCATATAAAAAACAAACACTATAAAAAACCTAATCTACGGGTGCCGCGGGCAGGGCTCAAGCTACCGGTGGTTAGGGCTGCAGAGAGACTGCAGGAACCTCCTCACAATACGTGCCGTGTCGAGGAGTACTGCTTTCTGTATCTGGCCCTTGATCCAGCCACCTAGCGAGAGTCTCTTAAGGTGTTGATCGAGACTCTTCGCTATAAGACCGTTCGCTGAAACAACTATCGGGACAATGATCGTCGAGTCAACATCCCACATCCCACATAGCGGTCACCTCATGAGCCAAGTCAAGGTATAATTATATATTATACTTGCTGAGCTTGTCCTTCTCAGCCTTCACGAGGTGGTGACGTCAATTATTATTATTATTATTATTATTAGAAAATAACCAGGATTTAGCATTTGAGTTCCCAAGGACCATAAACTCCATAAATATTATTTTACTCTTTTCGAAAAGTCCATCTGTGGTTTTTCGATTCCTCTGGTATTACATTTTGTCATCCCTTTCCTTTATGATCTTGTATATGTCGCTATGCAAGTACTAAATTTGACGGAATTATCCTTCTAGTCATAAATCAACACAAAAAACTAAGCAATGTAGCCCTCTATAGTTAGTAGGTAGGTATATAGTGTCGGGAATAAGCCCACAGTACTATACGGAACTGACGTTGAAAGTCATAATAATACTATGACATCGATTGCTTCAACTTTCTTTAATAAATAAGTTATGTGTAATAAAGAAAGCTTATGTTTTCGAATTGAATGGACAGCTTATTTATTTTCCCGAAGAGATAGCCAGTTACTATTCGATTCGTTAAAACACGCATAATATTTATGGAAAACCAACTTTCATTTCACTATTGAACGAATATTATAACTGCGGTCTAGAGAGGAAATATTCAATAAAAAAGTGTAGGGTTCCGAAGCCGTTAAGTACTATTACAGACGTATCTCAAGAACCAATGATGTCTACTTAGTCGTGATAGTTTTCCTTTAAAATTCGTTATTATGCTCTTTCATTATTTATTAGTGCTTTAAAACTTAATATTTCATAAACAGATTACTTAATACTGTTTTCACAAACCCGTGAAAGATCTATCCAACAACACCCAACACTATAGGGTAGACGAGAAACAAAAATACATCCCCAAGTTACGTGTAGGTACCCAAATCATTTTTTTTTACATTTTATTGTATCACTTTGTTAGCGTGACTAATATGCATATTCATGGCAAATTATAGCGTTCTAGTACTAAGAGTCTCTGCGCTAGGCTGCGGACGGACGGACATGGCGAAACTATGAGGGTTAGTTTGACCCAGTTAGTTATACCCAGCCTACTGTTATGTGTGTACCTAATGTAAAAAACTTCCATACATACATACAAACCTTCATACCTGTCTCCCAATCGGGCAGAGAGATGGAACGCCAGGTGCAACATACAACTTTCGCTTCTTCTACATTCATCAACATCTTCATACACGTACCTCGATCTTTTGCTTTTGATTTGGCCCTTGTTTAGTAGTCATTACGGTAAAGGGCAAAAATATGTATACACTTTAGTACCTTGTCTATTTTAACGTCATGTTTAAGCTGTCATATGAAATTGTGATAGCGAGTAAAGCGGCAAGGTACTAAAGTGTATACATATTTTTGCCCTTGACTGTACATCGCGGATATGTATGATCTGATCACTGTTTTTTTTTCTATGTTTAGGAGAAGGCACACGAGCACTCAGGCCACCTGATGGTAAGTGGAATATGAGATCCGTAGACATTCGAATTCTCAAGACTATAATCCTAAGACCTCAAATATGTTGTCAACCCTGAGGACTAAGATGGAATGCCTCTATGCTAGTAATTTCACTGGTTGTCTATACACTTGGAACACAACCATGCGAACACTGCTGCTTGGCGGTTGGTAATGGTAAGCGATCCGGACGGAACCCTACCGACATCACTCCCGCTCACAAACTTTCATAATATGTAAAAGCAACGAGAGACTAAGGTGCCACAGGTCAATCAGTTTACAGTTACTAAGGAGTAAGAACGTTAATAAAGGTAATCAGAAAAGCTAATAATGTAAGTGACATATACGTTTTAGTATGATTGAAGCTTCAATGCCCAATCAATGTAATCTAATGACATTTGACCGTAGATTGCGACTTTGGAATGTAAGAAACTTCTCTTAAGCTATTTTACACACTTTATTTTGCGATGTTGTGCTAGTGCCACCTTTTGTCTTATTCCCCCACCGGAACACAATATGAACCTATTTGGCGTTTGAACCTATTTGGATAAGATGGTGGTAGCGATCTGGAAAGACCGTGCACAAGGTCATACCACCACTAAAATCTTTAGTTTTGACGCAACTACTGATTTTATCAGTAATTTCCCGCATTATCAGTGCACCATTTGGAAGGTCTGCCAATATTACGTCTTCTGGTAAAGCCGTGACCCCTACCCTGTCGTAGAAAGCCAACGATTAATTTCACACCGTCCGGATCGCTATCATCTTATCCTTGAACCTACCGCCAGGCCAGTTTACAATGTTCACAGTGTTGTGATCCGGTGTGGGGATAAGACAACCGGTGAAATTACTACCATAGAGGCTTTCCCTCTTAGTCCTCATGGTTCCTTTGCAGTATTAAGATTGCAATCTTTAAGGTGGGTACGAATTAGAGACTCGGGTCGAGGCACGCACGGTTCACCTATTTTGCTCAAATTAGTACGCGCACACGCGCTGTGCGCAAGCAGCGCCTTTCTGTTTGTCTTCACCAAGCTTCAATATAATCAAACAACTAAATTCCGTCTCTTAATTGTGCATTAGATTGCTATCAGGTTTGAAGCCTGAGACCCGTTGCGCTTATTCATTCTAGTCTTACATAACTTTAAGCGATAAAAGAGCTAGATTTTATCTTAATTAGTCAATTGATTACTTTGGAATAAATTATGACATACAATGACAGTACAGTCCTAGACGATTTAAAGAAAGAAAGAAAGAAAGAAAAACATTTAATTGATAACACACCTCACCAACATAATGAGAAAATATAATAAGACTTAACCTAATAATGCAATTGGTGGAATGTGAAACCAATAAGGGTCCCACTCAGCATGTGTTGCAGCACTTGGTGCTACAACGCTGGTTTTCTGTGGATCCCTTTGTGGTTCACGTGCGACGACAAGCGACATTTTGGACGCCATGATAAAAACATTAAAATATTCAAAAATACCGAGCCTTTTTGTGTGTAAATAAATATGGCATGTAAAATAAGTAATGCGCAATGTATGATAGGTACATACTAACAAACCAATAAATAAAAAAAAATAAAAACAGATTGTGACACTGTACGGGAGGGTCAAGATTCTGATTTTTGTAAATTTAATAAATATAGTTTTAATTTGAGCTTGAAAGAACCAATCGTGAGGGAATTTCTTAATGGCGGTGGCAAGTTGTTCCAGCATTTCGTGGCAGCATAGCGAAAACTACCACGAAAAGCAGCCGTACAGTGTCTTGGACAAACTAGTCGAATCGCGGTTCGCATCTCACGCCGAGAAAATATAAGTTTCTGGAAAAGGTATGGCGGTTGACGAGTAGTGACTATGCCGAAAAGAAGAGTAGCGAAGTGTAGTAAACGTCTTGCGTCCATCTTGAGTTGGTTGCTCTTATTTAAGTACGGCGTAACGCGCGTCCGCGGAGGGATGGGGAAGCAGAATCGTGCGCAAGCGTTCTGAACGCGTTGAATTAAGGCTTTAGAACGAGCTAATAAGCAACTACCAATCACAGTGTCGACATAATTCAGTTTTGACAGTATTAAGGTATCACAAAGATGGATCCTCAGTTCCACACTCAAGTGATTTCGGACTTTGTATAAGACTTTAAGTCTATAAAAACATTGTTTCACGACATCAAGTTACTTATTTACGTTCATTTAAGTAGTTTTGGCTGACATGGCGGGCGTGGGGGGGGGGGGGGGGACACGACGACGACGATAGGTTTCCGAGTTTAAGTCGTGATAGTTTTCCTTTAAAATTCGTTAAATGCGCTTTCATTTAAGTTTTTTTTCAGATTTTCAGTATTTGTAGTTTTGGCTGTAGGGACACACACACACACACACACATTTGAGTCTATCAAAAATTACTAAACGATTACTGAATCGAAAAGTTATATTTTTGAAAGACCTATCCATCGATACCCAACACTATGGGGTAGACGAGAAAAAATATATCCCCACGCTACGTGTAAAAAAGGGAGTACTTAAAAAAAAAACAAGTTTTTTCTACCACTTTGTTGACGTGACTAATTCGTATATTCATGCCAAATTACAGCTTTCTAGTACTAAGACTCTCTGAGCTAGGCTGCGGACGGACGGACGGACGGACATGGCGTAACTAAAGGTTAGTTTGACTGCGGAACCCTGAAAAGAAGAAGTCTGCTTAACGTAGTCAGCGTAACAGGCAGAGAGACGGACATGGTGAACCTCCTACCATCCTTGCTCCTCCTTGGAGGAAAACATGGAGCCTGTCATACACAGACAGTTCACTAAGTACACGTTCACTTGACTCACAAACGGAAGAGTAGGTACAGGTATTTAAATAAGATATTCGGTTATTCATGGTCCAATAAAGTTTTGTCACATACAAATATTATGTAAATGTTAATTTAGAGAATTAAGATTTGGAAGTGCGAAAAACAACATCTCAAACCGGTCAAGTGTGAGTCGCGGTGCCGCACCGAGGATTTTGCACCACCCGACTCATACTTGGCTGGTTGTTACAATGTATTGTTTTTATAGGGTTCCGTAGTCAAACGGAACCCATATAGTTTCGCCATGTTTTTTCTCGTCTACTCATAGTGAGGGGTGTCTTTGGAAAGGTATTTTAAAAATATTACGGGTTTGTGAAACCAATTTTTTGATTAAGTAATCCGTTTATGAAATATTGAGCTTTAAAGCGCTAATTTTTGTTAGCTAGAGTCAAGTGCCCCTACAGCCAAAACCATAAATCAGGGGAAAATCTTAAATGAAAGCGCATATCATTGGTTCTTGAGATACAGGCGTTTAAAATGTTTATACCTACTAAAATCATCTAAGTCGGCACCAAATGACTTTAAATAGAAAATTAGTTATTATTTGTTATTTTTTATGTTTGTAGTACTTAACGGAACCCTACACTGAGCATGGTCCGACATGCTCTTGCCCGGTTTTTATGGTTTGCATTAATAATTACACCACATTTGACATTAGTACGTACGTAAAGAAAAAATATTTTTTTTTTAACATTTCTCGTCCCCTAAATCAAGCCCGGATCCAAGATATGTACGAGTAAATATGTTATAGGTAGTTAAGACAAAAAACTAGGTTTGTACGTTTCTGTTTGTTTTAAATCGTATCTTCTCAAGAAATTACTATCTTGGATAGGAAATCGCACAGACTTACGGCCATTCCCTATATTCGATCTATCTCTTGTTTTGCCCTACCGGAGATAGAAACGGCTATCTATCTGTACTTTTTCTGTCCCAATAAACTACAGATAGATAGGCTAACCTATCTGTACCTCTGATCTATCGGTGGGAGGGCCGATAGCCTTACGCAGATAGCTGCTTGTATGAAAATGACAGTTTGTGCGTCCCAATAACAACAGATAGCCTATCTTTGGCCTGTCTGACACTGACATTGGTTACTTCAAGTAATCATTGTCGCGATCCTAGGATTTCGGAGGATAGAAGCAAGATAGCAAAAGCTTCATTTATGTTTTAATACGGAATTTTATTATTAGATAGTTCCAAATAGGAAAGTAATGTCGGACTCGAGCTCTGTTAGTTCGAGTTCTAGTGGTTTTTGAAGAAATGGAGATACTGAGCGATTGGTAAACTGAAGACAACAATCATACTGTAAGGAGCGTGTGAATAACATGAAAAAATACAGTGATTATGAATTTATACACAGATTCAGTTAAGACAAGTCTGTGCAGTAAACGAGTTACTGCTGGAATTATATCTGTTTCTGAAAGGAACCACACAACGGTGAGTTTTTACAAAATATCTAAGGTTATAATATAAGATTTTTAATTTACCCAACTCATTGCTTTCTATGATAAGTAAATCATTTGGTAAACGTTGGCCGAGTGGTACAGTGGGCCAGCCACGCCTCGCTTTCCTGTCCTTACCAACTCTCTTACATACTAATGCATGATTACTGCTGCTACACCTCGTGCCGTTTCTTATTTTGCATGAACAATTTTCATGATGTCGCCCAAAAAAATAACAAACAGTTTGATGCCGTACATTATCCATTGAAAAGTAAAACTCTGCTAAAAATATTAACTTCTTGTAAATAAGTAAACTGACCTAATACTTATACCTTATCCTTTTTTAGAAACCACGGTACTTCACCGCTACGCCAGCTACTTCTAAAATAGCGCTTTTACGCGTTAGGGACCATGTTGGTCGCTGCAGCGGACTACGAGTATGTAGGGGGGACAAAATCTCCAGCAGCACGTATAGTGCGTGCGTGCGTGTGGACGTGTAGTGGAAGTATAGCCAGATTGTACTCAAAGTACGTATTCAATCACGACCAATACACAGGAAGATTTTTATAGAATTGCCGTATTTCCCAGGGAATCGGGCACAATCGATGGTCTGTATCCTCATGCAATCGCCAAGTACCTAAGTTCCCACAAAAATGAGTTTTTATTGGTTGTTATTTCCTATTACAACTGATACAATGTACTTACCAAATATTCAACCATTGGTGACGAATTTACGAATAGAAAATCGGTCTTTTCCCTACGCACAACAGAAATTCATCAATCTTGTGGCTCGATGGCCAGGATCATCCCACGATGCCACAATATTTAATAACTCCGAGTTAAGAGGTGCTTTTTTACCCTAGGCATTTATTTTTTACCGCCAAATATAATGTCTATCACCCGCGACAGTCAACTGCTCGACTTGGGCACCTCCCAATGCACGTTTGCACTCCACTCAGCCCGACCTTCGGTTGGTATCCGCCAGTCGCTGCCACCCTGCGTATATCGTCGGCAAACAAAGTCTTAGGCGTGTATGTATGTTCCGTAAAAGTTGGATGAAACCTTTGTTTATGGCAAGAAGTTGGCACACAGCACTCAGGCTACCCGATGTAAGTGGAATCTTAGACCCATAGACATTTGAATTTTCAAGACAATATTCTCGAGACTGCAATTCTAAGACCTCAGATGCGTTGCCAACCCTGAGAACTAAGATGGAATGCCTCTATGTTAGTAATTTCACCGGTTGTCTGATCCCCAAACCGGAACACAACAATGCGAAACCTGCATAATAAACAGGGGCTACCAATGTGCCTTTACTTTTACTAAATGACGAGTAATCGACCCGCGAGACTTGGTCTGCGTTAGCCATCCTATCCTGTCAGAAGCCTTCATGGGTGTCTGTACTGAAACTGTCTAAAGTTCAAACAAACATGAACAATACTTATTATTTATTCAGGCGTATGAAGAGCAGTTATTAACAATATTTTTTTTGCTCAAAGTGAAAACGGTGTTTTTGGAAATCGCTATTTACTTGGTGCGTGAGCGTGTACCGATGCAAGTCATATTTATTAGTTCAATTGCTAAACCCACGATCTCCTAATGAGATGAACTGTAACCGAGCGCACATTAAAACCAATATCGAAATAATAACATAGTAGGTGTAGTGCAAGAGGTCTTAAAAAGTCTTTCAAGTTCGAATCATATGTATCGTAAATAAAATATACCCAAACCGTAAGCGACTTTTTGTACTGTACCTACTTAGATTCTACTTCTGTAGTTAACCATAATTAAAATAATTGGAACGATCAATTTTACTAACTAGGTACAATTTGTGTTTTACAGATGTTTTTGGAGTATGGAAAAGGCCTTCAAAAAATAAGACTGTATTGAAAACATAGGCTGTAATATTGAGGCAACATCTGCAGGCAAAGGAGTTTGCAAGACGTGGAACCCGAAATTGAAGTATCTGAATCTAATGCCGATCTGATACACTCTTCGGAGCATCAATCAAATCAATATTTTGAACGCCAGTTGTTGATTGACAATTACTTCATAATTCATGAAGTCAAAATGTGTCCAATGTCCATTGAAGCGCTAGTAACTATTGGTGGATGTGGCTGCTGACTCGCTAAACGAAAAAGCGGCATCTCCTACAAAAAATCCGTAGCATGTGCAATATTATGGGTCTTAATTATTAACGAAAGAGAATCGAATTTAGAAACCACCTTTAGGCTTAGGAAGGCACTGAGCGTTTTAGCTTTTTGTCTCATCCCAATCATTGTTTGAATATTTTATCATCAAGAATTGGTGGTTTATATAATGTAATTTTTATTTTATATCAACTTATTTTTGTAATTGTTAAAATAAATTGTGTTCACTGCATTATGACTAGACATGTTTTATTTTATTTAAGGGACGGATTGACAGGAAAGTAAAATCAAAATCGTAGCTCCATCGACACCTTCGTTATCAAATTCCATTTTAGGTGTAGGAACGCTATCAGGATGAGTAGATATATTATCAGTAGGAGTATGTACAGCAGTCGGTAGGACACCTGAGACAAGTTTCCGTATTGATAGTACTACAGAGGCTATATTTTAAATTATGTACAAACCCATCTTGCTTCGGAGTCGTGATTATATTAATTACGCCATGACAGCTATTATCTAATTTTCAATAAGGGTTAACATAAAATGATCAATGAAATTACGATAGCGAAGCAAGGTGGTCGAAACCAAAGTAGAATAAAATGTTCGGGTTCATAGGTTTTCTGTTTATGTTGTACAGACCTATAGTTTACGGAACGCTCGGTGGGTTTATCCTCGTCGCACTTGATCGATTTTTAGTCAATCCAAGCCGAACTTTCTCAATCTTAACAATTAGAATCTTAAACTGAATCCAACCTTACACCCAAAAAACCGAGTCTTGCCATTTTGGAGTCCACAGGGAACATACACATCGATTTTTATATAAGAAAATAGAATTATTCAAAGACCGCTAAAACAGTATCGATTATGCAACGTAGGTACCGTTTGCCAACCAATTATTTGGCTACGAAGATTGATAAAGGATAATAATATATTGTGGTGCTAACAACAAGTATTTTGCCTCGTCATAGACATCATCAAATGTCTGTTCGATCATTTCCCGTGTACCACATATCCCTACCAGGCTATCTCCACTGGGGGAGAACACTAAAACTTTAAATGACATAAAAAAACGAATATATTATAGGTATGAGGCCAATTTATCAAAATCTCGGATTTTTATTATTGAGTATTAAATAATGAAAACTAGTTTTTCGAATATTATTATTTATTTGATAAATATTAACAATCATGAATTTATATTTCTCCGAAATGTATAATTCCGATTTCCATGATCCTAAATATTCGTAATCCAGATCATCATCATCAGCCTACAGCTGCAGCAGTCCACTGCTGAACATAGGCCTCTAACATGGCTCATCAGCTGGCTCGATCCTGGGCCTCCCTCATCCTTCGCTCTCAGCAAACATCCTCACTTCGTCGTCCATCTAGCTGGCGGCCTACCTACACTACTCTTGCCTATCCCATGCGTGGTCTCAACTCCAAAACCAATAAGCCAGATCGGTAATATGAAAATTCAAAATCATGCAATAAACAGTCATTTGATTCGAACGTCGCGAGGAGGAGCGTTAGGTTGAGTTATGAAATATTTCGAGATTATTGTAGTGTACCCTCCACTGATAATATTAGTATTATTACATACAAGAGGGGCCTTTCTTTTTCACCTATACGATTATTTCAATCCCGGAGATCCTCGAAAGCATATCTTATTCGAATGGGGGCCTTTCAGTCTTGTTCGTAGGTGCTTCGCCTTGCAAAGGGTAGAGAAAATAAAAATTTTGATCTTTGTTGTTTATCTACTGTCTATTGTACAGTCATCATCTCCTTACCGAGACCTAATAACAGAGTCAGAACAATGATAAACATTTAATTTCAACAGTTAAAAATATATTAAACATTTTCAATACACAATTAATACTGTAGTTACATCTATACAAAACTAGTCATGTCCTTATACTTATTCTATTACCAATGTTTAATTAAAAAAAAAACATTTCTGCGCCAAGTAAACACTAGAGATCTTGTGTGTGTTGATCACCGACTTGATAATGCGATTTATAATTTCAATCTATTAGTTTTCTGGCATTAGTGCAGATTTACATACAGGCAGGCATACTCTTAAACCTTTTGGCTGCGACTATGTCCGCTGAGAAGTTTTTTATCGCTATTCTTGAACAGCGAGTATTATTTTGGATAAGTATGTCCAGTAAAATCCTTGTAGAACACTTGAGATAAATACATACATACTTAGAAACATACATAGGGTATCAAAATCATTACCCTTCCTTTGCTTCGCGGTAGTCGGGTAAAAAGTATCTTAATATGTCCAACTCCATATAACGTACGTGCCAATTTTTAAGAAATGTATTATCTCCCTTTGGCCGTGAAAATGGAACAAACAACACACATTTTCGCAATTAGTAATTTAGTTTTGTCCGAGACTTCGTCCGCTAGTAGTAATAGAAGAAGTCGTTTACCGCCGTTCCCTCGGGAACTATATAACGTATCCAAAAAAACAATAATCTTGAAATCGGTTTACAAAGTTATAGTTGTCATGAGTAAGTTTTAAGTAAATGGTGACCTCTCCGACCTTTTGCAAGTACATCGCACATTGCATTGCTAAAGGTTGAGGAAATCGCCATTTGTAAAAAAATACTTAGGTATATATTATATTTAAATATGCATCTATTTCCAGTTGTAGTTTCCTTTTTTTCAATGCTGTTAGTTCCTGTTCCTGTTTTATTTCAGATTTGCAGTTCTCGGTCAAAGCTTTATTTCGTTCTATCATGGACTTTTACATCATCCGATAAAGTTTTCCGCTTCAGTTTTCCTAAAACAGAAAGTTCCATGTATACAATCTCACGATTAACTTTTCATTCTCTTTTTTCTTCTTAATTTCCTAAAGGTAACACACTTTCTTCTCATAAATAGTTAAATCTGTTAAGTGAATTTGCCAAGTGAGCGTAAACATAAACTTATATACAGACAGCCCACGCCGTTGGGCATTTATGTATGCAGAAGTCTTTTATTGTATCCCTCGGAAATTGTACAGTTTTCTCGGATACAATATGTCTTTCCCCAGATTACTATTTATCGCCTTACGTTTATAGTATAATTCGTAGTATCATCGTGTATTATATCTATTTATATTCAACCTTTACAGGCGTAATGTCACTTTTGTAAAGTTTATTTCACAGGACTTCATTTGTGAAACGATTTGTGCAATAAGGAGTTTACTTACTTACATACATATATACTTACATGCATTTATACTTACATACATTATACAGGATTTGGGTAAAGTATGGACGTAGATATTTATACGACAGAAAGAGGATACTGTTAACCTAGTTGTTAGTGATCCAGTTTACGCAGCGAGGTGTCCAGGGCACGAGCCACGGTCCAGCATACGATTACAACATTAGGTATATATTAGCAGGGTTGCGATTACTGGTTACCTTTATCAAGATAAGATATTAAAACAAAAAGATGTGCCAAGTATCAAAAAAGCAGTTAAAACCTCCCATATGCGGGCGCAAATGCTGTCAGATTTAAATGTTAAATTAAACGTCGCCAACTCCTCCACGGTTTCTATGTCCTCTCCCGCCTCGACCACAGTGTCGCCTCCAAACTGGACACTAAAGGCGTCGTAAATCACACCTAAAATATTGGCAACCTGGTCCAGCGCATCGCCTGGTGGGATGAAGTCAGGCTTGCCACCTCCTGTCTGAAAATTAGCCAAAAATAAAAAACCCGCATAATGCATAGTTTAGTAATTAAAAAGCCTTCAAACAATCGTGAACAATATTCTGGAGAACATAAAATATGCGGCATCCAACAATCCACACAGTAAAGAATTATCGGGAGTAAAAAGTATCCTATATCCTTCCCTGGTAGGTACTTTAGTTATCTCCATACCAAATTTCATCGAAATCGGCTCAACAGTTTAGCCGTGAAAGTGTATCAGACAAACAGACGTCAGAAAGACAGACAGAATTTCTTTCACATTTATTAACATTAGTATGGGTATTCACGACTAAATGACATATAAAAAGCCAGCATTCCTACAGGTAAGAATTCGTTCGAATTTTATCCACTTTTCCCAGAGGCTGGCAAAAGCGAATTTGCATACAGAAACTGTACACGATATACAGCAATTGCAAAGATCTAAAACATGTAAAAAAAACAATACAATACAATTATGGTAATTCGCTTTTAGGTCAACCGTTTACATAAACTGTCTAAATTTCAGATCTGTAAATTATTTTACGTATGCGGAAACGCAGATTGACGGACGGACGGACGGACGGACGGACGGAGAAGCAGAAAGATGGAGAGTGTGAACAAAGGGCTCCGTTTTGTCTTTTGGGCACAGAACCTTAAAAAATGTTTACAATCAGTGCACGACACGACGCAGTTAGCCTAGTTGGACGTGACCATGCCTACGAAGTCAGCCGACCCGGGTTCGATTCCCAGGAATCGGACAAATAAAAGGCAACTTTTGTGTACTGCGCACAAGTTTTTTCCGAAATATGGATGTTATGTATACATTTAAGTACTAACTGTTTCCCGCGACTCCGTCCGCGTAGAAGTCACTATCGCTTTTCCCTCAGGAACCATTTAATTTTTCAGGATAAAAGATACCCTACGTCTTTGACTCAAACTAATTCGATACCAAATTTCATCTAAATCGGTTCAGCTGTTCATCCGTGAAAGCGTCACAAACGGACATATATACATACAGACAGACAGACATACAGAGTTACTTTCAAAATTATAATATTACTAGCCGCTTCCCTCGGCTCCGTTCGCATAGAACTCGTTTATCGGTATTCCCTCAGGAACCGTCAAATTTTCCATGATAAAGAGTACCCTATGTCCTTCCCCAGGACTCAAACTATCTTCATTTCATGTCTTTCATCTAAATCGATGGTGCGGTATATCCGTGAAAGCAGAACAAATAGACAGACAGACAGACAGACAAACAGATAAATGGTTACTTTTACATATTTTATGATATTAGTATTTAGTGGTGAGAGGTAGGATTATAGACTTGTGAACTGGTGGCCTGATGTACGTGTGCCTTCTCCTTATCATAAAAAAAGTATTCTTTATTTCTCTATAGAAGTATGTTTATCGCTGTCTGATATTTTATGTTATGCTACCTATTATACAAACAATATTTATACGTTTATTCGTTTATCCATTTCGATGAAATTGCGCCGGTCAAATTATTAAAATTACATACCTTTAGGTTATTAAGTTATTATTCATATTCATTTTCTTATTTCTTTTTGGGCCAGTTTTTTTTTAAGTTCTCCCTTTTAAGCCGTAATTGTTCGGCTTTCCTTGGGCTGCTGGCTATCACGGCGTTAAATTGCTCCGATAGTAGCCCAAGTTGCTTCTTTCAGCTGATTGTTCACGGCGTTTGTAGCCTTGCTAAACACAGTAGGTTGTGCTTCCACTAATGTTACAAGGTGCAACCTCTTCCTTGGTCAGAGGGATGCCTACAAAAATAACAATAAGACAAAAAGCGTTAATAACGTCATCTTTGTGAAAATTATGTGTTTGAAAGTGCATGTTTGTTTGTTTGTTCCGCCTTCACGATCCAACAACTCAACCGAATGAAGTGAAATTTGGTACAGATATATGTTTTAGCCTAAAGAGGGGGCAAAGGCCACTTTTTATTCCGGGTATCTGGACAAATCCTGAGGGAACAGTGATAAGAGTCTTCAATGCGGACAGAGATGCGAGCAACAGTTACAAATAAGAGTCTTCCAACGTGACAGCTGTTTGTATTATCTGCACTAATGGCAGAACCTACTGGACGGCTTGTTACGTGGTTTTACATCATTGAGATCATTTCTTGACCAAGGTTTAGGACTCTTAAATATTCTTATGAAAAAAATCGGAGTGGGTACCTCGTTAGAGATAATTTTGTATAATATTAGAAATACACAACATGTAATACTTACCGTACTCATTTCAATAAATATTTAAGGTATCTTCTTCACTTCTTGGATATTTATTGAAAATTTCTTGTTTCTTTATTGACGGAATAAAATTCTTCTGACATTGTCAATAAAATTATTGTGACATTGTCAATATCAGTTGTAAAGACGTAAATTTATAACAACACGATTTTAATTGCAGCCAACAATTTTATTGATCTAGTTCGACTTATAAAACATAATTACATTATTTTTCATTGAGATTTAAGCTTAACGTGACATTCCTTCATCGCAATTTAAAACATTTCAACTTGCAGTAATAAAATAAAGGCAAAACTTCTGTTGGCCCTCCCTGAGGGTCTGCGTAAAATGCAACGCAAGGGAGGGCTCGGATAGGCAGCCTATCTACTCTTTGTTGTAGATAGACAGCTCTTATCTGCTTTATTGGGACGCAATCAAAAGATAGATAAGTAGGTACTGGCGACCGGAGATAACCCCTTATCTGTAACTAGAGGTTTGATATTGGGTTCGGCCGTTAGTTTCTCATAACATCCACAAAATATTCAAAAGTCAATATAATCGGACTGTATGTTTAAGGAGAGAATAAGCGATACAGCATTTTTAATTGAAATGTTAGGTTCCGTTTGACACCCTATAAGGAACCCTAAAAAGCTGCGAATAGTTATTTACTAGAAATAATAAGCTTAAAGGATTACATAACTCCAATATAATTAATATCGAAATTTCTAGGCTTGTCGTGAAGCCCATAATAAAGTTGCAAATCTACTTTCGCCGCATAATATATAATTACGCTTCATCCTAATGTATCATCCGATTTAATCTACATTAGGTGGAGATAACCTGAAGCAAATACTGCGTCAAGAATCGACCACACCGACGTTAAAAACATGATGACGCAACGTTGACGCAGTGGTGCGTCTATTGCGTCACTTTAATTTTTAACCCCCGACGCAATAAGAGGGATGTTATAAGTTTGACGTGTAAGTGTGTGTGTGTAATTTTCATGAAATCTTGCTAAGCACCATCCCGAAAAATGTAGCTTTATTTTAAAAAGCTTGCGTCCAAATCCGTTCATCCGTTAGTGTTACGTTGCCACAAACAAACACTCAGATGGAGAAGTTTAAAAAGCGTGAAATAAAAAAATGATATAATATTTAAAAAAAACCGAATAAATAGTCTGTAAAAACACCTCTAAATAGTATAAAATAATAAGTAGTAGTTAATTGAACACTGACACCAACAAAACTGACACGGCGGGGGACCGGTAAGTAAATGAAATAACATAAAATACCCCAGCTACTTAGCGGTCCCCGACGTGTCTGTTTAGTTAGTGTCAGTGTTCAGTTAACTATCTACTTATCAAACAATCTAGTAGCGTACCTCCCCTAAAAGTAACGTGGGGATCTTTTTTTTTCTCGTCTACCCCAAAGGAAAACTAACACGACTAAGTAGACATCAATGGTTCTTGAGATACAGGAGATGGAAGTGTTTATACCTACTAAAAACATCGTTTAAAATTTACAGTGCTTTAGTTCTACTGTTATACTGTGGAATTTCAATGAATAAATAAATAAAATAAAAATCATTTAAGACGCCACCAAAGGACTTTTCATAGAAAATTTGTTACTAGTTTATTTTTATGTTTGTAGTACTGAACGGCTTGGGAACCCTACACTGAGCATGGTCCGACATGCTCTTGCCCGGTTTTTTTTCAATAAAATATGTGTTTTCCTTTAACCTCAGTATCACCTGATGTTATGTGACAACGAGGTCGAAGGTGGTACACGCTAACCCAAAAAAATGGCTATTCACTCTTGCTTTGAAAACACCAAGGTCGTACGATCCCGGGACTACAGACGCAAGGAGAGAGTTCACAAATAGCTGCGTCACTTAAGACTCCCGTTGACTAGCAGGCCGAGAGGGCCTGCTAGTCAACGGGAGTCTTAAGCCTCTTTGTGGCTGGTCCTAAACACATAAACGGGATAAGATTAACGTTAATGACCATACCTGGGATATCTCGGGGCAAGTTCTTGGGATTTGATACCGATAAAAAAGATGTCGATGTAATTAATGTGCATATTGAACATTGTCGATTACTATAAAGAGGTTCGATGTCATATCTGATATCGAGCCCGCAGGAACTTATACTGCCCTCATAATACAAAAGGCTGTATCTCAAAAACATTAGCCAAAGCAGATTCAATCCAATCGCGTTATTAATAAGGTTGCATTTCTACAGCAGTTTTGTGTGAGATACCGCCATTTGTCTTAACAGGGTATTGCAGTCTCCTCAATTGACGCTAGATGACAGCGTTGCAATAATAAAAAGAGTTAAAGCTGATTTATCGACATTGTATGTGACAAAAATGGGAAAAGTATTTATAAAAAGTCAAGAATGGTTCTAGAAAAGATACTGGTTATGACACTATGAAAAAGTAAACAGTCTCATAAAATGTGATGAAATTTCAATAACCAACATGAATGAGAAATAGGCTTTGAATCATTATAAATATTTTAAGAATGCCGCGTTGACCACTATGGGCATTGAGAGAACGTTTAGCAGTTTAAAAAATTTTGATTGTATAATTATTTTAAATTAAACATACCTACACGTTTTAATTTGTTTATTTTTCATTAAAAAATTAGTAGAAAATAAGTAATATTTATTTATGTCCAATAACATTTAGATTATCGCAGTAACATCGATATATTTTTTTGACGATGAAATATTTTGCTATATCACTTTCGAGTTATCCCAGGTATGTTAATGACAATGGCATATGATTTGATAATTTAAAGAGACATCACAATGGGCGGCGTTACGCGGCGTTTTGTTGTAACAAAAATGTATTAAACATGGAAAGTAGAAGGTTCTTTTTCTCAGTCGTGACGGGTTTATCTCTTTTGATACTGTTAAACATAACAATGAAATGCGCTTACGCAACAGTGTCGTAACCACGTGGGAACCAGGGATGAGATGGCGGACCAATGGAATAGCTGAAAGACACTTTCATAACAACTCATGACGTACGAAGTGAGACATGTAACTTTGGTGCTTCGTATGACTCATTTCCTATTTTATTGTATACGGTTGCTATTCAAATATTAGAGCATAGATCGCGCTCGAATATATCTGAACACGTTTTGAAACATTCGCGTCGAGTTTATAAACAATACAAACACTAGCCATAGACTTCCTTATTGCTACCTACTTAAATACCATGAAAAAATACAAAGAAAACTAAAAGCCCGCAATTTCAACAAGGTAACACACAGGAGGTGTTATCGCTGAAAAGTGTTAGAAACAAAAAATACATTAATGGGAGATACTATTATGCCAACACATGTATCTAACTATACACGGTGGGAACGAGTAACCCACCAAATTTTAACCATCGATTCTAGAGCCTATTTGGAGTATATACTTAATGTGGTATAACATGAAGTCCAATAAAGCATAATTTCCGAGATTTTTATAATTTAAATAACAAGTCCATAGTTAATTTAATTTGAACTCTGACACCTTAACCTAAAGCATTTTTTTACTAAAAAGATTAATGTTCTAAGTAGTAATATCATCAACGTACAGCATAAATTAATTTAATCAATTTCTTAGTAAATAATGATTTAGGCATAGGTTACAAAGTTCAAATTAAATTAACTATGGAATTGTTTTTAATAACATGAAAATCTCTTAAATTGTGCTTTATTGGACTTCATGTTACACTACATTATATACTCCAAATAGGCTCTAGAATCGATGGTTAAAATGTGGCGGGTACTCGTTCCCACTGTGTATATAGAATTTGTCACTTACCTAATTAATATTTGACCTCACAGTAATATTAAGATCGTTAGGCCGTTGATTAAATCTCGCAATGGAAATCCCGTTTCGAAAGTTTCCAGGCTCGCAATATCTATAAAAGCAAATCACTTTTACAACAGCCGTGAAGAAAATTCTAGCAGCGACTAACAACATTATCTGCAATCTGCACAACATCTGAGATATTAATATTACAACATTCCCGTCGTTGGAAAGTCATTGAGAACGAAAGCGAACCTGAAAGTGGTCTCCAACGGGTTGTGTGTGAACCCAATAACTATTATCAAACAAAAGGTAATCATTTTAATGGTTTCAATGACGTAGTAATATTGTACACTCAACCAATTTGATTCATATGCCACTATAGAACCATGTCAAAGTGACCTCATTATTAAATTCTTAAGAAGTCTTACGATTTGAATCATTGCGTCAGTTTGAAATAGTTCCATAGTGGCTTGGGATTCAAATTGGTCGAGGGTACATATGACTTACAGAAGAACAAAGAGAAACGGTACAATATATTGTTTGTATCTGTGATGATCTTATGACAACAACATATAGCTGTCATTGATTATTTTGAAAGTCGAAGTAAGAGAAAATAGTTACAAATAATGAAAGGCTTTTGAGCCAATAAAATTTTGGCATTCATAACCAGGATTAAATATGTTTTTTGCTTATAGGTTTTACAAGCACAATCGTATCAATAATCCTATTATGAATATAAATTACCCGCCAATTTCGATGTTCATGATTACTGGTCATTGTAGTTCTTGTACCCGATGATTATAACAAAAAACGTAGGCAATTGGAATGTGAATATATTGTATATTGTGTCTAGGGGACACGGTTTCTGTAAGAGAACGTATCGAAACTTTTTTTTTATTTTTTTATGTAGTCTTGCACCGTCATGGTTAGGTATAAATATTATTTTTTTATGTATAGGTATATCTTGTGGTTATTAGAAGTTTCGATACGTATCCCAGGGCCTCTATTCAGGTGCGTTAAAACGATATCGTTTTTGACCTGTTTCCGTATTGTCAACGTTTTGATAACTCTTATGTCATTTACAATAATGGCGACTGTGACATAAACGATTCTTAAACGTGTCAAACACGATATCGTTTTAACGCACCTGAATAGAGGCCCAGCTTATCTACGCATGATATTTTTTATTAATTGTTTTATATATAATGCTAGGTTAAGTTATATTATTGTCATAAGCAACATTTGGAAAAAAAATGTCTTACTGTTTAATTTTTTGCGGCGTGTCTTCTCAGCAGTGGTCTCCTCTTGGGAAGCGCTGGTAGAATTATGACGTGTAAAAGTGCCCGTGCGGTCTACTTACTGAATAAACATCTTTTATCTTTGTTGTTTATAAATGCGATTGCATGTATTCGTTCAACTACTCGTATTTTCTATTTACTTCTCCTGTACGAATATCCGCATTATTCCAGTCTGCTAAATGTCATAACCATCAGTCATCACATCTCGGACTCATCAGAGTAACGAAAAGATATACTGTGACTTATGTCCATCACTTTCCAACTCCTTTCGAACACCATCGTATCGTGTCACACCCATCATGGGTAGTGCCATTTTCCTGGAAATCATTTTAATGCTTAGATTTTGCTCGTTACGTTGAAGTAGTTTATCTCTAATCCGAACTTACTTTTCCGGAGATAGGTGTCCGTCTCCGCGGGCTGAAAACTATCCCTATTCCAAGTTTGACGTGTGTTGAAGAAGGAACAAACAAACACACATATTTTCACATTTATAATCTTAAGTAAGGGTATAAATGTGGATAAGGATAATAAATAAATAAATAATATCACGGGACAATCTCACACAAATTGACCTAGTCCCAAACTAAGCTCTAGGCTTGTACTATGGGTTCTAGACAACGATTAACTTAATTAGATGGAGAAATACATAGAAAACATCCAAGACTCAGAAACAAATATTCGCGCTCATCACACAAATATCTGCCCTTACCGGGATTTGAAAACAGTAATAATTTAATTAATTCAAATAAAATATATAATTTTATTTTATTATTTTGATAATATTAGTAAGGATTTAATCCCAGAACAGCCTAAATGGTTCGTTTCAGACGGAATCGCAGGTAATAGCTACTGTAAGCCCATCTTGTAATATAATAAGTGAATGATTATCTCAGGGCTGCGCAAGGGCATGGAGACGGTTCTTGTCTAAATGTCAACGATCCGTGCGGAACGGGTTTGATGAGGATAACCGCTCGCGCTGGTCTAGTAATTGAGACGTGGTTAGGGGGGGGGGAGAATATTACCGTCCCACAAAAAGCCTGATATTGTATTTTTCCTGCCACGCACAACTAAACTGTGGAATGGTCAGTCGCCTGCGGTATTTCCGGACCAATACGACCTTCAAACCTTCAAGAAAAGAGCGTACTCTCATTTGAAAGGCCGGCAACGCACCTGTAACTCCTCTGGTGCTGCAGGTGTCTATGGGTGACGGTATTCGCTTACCATCAAGCGATCCGGCTGCTCTTTTGCCTCCTATTCCATAAAAAAATACCACCAAAGGACCATCCCAGATACACAAAAAATGATTTGAGAAGAAATTTACCGAATTATCAATTAACAGATGTTATTATTTAATTGACGGGGTATTTAAATTAGACTAAATTGTTACATGATTAGAAATTATTAAACATGAAATAAAGTTTATTGTTTCATTGTTCACTGGTTTATAATATTGGCTCTTTGTAAAAGTACTTTGTATGTACGCTGCGTGAATACTGAAAATTTGTACACCTGCCCTAGCGGGTAAGATAGTATAGAGAACGCGGCCTGTAAAACTGATCACCATCACTGGGCTGGAATTCTACAAGGTAATAACGATATCGTTTTTGACCTGTTTCCGTATTGTCAACGTTTTGATAACTCTTATGTAATTAACAATAATGGCGACTGTGACATAAACGATTCTTAAACGTGTCAAACACGATATCGTTTTAACGCACCTGAATAGAGGCCCTGTACCTTTGTTTAAGACATAAAGATTCTGATTCTGATTCCTGCGTGTTGTCAATCGCTTCTCTCGATAGATGTCCGATTTTACGAGATAGTAATAATATGTAAATAAATCTTAATTCATATCACTTATTTTACAATATATAACACTAGACTAAACAACAAATAACTTGCGCGCATGAGCTAGGGAGTTCCTGTGTTTCAGGCGTAAAAGGACTTACAAAACGAAATGAAATTATAAAATAAAATGAAAATATGACATGTAAAGTACAGTGCAGAGGTTCTTAGCAGAACAGAATAACAAACCAGTGACATAGTGAGTCAGTATATGAACTAAGTGTTAACAATCAATAACTTTTCTTATCTTCGTAGGACATCATTTGTAGTGCATCTTGAAGGATTATTTTAGTGTTACTGTAATTAAGAGGATATATGGTAAATTTGGCATTCAATCTATTGTAAAGAAGTGGTCCGAGAAACACGTAAAAAGTATATCTGATCATCTCCGGGCTATAAAATCAACTTCATTTACGAACAAAAGTAATGGGTGACTCTATGTTGATGTACTGAAATTCTTCACAAACTAAGTCACTCTATTGTCTATTATGTTAGTACGATGACTCACGTGAGTATAAGTTCCATTAAGACTGACCTAGTACTCTCTAAGTGGTGATATAAAAGTGTTATAAATATTGCTCTCGTGACTATTAGGAATTTGATAGAGAATTTAACACCTCAGATTTTACCGCGCGTAAATTACAAGTCATTCTTCAAGATGAAAGAGTCGTGCGTGACAGAAGCAATGCGATTTGTCGCGGTCTCATTGAGAGGTCAAAAGCTGTCAAGTTCCAAGTGGACAGATATATGCGATCACTATAGCTCTATTTCTTATACTGACAGGAACATGGCAAGTGTTATAATGTCATATTGTAAAGGCTTTAACATAACGAACACTGCATCCTCTACACACAATTATATTATAGGCCCGACATGTTTCGGACTCATTAGGAGTCCTTCATCAGGGGAGTGTGTTATCGCGGGTCTGTCACCAGATTATAATATGTGAGTAAACCGTGCAGTGATCGTTTTTGTTAATGATAACGTCTCACACAGGCTTTACTATTTTATCAATGATATTACAGAGTAAAGATATGTTACGTTCTCAGTAAATTGCGTTTTAAAAAGAGAAACTACATCATGTTCAGTTGTTTTACTAATGAATAAAAGACAGATACGGAAAACACGTGAGTAAGAGAAATACCTAGCTATTTTCGGTTCGTTCAGCTTAAACAAAGCAAGAGTTGTCAATTGGGTCTTTTATGAATCTTCACTTGGGCGCGACAGTAACATATCTATACTGCCTGTTTATAATTATGTAATATTATTGGATTTGTGATTTTTAATAGCTTCTTTAGCTTTATATAGGATAAAACACAGTCGCTTTCCACGTCTGTCTTTTTGTATGTCTGTCTTTAAATCCGCTGACTCCCAAACAACGCAACGGATTTTGATGCGGTTTTCACCATCAGTTGGATAATTCATACGGAAGGTTTTAAGTTAGAACATATTCTGGTTTAGAAAAATCACATTAAACCGAAAAGAAACCAGGGCGGGTCGATACAGTCGCCGCCAATAAAACTTGCAAAAGATGTAAAAAAAAAACAAACGAACAACTTCACTGTGATTACTCGATAAGAATCACGTACTTTTAAAGAGCAAGGTCTTTGCAATGATTTATACACTAGATCATTATTTTCATATTTAGTTAAGGATGAAATACCTGTTAATTATACGTTTTTATTTATTTATTTAATCTTTATTGCACAAAAACAAGTGGTAAATGGCAAATATCTTTCTATGACAAAGCGTGCCAGGCCCTTATAAACTAACACAAAAATGCCAGGAGGTTGGAGAGAAAAGGACAGAGCTATAACAGTTATATAGCTCCGTCCTTTTCTCTGAGCGTAAACAGAACGGCAGTCATTTTATAATAACCCTGATTCACAATGCAGTAAATTTCTTCGATGACTAAGAGTATAAGGGCCGTATTAATAAACTAATCTCGACTTTAATGTTCGTCTCAAGAAGCGTCTAAAATGACAGTGTTCTATGGCTTGACGTTTACTTTGACGTATCTTGAGACGCGCCTCAAAACCAAGACGAGTTTTTAAATACGGCCCTTAGACTGCGTTTCCACCAGAGCTGTGCGAGGTAGCGGAGCGGTGTGCGAGGAAAAAACCCACCAATAGAATTTCTAGCCTCGCTCAGCGCAGCTCTCCTATTGGTGGATTTTTCACCGCTCCGCTACCTCGCACAGCTCTGGTGGAAACGCAGCCTTAGATTTCCCAACATCTCTCCCCAGATCAATCTGAAGCTTTGATGATTAAGCAATGACATTGATTTGCTTAGGAGATGAGCAGCTCTATAAAAAAGGAAATGCGGACACGGAACCGGTGCCATTATAAATAGTCACCAAATAA
The DNA here is from genome assembly GCA_949316455.1 of Acleris holmiana. Lineage (NCBI taxonomy): Eukaryota > Metazoa > Arthropoda > Insecta > Lepidoptera > Tortricidae > Acleris > Acleris holmiana. The sequence continues at coordinate 2,776,944 of OX438766.1, forward strand.
AAAGTCGTAGTTCATTAGTAACTATCCAAAGTTTCTTATTTTATTTCAATGCCATATTATAATTATTATAATGGTATCCTGTTGAAAATATAGAGACGTAAATTAAAACTTTCAAGTCGAGAATTACAAAGTAATTAAACTAGGAACCTTTAAAGTTTCGCCATGTCCGTTCGTCCGTCCGCAGCCTAGCGCAGAGACTCTTATTACTAGAATGCTGTAGTTTAGCATGAATATGCATATTAATATCGCCAACAAAGTGGTAAAATAAAATCTTGAAAAATATTTTTAGTTCAGGTACCTCCCCTACACGTAATGTGGGGATGTATTTTTTTCTCGTCCACCCCATAGTGTGGGGTATCGTTGGCAAGGTCTTTCGAAAATATGACGGGATTATGTACACAATTTTTTGATTAAGGGATCAGTTTATGAAATATTAAGCTTTAAAGCACTATCCTCCTTACAGCCGAAACTACGAACACTAAAAATCTGAAATATCTTAAATGAAAGCGCATATAACGAATTTAAAAGGAAAAATATCACGGCTAAGTAGACATCACTGGTTCTAAAGATACAGGCCATAATAGTGTTTATATCTACTAAAATCATTTAACAGGCCACCAAAGGATTTTAAATAGAAAATAGTTACTAATTACTTGTTGATTTTTATGTTTGTAGTACTGGGGGGTTATTATGACTATTTATGACCTATAATAATAATAGCGTAAAGGACAGAGCTATGGCAGTTATATAGCTCTGTTCTTTACGCTCACCGTAAAATGAACTGCCTAGCTATGTCATAGTAACCCCCCTGAACGGCTTGGGAACCCTACACTGAGCATGGTCCGAGATACTCTTGCCCGGTTTTTTTTATAGCAGATAAACCCGCATATAAGAGTAGGTATTCGTGTCAAAATTTACACTCACTATTTTCGTAGTCAACCATAGGAGTCACCTAGAGATTCCATGGTGACTTAGGCTGGACATGAAATAAGCAATTCGATTTCGAACAAGTTCCTGATATCGAAATGAGTTTGAAATTCTGAAACATACGTGAGGTGCGCATCCATGGTGCGCCGTGTGCAGGCCAGCCAAACCCCAACCCCAACACCATCACCGAAATGATTACCGACAGGCTTGACTGTCCGTACTTAGGATACCACCGTGATCTACCTCGTGCCTAGAAGGGGCCCGTCCTAGCTTTTATTTTAAACGTAAGTAGTTACCATAAAGTACGTCATACGTTATGGGTGGGAGGGTGTCGACGAAGTGCGACATTGTGTGACAAGGGGTGGGAGGGGTCCCAAGTTTCAGGTCAAAATCTAATCTAATTGTTACAATGGCAAATTTGAACTGTTAACGAAAAGCTAGAAAATATTTCCAAGTCTATTTGTAACATAAGGACATAATAACTTAATGATTTATTTCTTTGGTATTTTTTTCAAATATGTGATTCAATGATTATAATATTTTAAAAATATTTAAATGGAAATTAAACTAATTTCGGAACGCTGTTTTAATTTAGTAATTTCTAGATGTGAACTTGCAAAATATATGAGGTCACACTAGAGAGGGGGTCTCACAAGTGTGATCAACAGACTGTGACAAGGACGGGAGAGACGTCAAAAATCACGAAACTAGTGTTGTAACTAGACCCCGGATCTTTGTGGCAATGACGTCACAATAGGGTAATTTGGGGAGTAAATGGAACGGTGTTAATTAATACGGCAACCTAGTCTATTGGTGTTCTATGGAATTAAAATTTCATTTCAGGCATCCACGATTTAAATTACCTATAAGTCAATTGTCAATTGTGTAATTTATCGACGTTATTCTTTCGCTAACTGACTCTCCGTAACTGATCATAAGTTGCTCTAAATAACTTGCGGTTAGGCTACGTCTTCTAGCAGAATATATCCTCTTCAAAAAGGAAAAGGTTCTTCCCACTTCGACAGATGTTATTGGTGCATATTTGAAAAGCTTGCGGTTATCAAAGCAGGATTTGTTACACTTGGATTCATTTGTATTTCGTAACCTGCGTTAAGATCGTAATGTTAGGCAACGTGGCAAATCCGTCATTTTTTATTCGATACAAATCTTAACTTTCCATATATTTTTCGTCCTCTTTCATGCAGAATGAATGAATGACTTAAGTTAATAATACTTTTTTGTCGTGAATGCCAAGTTAATAAAAAATATTTAGTTATAAAAGTTATTATAATTAACACCGTTCCATTTACTTCCCAAACTACCCTGTTGTGACGTCAATGCCACAAAAATCAGGGGCCTAGTTGTAACCTACTTTATGGATGACCCTTAAGTTTTTACCATAAATATAAGTCTTTACTTACTAATAAAACAAATAATATTGAGTGTTGAAATATATGAAATATATTTAAAAAGATAAGTTTTTGACTTGCATAAGGAGTCTGTTGGTATCTTTTTAAAGATGGCGCCAACTGTAGCCGATCCGACGTGCACTGCGCCTGCCCGGTCTGCGCGTGAGACTATGCCCCGGAGTTTGTTTTGCACTGTCCTAACGGGGTAACTGTGCCATTGACCCCTGCTTGCTCTCCCACACTCTCCTACGTTTACTTTTGGTTTATCAGTATTATCGTAGTCGTTAAAGATCTGGCACCATAGAGAAGCTAGTTGAAGGTCGTAGGTTCGAACTGCGAATCTTTATTACACGGTTATAGCTGTTATATATTATTGTATATTTATCTGTATTTTTCTTGAAAAAAAAGGGTTGGGAAAATTTGAGGGGACTGTTTGAGGGACCATGTTTTTGTCAATTGCTGCAGTAATGTGTTGGTGGTCATTTGAAAATACCGTAATACATTTGTTACTACGAAAAACTCTTTTTGCCAAGCTATAAGTATCAGTCATGTCAAATATGGTATCTTAGGGAATCTTGGACAAAAGTAATTGTGTTCACAAATGTAGGTTCACCTAAAAAAAGTGAGAGCCAAAAAAGGAGAGATTTGCTTTTAGTTGACTAAAATGTAATATAAAGAACTAAAAATCGTCTTCAAAAAGCAAGTAATGATAGTTGATAAAAAGGTCAGTCCAACTAAATTCGTCTTTGGGATTAACATATAGTGGGACTCGGACTTCAGTTGGACTGACCTATTAGATACCTATTATTATAAAAGAAGTTATTTCTTGCTTTTTGAAAACGGTTTTACAACATTTATTTCATTTCATATCTTTTAGTAATAATAATAATACTGTAATGTCGTCGACGTACATTTATTCCTATAATATTTGAGGAATTGCCTCGAATTCTCCAAAATCCCATCATCAGATGTTGATGTGCTGGAAATGGGAC